>KK499824.1:481106-626731 GCA_000688715.1 Glossina pallidipes
AATGCATGTTTTGTTTATTTTATTTTGTAAAAAAATTTTTCAAAAGTTTTATTTTAACTGAATTTTGACTTAAATCCCTTCGAGACTTCGTTTTATAGAATTCTGTTAAGGCCTTAACAGAGCTCTTCGAAAATTGTTATCCGTTTCATTTATTTCCACTACATTTTTTTTCCATTGCGTTAACATTGCTTTACGCGACTCTCCAAACTGAAGATATGCGTGAGTCGTTTACAAGAAAGCGAAGGAATTTCATAAAAGGTGACATTTGAAGACCTTTTAATATGTAGTTAGCGTCTACTGGTGACGGCGGAACATCTCGTCGCATGTAAAGCTCTATAAAGCTATTTCAAGTTCTTCAAAATATTTGTGAAGAACAGTTAACAAAACACAATAGCAAAGTTTAGTCATATTGCTCACGCACTGCGACGTTTACTGTCTATATGAAAGATGTTTTCTTTGTTTTTAGACGAAGGAAAAAAGTTGCACTTTGTCAGTCCCGCACGAAGGAAATCAGTTTTAGCGCCGATATTAAATAAAATTAAAAGCGGTACTGATGGTAGTGGCAATACATCTGATACCGAAAGGAAATCGAATGGCACTGACAGTACGGGCCATATTAGTGTGCAGATAGAACCGGCTAAAAGGGTGAAGGTGAGTAGAAAGCTAAACAAAATAAATAAAATAAAAGCCATCTGTGATGTTACGGAATATTTTTATTTTCTCTTCCATTTAATGCATTCGCTAATCTGTTAACACAGCGTCACAGCATTCATGGCATGATGGAAGAGGAGAATATAATCAGGCCACATCAGGAAATTCGTCAATTGACGTTGGAGGAAAAGAAGTTCCTTTTAGCTGTGGAACGCGGCGATATGGCAGGAACGCGAAGGTAAGCTATTCGTTGATTAACATAATTTGCGAGTTAACGTTTTTCTCACGTACGCGTGATGTAAAAGAATGTTGCAAAAAGCTCAGGACACCGACTATATAAATATCAACTGTGTGGATCCATTGGGTCGTACTGCTTTGCTCATGGCTATTGATAATGAAAATTTAGAAATGGTGGAACTATTAATCAATTATAACGTGGACACTAAGGACGCTTTACTGCATTCAATATCCGAAGAATTTGTAGAGGCCGTAGAAGTGCTATTGGATCATGAAAATATAACATTTCAAAACGAGGGAAATCATGTAAAACAATTGTAAAAATGGAAAAATGTAAAGGATTAACTGAAAAGAGTTTCTTTGTTTTTGTTTTTGTTTTTGAAAATATTTAAACATAGAGTTGGGAGTCATCGTCTGAAGACACGTCTACATTTACGCCAGACGTAACGCCATTGATCTTAGCTGCCCATAGGGATAATTACGAAATTATAAAAATTCTACTAGACCGAGGTGCAGTATTACCAATGCCTCACGATGTTCGGTAGCTACGTTGTAAAATATAAAATGTTTTTGTTTAATGAAATTTTTGAAAATGTGTTCTTATAACATTGATGTAAAATATAGTTGCGGGTGCGATGAATGTGTTCAGTCAAGACAAGAGGACTCGTTGCGTCATTCTCGTTCGCGTATTAATGCTTATCGGGCTTTGGCTAGTCCCAGCTTGATTGCCTTATCCTCAAAAGATCCCATTTTAACAGCATTTGAACTATCCTGGGAATTGCGGCGCTTAAGCTTTTTGGAACACGAATTTAAAGTAAATTAATAAAAAGTTACCTTTTTAGGAATACTTGTAACGTAGCATTATTCTATGCATGAACAGAACGAATATCAGGAATTGCGTAAACAATGTCAGGATTTTGCCACCGCTCTGCTCGATCATACGCGCACCTCTCATGAATTAGAAATTTTATTAAATCATGATCCTACCGGACCTGTGTACGAGCATGGCGAACGTATGCATTTGAATCGCTTAAAATTGGCCATTAAATTGCGTCAAAAGAAGGTAGAAAATGAATTTTGTCTTTACTTTAATGAATACTTGATTGCTATTCTTTTACAGTTTGTTGCCCATCCTAATGTCCAGCAACTATTGGCGAGTATTTGGTATGAAGGTCTGCCGGGCTTTCGTCGTAAGAATATGGCCCTACAAGCCGTGGATATAATACGCATAGGTCGCTCTAACAATTTGTGTTTGGAATGATCGGCTAAAGACCATTTTTCATTCACTTTTAGGAATAATGTTTCCGATCTTCTCTTTGGCTTACATATTGGCGCCGTATTCAAGTATAGGACAAACAATGCGTAAACCATTCATAAAATTTATATGTCACAGTGCCTCTTATTTTACCTTTTTATGTAAGTCAAAGATGTTTTATAGATGTCCGCCAATAGTTAAATGAGAATTTACTTTTTCAGTTTTATTAATGTTGGCTTCGCAACGAATAGAAACATTTATAGGCGGTTGGTTTTGGAGTGAAACAAAAACTGTCATACATCAAGTGGAGGAATTGCCCACGAAAAGAGGAGCCAAGCCAACGTTTATAGAATGGCTTATACTGGCTTGGGTTAGCGGTAAATTTTAGTTGACATATTTTACAGATCTTCTAGTGAAACTAAAGAAAATTATTTGTTACTCTTCTTCATTTGCTCTCTCTCTCTCTCTCTCTTTCCCTGTCTCTCTAGGCTTAATTTGGAGTGAAGTGAAACAATTATGGGATGTTGGTTTACAAGAATACCTTAATGATATGTGGAATGTGATTGATTTTGTTACAAATTCCTTGTATGTTGCTACAGTCGCTTTACGTGTAGTATCATTTTTTCAGGTAATTGTATGGTGTAGGTGTAGATGATACGATGTAATTAAAGTTCACTCGAAAGATGGAACATTTTTCTACAAAAACCATAATACTAACTTTGGGTTATAGATCTTCGATCTATAATCAGTGAAGTTTTCCAAGTTGCGTAATGCAGTCAGTTGACGTGCGTCTTCTTTATAGGATCAAGTTAAGGGCTCGAAAGCCCATAATACTCAAGAAAGCAAATCTCAACCTAGTCAGTCTGTGTTTTGGTTGCCATTTGTTATTCTCAAAGTTACTGTTCGAGATGAAAGACTTCAAGATCTGAAATGTGCCATGTTGTCGGTCATGAAAGCTCTACCGTAATGTTCTGTCCGTTCCGGTTTCAACACGTTTCGATAAGTGCACGCATATACATTTGACGCATAATTGGTTCATATTAGCGTTAAGTGAGAAGTGATCTCGTACCAATGGCTACTGATAAAGTCCATTTACACCACTTCATTTTATACGGATTCCAACAAGGAAGAAATAGAGCAAAAGCGTCTAGAAATTAGTTGAAAATGTTCGATGAAGGTACAGTTTCCGATAACACATACAGAAGGTTTTACGTAGAAATATAGGTTTGAAAAGAACCAATTTTCATTCATTTGCATCGGATAACAAAGCGAGACTAACCTTTGCTCAATAATTTGAATCTTTCGTCTGCTGTTTAAACAGCGTAAGTGAAAGATGTTCACTTCTTCAAATCAATCTAAAAAAAAGTAGTCTTCAATTAGTTGCACATTGATTTGTTGATTTAGAATAAGTTTCTGAAACGATTGAAGCTCGTCCGTCCATCTTGGGTTCTTGTGTTTGACATACAGGCCGCAATTTTTGAGATATTTTGATGAAATTCGATACACTGGCGTCTTTTGGGCTAAAGACCACTTATGCCTCATTTTGAAAAATTATTACATAGATATCGATACACTGTAGACTGATGTATGCTATTTAGTGGTGAGCCGCGGCCCACTGTAGTGCTTTTATTTGTTTCTCATTAATTTTTGCAAGGCTTTTAAAATTTTTCTATTTTTTTCGTTTTTAGGTTCAAAAAGAAATGATAACTAATCCGAATGCAACCGATCTACCGCGTGAGCGTTGGGACACTTGGGATCCAATGCTCATATCGGAAGGTCTATTTAGTGCGGCCAACATTTTCAGTAGCCTCAAATTGGTTTATATATTTTCCGTAAATCCACATTTGGGGCCACTGCAAGTGTCGCTCTCGCGCATGGTCATGGATATTATGAAGTTCTTCTTTTTATATGTGTTAGTGCTTTTCGCTTTCGGCAGCGGCTTAAACCAACTGCTATGGTTCGTTAAAAGCAAATTAAAAGTCTATCAAGGAAAGAAAAAAGTATTCATTTTATTTTTACATCTTTTTAAGGTATTACGCGGACTTAGAGAAGAAACGCTGTCCAGAAGTTTCCCCCACCAATGTTTTAATTAATTTAAACGGTACCACTGATCCAAACGCTTGCATTGTATGGCGACGATTTTCCAAGTTAGTACTAAACACATAAAAGCCGACTATTGATTATATTTTGAAAAAAATCGTAGTCTTTTCGAGACAACACAAACTTTGTTTTGGGCCGTATTTGGTCTTATCGATCTGGATAGTTTCGAATTGGACGGCATTAAGATATTTACCCGTTTCTGGGGTATGCTAATGTTTGGCACTTACTCCGTTATAAATATTGTTGTCCTATTGAATTTACTGATTGCTATGATGAATCATTCCTATCAACTGATATCGGTGAGTTTGATTCTCTTCTACTTTCAAAATGAAATGCAAATATTTTCGATTCAATTCTCGCTAAGGAACGGGCTGATATTGAATGGAAATTTGCTCGCTCTAAATTATGGATTAGTTATTTTGAAGAAGGTGGAACCTGTCCTCCACCTTTCAATATCATACCCACACCGAAATCGATATGGTATGCTTTTAAATGGGCTCGACGTGTATTCTGTAGCGGTTCGTCGGCAGCTAGGCGCGAACATTTGAAGACAATTAGAGTAAATACAAAAATTTTATATGAAAAGTCAATAATAAACATCATAGATCGAGTCCGTGAACTGGAAACCGATCTAAATTTTTTAATTAGTGTTAACGGTATCATTTTTTGTATTCTTTCACGTCTAGCGTAAGGCACAGCAAGCCAATGATCGTGATTTCAAATATCAACAAATCATGAGAAATTTGGTCAGACGCTATGTGACTGTGGAGCAACGTAAAGCTGAATCGCAAGGCGTCACCGAAGACGATGTCAATGAAATTAAACAAGACATATCAGCATTCCGTTGTGAATTGGTGGAAATACTAAAAAATAGTGGGATGGATACTAATGTATCCGCGGGGCAGGCAGGAGGTAATTATTTTGTTAATATTATCGCTCGTACTACTGCTACTGTTACTCCTGTTGTTATTGTTACTGCTATTTAACCTGGCAACGGCTTTTTCTCTTGGAAGTCTAAGAGGAGTATCGGAAGAGGGTTCACTTTTCTTAAGAAAGGAGGGCAGTAGGGTATTCGGTATGTGATAATATTCTCGGAGGCATTTATTTCCTTGAGAAAGGATAGTGGATAGTGAATAGTGGATCGCCTTTCGAGACGTGTAAAAGCAGCGCCGGTCGCGTACAGTACGGCATCACCCAAAGCTGTGCAGCATGGCGTAAACCCAAAAGGACAACTAGTCATGAAATTGTGGGTGTCTATGGGTCGTCGGGTTTCCTAAAAGTGTGGTTACCCTTGAAAGTACTTCTTTCCGGACTGCTGGGTACGGCTCTCCGAGTACCGCTAAGAAACGAGAGAATGGCCCACATCCATTTTCTGCTTTTGTATCCCAATGGCGATCGTCCTACCCCTTGAGGGGCACAATTTATCGCTTATCAAATTAACTTGTTTGCCATTTCGCTGTGAGATAAAGCTCTTCATAGCAGGTGCTCACTTTAAACCACTCTGACATCTGTTACTGGTGCTCTTACTGTTATTATTATTATTATTATTGCTATTACTACTACTACTGCTACTGTAACTACTAGCCCTACCACAACAGCTATCAGCACTATTACTGTTATTATTATTCAATCTACTACTTACCATTGCTACTATTATTATTATTATTATTATTGAGTCTATTCAACAAAAATGTTAAGTATTGTTTTTGATACACTGGAGACTGTTACAAAATTTCAGAAACAAGTTGAAATGCTCTACTATTTAAGTGTGAACTTCATTAAGTTTGCTAAATTTTAAGGACGAAGGCTGTTCAAATTATGCCGACGGGTGTACCGAAACCGAGACCAATTTGAAACTCGGCATGATCAGTCTACAAACTTGGCTGCTTTTGGCTGTATCTACCACTTAAAGCCCGCATTATCTCTAAAGCCCTTGTCCTACGTAAAACCCCACTAACATTTCAGTATAAAAAAATTAAAAAATATTAAAAAATAAAAAAAAAATCTAAAAATTAAAAAATGGGCGTGGATAACCTTGAAGATGTCTGCCATGAGAAATAGAAAAAGTTAGATAAAACCATTTCCCAGAGCTATTTAAATTTAAGGAATGTTCGTAATAGTGCTCTTTTACATCCATAATTAAAAATAGATGGCTTACAATTTGTACTGTTTGGACTGACTTTCTGGGCATCACTAATATATCGTCACTCCATACTTCGTTCGTAGTTTATTCGTCGCGCTTCGGAGTACTCCCTAAATATATGAAAATAAGATCAGTGGACAGCGTGACTTTAATTTCCCCTATTCCATTCGAAGACTTCGGCTGATAATTTCCCATTGTAAAGACTAGGGTAAATCTGGTTCAATTTTAGGTTATGTCAAACAAAACGGTTGAACTCTTTTTTTCCACATATTCTAGAATTGTGGCCTTGGTAGAGTTTTTCAGGAAATCCAGGCATGATAATAAAACGGCTAATTAAGATAAGTCAGTTTACTTCGACTGCGAGAGACGCAAGATTTAAGTCGTAGACAATCTATAAATTTCACGTAAACCGCACTTTTGCTTAAATATAATACTAGTTTTAGCGACAGAATTGCTTTCCACAAGTTTAGCTATGGAATACAGGAACAGAGCAGTGATAGCCAGAAGTTTTTTGTGAATAGAGATTTTCGAATATACATAATGGAATCAAAATTCCCTTTAAGGCTAAGATAGCTGTCTCACTTATTTATCTGTTGTTTTCTTAAATTTTATTTAATTGTTATTTAGGAGGTGGCGGTGGTAAAAAGAATCGCCAGAAAGAAAGGCGCCTAATGAAGGGTTTCAATATAGCACCTCCGGGTTCTACTGGCTCTTTAGCACCCGTTGCGGAATTTTCAACATCTCTGGATAATTTCGAGCAACAGCACGAGATTCTAACATCTACTCTATCAACCCTATTCACCCCGACATTTATGCATAAAAAACCTAGCTATTGTGCTAGTGATAGTTGCAACAGCATGGAGTTACCTTCCACTCTACCGCCTGCCACATTAATGCCGCCAATGAATACGGTACAGACTATCAACAAATACAACAAGTCGGCATTAAAACCATATAATAAACGCATAGCGGGTCATAAGAAAAAATGGGGCACATTGATCGAAGCAGCTAAAGTTGGGAATGTAACAAAAATGTTAGGACGTTCAAAATCCGAAGATTCTGTGTGCAATTCTTCACAAAACTCATCGCCTGTCCACGGACAAGTAAGAGTAACGTATTCACAAAATTGCGGACAAAATTATTATAACAGTGGTAGCGGTGGCGAAGCGAATCTCTCTAATTCATCTTACAATAAAGATTATTTAAGTACAAAGCAAACTGGCAGTCATCTAAGCCATGCTTTACATGGCATTGGCGGTGGTGGAGGAACACATTTTTTTCACGCTACTACTGGTTAGAGAAATGCTTTTTAAAGAGTGCTTTTGTTTTCCTGCATCACATTTCTTTCTTTGCTTATAGGTCTTACCGCAATTGCTGCGTTGAAAAAGAAACGTAAAAAGTTTTCTTCAAGTAAAAACATTTGTCCGGTTAATGAATCTATATCGACTGCGAATGGAGTGGATCTTTTAAGCGATAAGGTTTTGTATATTTCTAGTTGATGATGTTTGTATTCTCCTCAGTTTTATTATTATTTCCATTGTCAAATAAGTTCAGCTATTACTTGCAAGCAAAAAAACAAGAGATAGCATATTCCGCGCTGCATTTGTATATTCATTACATCGTACACCAACTGTCGTACAGGGTATATTAAGTTTGTGCGGATGCGTGTACCAGCTAAGGCAGCTTAAAATAAAGACAAGTCTTATTGTATGGGAAATGATTCGGAATCGATCTAACCTTGTCCGTCTGTCCGTCCTATGTGTGTGCATCTATCCTTAGAGTTAAAACGCAGGTGTCTTGATGATATTTGGCTATTCGCAGCACTTTTCGTCCCCTTCCCATACAACGCCTCATTTTCAGAAGCTACCATATGAAGAACACGCCCAATTTTCAAAATTTCTTGACAAAAATCGCTAAGTAATAGTATTTCGGAATATCAAATTAATCTGAAAAAATGTGGCCCGGATGGGGCAACTTTTTAAACCAACTCTCACATAACCGTTCCAGCGAAAACTGAGCCTTAATATGATCAAGAGATCTGTCTTTCAATAGTTTATGCTGAAAATTGGTCCATAATAGTAATTTGGCACAAAAATTAACTGGACCAAATTTGAAATACTGGGATTTTTTGGACCACATCCCATATGAAGTTTCTCATAAGTAGCAAGCACTTTGGCAAAAGGTTTTGAACTGTGACATTTTATGATAAAAATTGGTTTAATGTAAAAATTAGCTGTAGGAAATTTAGATCACATGGATCTCTTTTCAGATCCCGCTATATGTGGAGGTTCTCAACAAAAGTAAGCCCTCATAAGGCGAATAAATTTATTTAATTTGAGTTTTTTTTTTTGACCAAAAGCAGTTGAATCTTTGACAAGTAAATTAACTCTGCTAAATTTAAATCACGTCTGTTGACGTTGGCGGAAGCCTTGCAATATAAGAGCGTTTGCGAAAAGGACGCCTTTACTTAAAAATAATGTAAAAATTTTGGTATGTTTTCAGGGAAATGAATGACTAACTGTGTCAGATGAAGTGATCTAGAGCACTTAATGGCTGGCCTTGCCCGGCTATAATGTTTTTATTTGTTTTCTAATATAATATCTAACGTTTTGTACACTTTTCTATAATTGTCACCAATTCGAACTCATTCATTTATTGTTCTTCCTATTGAAGGCTTTAAAACGAGTCTCTAGTTATCCAGCATCCACAAATGATGCCAATGCTCAAAATAAAGATCCAGCTATTGGGGCCAAGCCACGACGTCACGAACAAACACAAAGCCAACATGATTCGGTGGAGACGTCTGCAGAATTTACACTGTCCAGTGAAATACAGCATTTGGACCCGTCCAATACGTCGGTCAATTCACGTGAACCATTGATAAGTAATAGTTGCGCCTCCAATGGCGTTATGAGCTAAATAATGCGAAAATGAAAAAAAGCAAAAACACAGAAAGGAATATATATTTTGCATATAATCACACACACATATACACACCTACATATCACACTCAGCAAATAAATAAAAATTAAGAGGTTTTTCAATTAATCCGCCAAGAATATTCAGAAACAATGCTGCCATTTTGGACCACTGCCTTATACCCTAAAAATCTGACAACAAAATGATGACGAGAGGTGAAGAAACATATGAAAAAAGTAGAGAAAAAGCAGAAAATAATTTAAACACATAATCACACTTATGATCATGCATATAACGAGTAACGAACTAAATGAAACAAACGATGCACTAGCCGTGCATTCCACCCAGCAAAGCGCAAAAAAGCATTCAACATATTTAATAAAAGAGAAAGAAAGAACTCAGTACATCATACATGCAATGAAACACAAACATATATAAATATAAAAGTTTAATCATTTTTGAATGAAAAGATAAGGAAAAAACAAAAATATAAATATATCGCATAAATAATCGAAGCAACAAACAAACATAAGGTAATGCCATGCCATGCACCATTCGTAAACTTTCATTTTACCATTTGTTTTCCAAATAATTTCAATGAATTCATAAAATCGTGCAAACACACACACACACACGTACAACAATAACATCCGGTCATATCTCATAATATTTTGTAAACATGCCTAACATTATGTCAGATACGAACACGAATACTAAACAATAGTTTTCACAAGTCATTACCAGAGCATTGGGGTATGTTAACTTTGCAATTATGTATGCAGCATTCAACAGGAAGATGCATCGAGAGTTGCCCAAGAAACAGCACATATTCCCATAACACCACACGACTTCTATATCCATTCATTCTTGTCCATCCGTCTGCCTATCTATTCTGTGAATTGTCAAAATTACAAAAATCATTACAAAGTGAAACAAAGTTTGAAACATGTATTCTTTGCAATGTTCTACTCATCGGTAGGGGAAAATGCAAGAATTTCAGGCAATTTTCTCACAGTAACTTCAGAGAGCAACAAATACCTACAAGTCTCTAGTAAATATTTGATGTGAAAATGATCGCAATCGGCAGTGCAGCGAACAACATGCGCTTTTCGTTTAGTTTTCCTGAACGTAGTGAGTTTTCAAAATTCTCCACACACTACACATAATTTTATGATTTTTTTTCTTAACCTAGAAATATCTATTAAAAATTCCACAATTTAGTTATGTCTGTTGTCTTCTTCCGGCATTCTTCTTATAGGTCTAAAAACATATCGCTACAATTTGAAGGATGATTGGTAGAACAAATTTACGATGCGAAAGCATTTTTCTTTTCGGCTCAATACATTTTCAGTTCATTAAAATATTCTTTCATTCCAAAAATAATTTCAAGTACTTTCTGTTCCAATTTTTTTGAATTTTCGAAAGAAAACATAGAAAGATGACCCATCTGCAACGTAATGCTTACAGTCGCACTATTGCAAATGCACTTTCGCGAGAAGGAGCGTAAGGTTGAAGAAAAATGGAAATTGTTTACTAAATTAATTCTTTTCCTTCATATCCAGTTGATCTGAACGAGTTGCGTTTTCTAAATTCATTCGTCCTTCGTCTTCTAACAAAATTGGCTTTCCCTCGATTAAGCCCTTTTAACCGCCACAATCAGGTTCAAACTTCCGAATAACAAAAGTAAGCCCTAACCTTATTCCCCGCTATAAAAATTTATACCATACACAGCTTATGCTATAAAGGTATATTAAGTTTGTGCGGATGCATGCAACACCCACAAAGACATGGGATAGATGCACTTTTCACTTTCTGAATCGATTTAAGTTTGTCTGTCCGTCACCAACCTACAGGCCGCAATTTTTAAGGCATTTTGATGAAATTGTTGCAGCTTATGAGTGAGCAATAAGGAAGACACCCATTTTGTTTCTTTGGAATTAGAGAGAGGGCATGTCCTTTGAACAAATCAATCTGCGAGCAAGAACTTGCAACGGTTATGCTCAACTTGAAGCCGATATCTTCACTTATGCGACCAGGAGATTGTTTATCATGCCCTTTGCAAGGACACAGATACAGCACCCTGAAGTGTTTTGGCCCAAGAACGAACGGTGTTCGGATCGCACCACTTCTCTAACGCTGTATTTTGAAAAGTCGTTATATGAATAACTGTAATCTAGTGTAGGATATTCGATAATGGATCGCGGTGTTGTTTTAATTTAAATTTTCTACAGAAACTTGTACTGCAGGTCACGTCTTTGAAAAGAAATCAGTCTTTAAAATTAAAGAAAACTTAAAAATTGATGTAATTTTTAATATTGGGTCGATTATTGGAACTAGACTTTCTTTTGAGATTTAGTAAATTTTCTAAAAATCGCACTAATGTTTGAAACTAAACTGATCTCTGAAATTAATCCTTATAATAATACCTATCTTCAAAATTGAACCAAACCTTGGAATAGGTTGTTATGAGTTCCATTTATAAAATGATATAAATAAATAATAAGTGAGAAAATTACATTCGGTTGTGACCGAATTTCTTACACCCATCACCGTTGCCCTATTTTCGTGGAATGATTTTGTGGAAACTGATATCGTGTAACTGTTGTAGTTTGTGAGTAACGGGCAAGAGAGAGGAAAAGCAAAACCGTTCACTGTTTTTGTTACGTAGACGTGTTTTTTGAAAAGTTTGGGTCACTTGCAAATTCCTTTGCAATGCGATGTCTTTGTAGGCGATGTCTCCATTTTTGCCATAGATACTACACAGTTGCGCAGGCGGACAGATGGACGCATGAACAGACTGAGATGCTTAAGCGCATTCCGAATTTGAAGTTGGCTAAGAACTTATATACTTTATGGGGTTTTTGAAACATGCTTTTGCGCGAAATTATGACTCATTGAATAGGCGTGGCCAATTTTTACCACTTCATGCATCCTTTTGATGGATAAAAAAAAATTTAGTTGGTTTACATTACCTTACGAAAATTTAGTCTTGTTAGTCTATTAAAAATGAAATACATTTTTGCTGTCACTTTCGATCTTCTAGTTTTCGCCTCGTTGGTATATGGTATTATAGATATCCGATGAACACGTTTAGACTATATAAACTGTGTGGTAAAGTAAAAACAAGCGAAGGGACCATAGTGGGCCACGGCCCACTATTAAATACACCTCGTCTCTCTATAGTTATATATATAACAAGTTTTCAAAACAAGCGTGTAGGATGGAGTCGAAAAAGTGGTCCAGAACTATTTTCAATACCTTTCGTCCCAGGACCAAAACATGCCAGTGTACAAAATCTCATCAAAATATCTCAAAAATTGAATTATAGGACGATCGCAAGAGAAGAAGACGGGGAGAAAGTCACTCTGACTCGAGCGGTGTCATAAAGCGTGGATTTGTCTCAAGTCCTCGTAGGTGTCGCATACATCCGATTACAGGTGATTTTTCAATTTCTTAAATTTTACTTGGGTAAAAAGTTAAAAGTGATCAGCGTTATTAAAGCCCTAAATAAAGCCCTCCACTTAAAGAGATACTGCCACCTTGCTAACATAAAATTAATCATTAACGCCGGAAGGCTAGAGTGCATCCTACGTTAAGAAGGAGCTTTCTCTACACCTGACTAAAGGCATTAAGTAAAAGAGAAGGCAAGTGAATCCCTGAAAATGCCGGAACTATCATTGCAAGTGTTGAGATGAGAGAAGAAGAGATTTTACAAATAACTAGTGGTAGATTGGAAATAACCCACATGAAGTTTCTCAAATTTTAATTTGAGTATTTTTTTTTGTCTTTTTTTTTCTACACAAAATCTAATTACATTTTTATAATGATGTTAATCATAACATAAACCAAGAAACAAATGAAACGACAAAAATTACAACATAAACAAAATTTAAACAACTATTCATATCGATGTTAAAAGTTGCCTTAGAAACAAAAAAATTTTGTAAGATTTTCGATAAGCATTTAAATAAGCAAAACCAACAAGAGTAACAAATAAGTTGAACAAAAACAAATTATATAATTATTTTATACACCGATTTTAAAACAGATGAAAAACAACAAAACTGCAGCAACAATAACCAATAACCACTAATGAAACCACAAACAGAAACCAAAGATCTACAAAGAAAAGCAAAACGAGAAAAAAAATAAAAAAAAACAAATAGAATAAAATTTTAGGTAAAATGTATTTTTCGTTTTTTCTCAACGGACAACTAAAGAGCAGATAGAAAAGGATCGAAAAGAAACCAAAGCAAACATTTGAAGAGTTACTCAGAGAAATTATCAAACTCGAAATAAATATATTTCAGTTACAGGTAAAGTTTGCGTCTTTTAAAAGTTTTTTATACATAAAAACATGACAAACAAAATGAAATAAAAAATTAATGAAAATAAATTATTTTTATAGAGCAATTATGTTAACGATTGTAAAAACAATATATTATTAATATTAGTATTGCTTACTATTAAGTTATTTAAATGTTATAACATTTAGTTTTAGATGCACATACAATGCTAATGCAAAACTTAGCCGGATACATTGTAGTGAATGAAGAATGAAGAATTGACTAATTGAATAATAATAAACAAATAAAACAATAATATAAAGACATTTCTATGATATTAGAAAAATTATATTTTGGATTTTTTCGCTAAATTTCAAAATGTAAAACTGTTTCAGCAGTTTTTCCACGTCCCATGCTTGAGGCCTAGCACGATAAATCTCTATCTAATTCTCTGACTGAGCAGAGGGAAAAAACTTATTTCCTTTCCATTTAGCATGCAGGATATTCTTTGCGTCGTATTTTGGTGTTTGTACACTCCTTATTAGTTATATAATGCCACCAACGGATAGTTTGCATACTAAATTCTCAAAATTTCAGTTCACGCGATCTATTTCATTTAAGACAATCGTTTCTTTTGTATAAGTGAGAGCACGGGCGACGAAAGACGACGGTTTCACATAATGCCCAAGCAAATCCGTTTTCGACTGGTGTTGATTTTGCATAAAAAGTGCTCAAAAATGCATAGAAAGACCAGGCAGTTGCTATTTGATGGTTATTCACCTACATAAGCATATGTTTTTTTGCAAGCAGGCAACTAAACTGAAATTGTAGCAGCTTTAATGGATCATTTATTGATTGCCGACATGTTTTAGGCCAGCTAGCGGCTTTATCGATAGACACGTTATTAGAAACTCGCTGTCAGAGTGAGGCTGCGAACATGTGCCATTTTGCCGGTAGCGTCGTGGTTAAAATATGGTACGCATAATCCTTAAGACATATTGCACTTCATAGCAAAATTAGTGAGAAAAAGCAATCAACGACCCTGTTCACTGAGTTTAGGACAAATGCATCAATTTGAAAGTTTGAGATTTTAAGAGGAGTGCCATCAAATTAGAAACTAAGCGAGTGATGAATCGAATTTGCCTTAGAAGTAGTTGCTTGGCTTGAATTTGTGTCTTTTCCAAAAGTTCATTTATTCATTCCACTTTGGCTCCTTCAGTGACTGACGTAAAAGTTATATTCCGAAAATTTAATAAAATTTGATGCGTTTACAATTTATTGATCGTTTGAAAAAAAGTATTTCTTTCTGTACAATTAACAAAACAGTAGACATTTAAACGAATATCATAGAATAATGTAAATAAAGTATAAAATATAACATCGTTAACGCAATTATTCGCAATTATTTGTTTAAAAAGTCTTTCAATTGTTGTTTTAACAACTCATTCTCATCCTTCAGTCTTAGTAGTTCATTGACAAATGGATCAGTCTGTAACAGTGCGCCTAGACAATCACGTATTTGCTCGGTTTGTTCTAGATTTTGATTCCATAAGTTAGAGTTTTGAGTAAAAATTTGCCATTTATTATGTTCAATCATGAGTTTTACTTCGAATTCCAAATGATGAAAACGTTGCAGCATTTCTTGACGTAAATCGGAAATTGCTTTAAAAACGTTTGCATCTGGGACCGTCGTTACGCAGCGCTCCTGCTCTTCTAGACTTGCTGGAGTATTGTTTGGCGTATTATTTGTCGTAGAGGAGTATTGTGGTTTACTTGCAGTCAATACATCGTCCGTGGAGGCATGTTCACGATTCGGTGTACTATTGCAGGCAATCGGTGCATGCGAACGGTTACTGCTCAAATTCGTATCGCTAGTTTGGGGGTTTTCTTTTTCGCTGCCAGAATCAACATATTTTGCTAGATCTACTACATGTTTTTCTTCTTCTTCAATTTGTGCTAATTTGCCAGCGTTTGTGTGTAATGAAATATTATTGCGATCTTTCAGGGGAACTTTTAAGAAATCCGATGTGTTTGCTTTAAAATCGCAAATATCATTGGTTGTTAAATGTTCAAAGGAACGATTTATGTCCGGATGTGATTTATGGGATAAACTCTCCCAATCAAAACTGTCACTACGTAAAGCAAGACGGGAAGAGTTCTTTTCTTCACTACGATTGATCTGATAATCGAGAAAATCACAAAACGAATCACGTTGGCAACGTGCACCATCCACAGCATTTGATGTTAAAGATTTACCCAGCTCGTTTTCTTTAAAACCCAGTCCCGACAAAGAGATATCTGAACTTGCTGCCACCAGGGAAGATGTACTATAACTGCTATTATCAGCCGATATAGGAGCAAATGCAACACGTGTCACACCACAGTCATGTATTTTTTTAGATGAAAGAAAACTCTTCAAATTCCGCATGTCATTCGTAATTATTTCGCCCTTCAAATTACCCGTGCAAAAATAAGTACCACATTCACTAACTGCTACCGTCGATAATGGATGACAGTAATTTATTTGCAGTGGTTTCACTTTACGTCTCATGTCAAATATATTGATCAGGCAGTCATATCCGACACTTATTAAAGTATCCGGCGTACCCGGCGATATGCACAAATCACGGCAAGGCGCCGCATGTGCATCACTTGCGTTAAACAGCTTCCGTTTTGCTTGTATATCGTAAAGAGTGACTGTTCCTTTGTAAGAAGCTATAGACAATTGAAAACGTTTGCTTGGATGGAAACGTGCCAAAGTCGAGCTGAAAATTAAGAATTCGTGCTAATTTTGTCAATTAACAATAACTGATTTTTACACTTACTATCCGTCAATATTAAAGCTGTCAACTTTGGTCTTTGTTTTATGACCATAAACGTTAATTAATCCACATTCAAACACGCCAGCTATATACTCGTCAGAAGCGTTGTAATCCAAGTATAAAACTGAATTACGATTAGTATCTAAATTTAAGTTCGAAGTGAATGTTAAAGAAAAAAGGAACGGTAAACAATATATATATCTAACCTGCACTGAATTTGTGGATAAATTCCGAATTTTTGTAATTGTATAATTTTACCTGTCCATTGGACAAGCCCACCGCAATCTCTTCGACTGATTGCTTAGCGCAAGCAACACAATAAACATTATCAATGGTCAATTTACGTACCCGCTGTATGCTAATACCTTCAACAAACAAATAAATAAACTTCTACCACTTATTCCACAGTTCCTTACTTTCATTCACTTTGTCTCTGATGCGCATTAATTCCAAGCCCGATTTTTTATTGACTTCAACAAAAATGCGCTGCTGAGTATAGAATTGAAAATCTGTATTTTCGCCATTACTATGCTGATAAGTAGATTTAACATCTAAATCATGAAAACTTGTAAGCACGGTCGTCCTAGCTGTCGAAATCAGATACATTTTCTATAAATTATATCCACTTAAATCAAAATAATTGGCATTGAATCCGTAAATAATACAAATTAAATAAGGAAAAGCAAGGCTCTCGTATTTAAATTTTTCGAAAGTCAAATATCGTATGCAATGTAGATTATAATGTGACCGTATTTTGCTAGTGACTATTGTATAAGATAGAATTTGTCAACTATTCGTTTTTTTACAAGTAGACAAATGATTTTTGGAATTGAAGCAAAATACGTGAAAAAAGTTTCTAAAAGTGATTTTGTTTTTCAATCAATTCTGCTTCAATCAATTTTATATTTTGCTTGGTAAGTAAAGGAAAGGTCGTAAATAATGGTACTTTGGCGGCTTTGGGTAAATTTTGTTTTAGTTTCTTGTTATAATATTCACAGCGATTGAAAACTTTTTAAAAGTGCAGCTCAATAATATTAAAAGATTCGATTTATTGATATGAAATTAATAAAATTCAATAATATTACTTTTCAATCTATATACAGCCGGTCTACATCGTTTACAGGACAATATAACCCATTTATTTCAATATGCTGATGATTTTTTAATTATCTCTGCTGGAAAATCGTTAGTAGAAGCAGTATATAATCTTAACATCAAAGGCAATCGCTTCTACACTTTGCCTGCTTTTTTCGATAAGGTCGTCTCCAAACACAATGATGTCTGCAGTAGTTACACAAGCTGTTACAAACAATTCAGTAGCGTTTTCAATAAAATTAACACAATATTCTCCTGGAATAGTATCAATCACGATAAGTGCGTCCTGGAATTAAACATAATTCGATAATTTTTCATTCGATCACTAAATCAAAAAAAAAATCGGTCTAAGTCTTGCCTTTGTCCTATATGTCGGCAAAAACTTAATTACTTTATTGAAAATAATTTTAAAGTATATGCAAGGGATTGATCAGTTAATTCGGACATCTCTAGCTTCTCAGTCATAGAGTATCCAAATCTACTCCTAGGAAAATTCAAAATTCTGCAAGAATTATCATCCACCTTCTGGCCATCCCACCACCACAATCTGGCCGTCAGACAGGCAATAGACAACAAATTTGAAAAATTTGCATTTTTCTCTGCAAATCTGCTCTGATGCCAATCAAGATCAAGAATGCATACAACATGTACGTGTTTGAGATTTTCGACCTCTTAAAAGAGCCATGCATTGAAGAATGCCGCCTAATTTGGATTCCAGGTCACAGTGGGTTCGGCATCAATGAAAAAGCTGACTTCTTTGCACGTGAAGCACGGTTTTGTCCATTAATTATCATCCCAGTGAAGCTCTCCTGCTAATCCAAAAAGTTATTGTAAAAGAATGGAAAGACGAGTATCATATTCTAGCCGGAGAAAAAAGTGACGAGCTTTTTTACAAAATGTACCATTTTTTGACACCCAAACTTTTACCTAAAGGAAAATTTGCAACATTTTAAAATACTTTATAGACTTATGAGTAATCACACTTACGACAAAGTATATTTAAAAATGATCAAAGTCGCTTTCATTTATAGTTGCGAGGAATGTAACACTACTGAGTATGCCGAACATCTAATCTTTGAGTGCAGGAGGCTTGACATCCTTAGACAGTTTTTCAGTATATTCAGCTTATAAAACAATTTATATGAAATTTTTCGTGCTAGAAACTTCACGCATCTTAAGCAATTGAGTGCCTTTATCAAATCAGCTGATTTTTGCTTCTAATCTTCTATACTCATAATTTAGTCTACAAACACAGATCGCTTATATTTTTTTCTTCTCCGGCATTCTTAGCCGGAATTTCGACAGCACAGTACGCTACGGAAGCCTATAGGAATAGATGCGGGGCGGAACGTCACGTGTTTAACAAACATAAGCATCACCATTAAAAAAAATAAAAAAAATTAAAAAGCGTTTATCTCACGTTTCGTAAAATCAAAATTTTATCATCAATGTGTTGCTGTTTGCGTTACTGGATTATGGGTCTTAATTGATTTAAACAGGCCTAATCCATATCCTAACAAATAAAAAACATAGATTCGATAAAGTTTCAATTAGTGCCACTTTTTAGAAGCTTTATGGAGTGACTTTACTCGCGAAGTCGAGTTCTTAAGCCTCACAACGAGATTTTGCCCTCTATAAAACGTTTGCGTTAACATTATGCCGTGTACTACTTATGGTACACTAAGCTTTTGCGGATATGTGTAACACACTGAAAGGCTTGAGATAGTCCCAATTTTTACTGCTTTCTGAATCGATTTAAGCATGTCCATCTGTCTGCCTTGTTTTTTATGTTGAACCTACAAGCGCCACTTTTATATTTAAATAAAATTTAAATAAATATTTTAATAAAATTCAACACAATGACGTGTTTCGGTCCAAAGGCGAACGCTGTTGAAAATAGTTCAAATCGGACTACTTTTTCGACCATTCCCCATATAACACCCTACTTTGAAAAGTCGTTATATGAGTAACAGTAGGATGATACAGAGTGCTTAACAGTGCGTCGTAATCCACTATAGCGTTTTTACTTGTTTTTGAGGAATTAAGAGATCGTTAAAGACCGTAATTATATTTTACCTGTCCATTGGACAAGCGACACGTGAAACGACAAATGAAACATATTTCCGAATTTTTGGGTTTAACACAACAAGGGTAGGAACTGGTAAACGTATATTAGCGAGTTTTGGATTTTACGCAACAAGGGTAGGAACTGGGAAACATATATTAGCGAGTTTTTGATTTTACGCAACAAAATGGGAAAAATTGTGTGAATTTTTTACATTAATACGGGCAGGCAGCATTTAATATTCGATGAGTCTAGATATTTGGATTCACAAGTAAACGATCTGCGATAAACATGCCAAATGTGGTGACATTTTATTTTCACTATTATTCATCCATTCACAGATGGTGAATTTTTTATAAACCGCGCAAAGGATTTTGTGTAAAAGTAGCCAACGGCCGTTTCAATTCAATCAATCAATTTGCCAAGTTCGCGAAGCACACACAAAATATTACGAAATTAAAAAAAAAAGAAATTTAAAAAAAATATTGAAGAAAATTTAATTTTCTTGTATTATTATTAAATACAGTTTAAAAAAAAAAAAAACGTTAAACTTTTTTCACTGTGTTAAAACAATTTAATTAAATTACAGTGAGAAATTTGTTTAGTGGGTTCAAAAAATTTAGTAAAATTATTGTGTAAAATTTGTTTAGTGCTTTCAAAATATTATTAAATTTTGGTAAGTAAATTTTTCTATTTCATATATTTTATTTATTGAGTAGTTATCCAAAAAGACCAGTATTTTTAATTTAATTTGCAAATTAAATTATTTTACTGTAAAATTTAGGGACACGAAATTTTTTACCCCGCTTCCAGTTATTGTTTCGATATGCATTGTTAGTTAGTGGCTCAACTTCCAAATCACCTTAATATCGAGTCTTAATTAATCGTTGCGGAAAACTTTAAAAATTGTAAAGGACATTTGTTTTGAAAGTTTCAAAGGAATAAGTATTAGGCAATCCAATACAGTTTATACAGTTCCTTAACCCTCGGGAGCTTGTCTGATTCTAAAATTTGCCGTATTGTTAAGAAAACATTTCAATAAAAACTTATCAGTTTTTCCATAACATTCTAGCATAAATTTTTTCAAGTCCTCGAAACAGTTGTTGTCGTAGATTTCCCGAATGGCCTTCAAAGCTTTCTGATATTTAGTTTCCATCTCTTGAATTGAGTTGAAACGTTGTCAACAGAGCGGTCTTTTGAGTTCAGAAATCGTCTTGCACTTGATAGATATATATATTATTATATATATTTCTTAAATTTCTATAAAAAAAAAAAAAGAAAGCATAAAAATTTATTTTATTTAGTTTATTATATTCTATTATATAAGAGGTAATGAACCTCTTAGCACAAGTCATTGTATAAGTTGAATGAATGAATAGATGAATTTTGGCATAATAATTTTCGTGTGCTTTAGAAAAGGCAACTTAAACAAAGTAGAACCTAATAAAAGTAATAGTTTGTCATTTACACAACATAAACAATTAGGTTTTTTTGGCATATAAGAGTTTACATTTCAGGAAAATTTTTTTATGCGGTGGTATCTAAAAATAGATCTACGTGGTGTACATTAAACAAGGTTGATTTCTATGTCAATTTGCCTTTTTTATATATATACCAGCACTTTTGACCACGTCTTATAATACTATTATCCATTATATCATTGCTTAAAACTAAAAAACATTGCACCTATATAATAATAATATTAAAAGAAATGTATTAAACATCCTACCAATTCTAGACACCAGCCCAAAATTTGAGCTAATTTCAAATTATGCGTTATTACAGTTAAAAGTCCTGGGAATTTTTAAAATGGTCTTCATATCTGACGTTATTTTTAGTAAACTCTTGCAGAGCTATCCAGAGTTGTGGGGTCTGGGAGAGGGATACACTTCTTGGAAGGAACATGGTAGGAAGTTAGCTGACGAAATGACAAAAATTACCGGTACACTTATAACAGCAAAAGATTTGCGCGTAAAATTGAAAGGAGTTAGACAGAACTTGAAGCGATTGGACAAGTCGGAAAGGACAGGTTACACGGGTATGTGCACGTATATGTGGTACGCGCACAAATTAGGACTGACTAACGCAGTGGACAGGATGACTTCACAAATGTTAGCGTACGGGGAATTACCGGCAGAAGTACATTGTGGAGAGGTACCGGTAGAAGTAGATTGTAAAGAAGTACAGATGGACACAGATTGCGTAGATTTTTTAGGGTTTGATAAAAAACAAACTGAGAAACAAACGGAGAATAGGCCATTTACTACAGAAAGCCCTGATAGATATCTTAGCAGTAATTATTATAGTTATAATGTAAATAGGGACATCGACGATACATATGACGAGGGACCGACAACGTCGGCGCAGGCAGCACAGAGGGGGAAGTCTCGATGCCTTGAACCCGACGTAAACCCAGATGAAGAAGCTGACATAAAAGTACACCAAATAATAGGAGGTCAACCGATTCCTAATATACAAACAGAAGAATGCATAACAGGTACATATCTTAATGCAGTTCGCATTAGTAATGTTTAATTAATAATATATATGTAACATTTAGAAGACCCGCTTGAGACTACTATAAAGAGAGAAGAGCCGGAATTAGAAATATTTCCAAGTTGTTCAAGCAGTAAGTATTTATGTCAACATTTATTTATTTATATATTATAAGAACCATTCCATATAAACGTTTATATATTCTGAAGGTAGCGGAAGTGAAAGTGATTCCGCGCCACGAAATCAAAGCGCCTCTGTGCCACAAAGTCAAAATGAACCTGCGTCACCAATTTGTTCCAAAGAAACTGAAACAGAAGATTACAGAAAGCAAATTTTAAACGAATTTAGAAAATGTAACGAACAAATACACAACGAACGAGCAAGAAATGAAGACTTTCGAAGAAAAATGTTGCAACTGGAGGAGGAGAAAATTATGTTACTAAGAGAATACCTAAATAATGCAAAAGATATCAAAACAATTTTTGAAAACTATGTCAATAAAAATTAATAGTAAGCACCAATTTTTGACGATGGTTTAATTTTGCGAAAGGTAACAGTGCTCAACGTACCAATTTAAGAATTTACATCCTTTCTATGTACTGTGAGGTCGTTTCGACCCATCCTCTGAGGCTGGGGCAGCTCAGCGGCCAAGGGAAGAAAAAACAAGAAGTTTATATTTTGCAGAGACTTGATTTTTCACTTTATTATTTACGACTTCTACTCCTCGCGAGTCTAACTTCGTCTTGACTCCTCGTGAGTAAAACTTCGACTTCTCTAACCTATTTTTATTATCCTACTCTTAACCTACCCTTAGCCTACGCTTAATCTATTCTATTCTATGCTTAGTCTATGCTATTCTACTCCTATTTCTGTATCTTAGTCTTTTCGTATTTCTATCTTAATCTATTTCTATTGCTATCTTAATCTATTCGTATCGCTATCTTATCGTACCTTAACCCCAGCACCCCCTTCCCCTCACCAAAGACAGAGAATCCGTGAGGTCAAAACGAGAGACAACTTTGGGTCCTCACAGATCCTCCGTTCTTCGAGGGAAGAAGTGACTGATGTTACGCCTCTCCGGTATTGGCCGGTCAGTGACGGTGTGGCGTGTGCTGTCCGTTGTTACAGGGTCTTTGCTGCTACTGCTGCTGGGTTGTGTGGCTGGCTGCGTTTGCAGCTGTGAACCGAAATATGGTCGCAGAATTTGTTGCTTGGGCAGAGCAAGGTCCTATTAGCTCGTGATATGTGCAAAGCCTGTTGCCTGAGCACAGGAGGCTGTTACTGTTTTGTGAAGAGGCAGAGCCTGTTGCCGGAGCAGAGCAGGGTGTTACTCCTTTTGGGAAGAGGCAGAGCCTCATGTTAAGAGTCTACCCGATAATAATCCTTTGTATGTACCCAGAAATTCCATTAGTGGCAAGTTTGGATGTATACTTGTATCTTCATCACTCAGTGTCATTCTTAATTCAAATTAATTAGTCGCAAAAAGCTTTGGTCGGGTTGATGGCAATATCTAAAGAAATACGTAAAGTTGGTAGCTCTGTTTATTCAGAAAAACATTCTCTTTACATATTGTATATCTTTTTGCGGCAAGAGGGTGAAAATTGTGCTCTTCGTTGTTATTTATATTTGCTCTTATTATTTTGCTTAAAAGTTGTGACTTTTGCTTAAAAGTGCCAACAACTGACAAATCTACGCTGTTGATGGTCTGACTGGTCAGTCTTAAACAGCCCTAAACAGTCTTAAACGCTCGTAGTCATTCCGTACACAAAAATACATTTTCAACCCCAAACTTGACACTAATACTTTTCTTTATTTATAAATTTTATAGTTATTTAAACACAATAATAATAATCAGGAAAAATGGAAAGACTTCACCAACAACTCCCCGTTGCTACGTGGATAGAGCACCATTCCGCCGTCAATTTTCTAGCTGAGTGTAAGCGAACTTTATTAAAAAGCGTTTATATCACGTTTCGAAAAATCAAAATTTTATCATCAATGTGTTCCTGTTTACGTTACTGGATTATGGGTCTTAATTGATTTAAACAGGCCTAATTCATATCCTAACAAATAAAAAAAAAATATATATATAAAATAATATTTTAATCATTTGAAATTGAAGCACCCCACTATGGAATTTTTTCAGATCGTCTATCTTGTAAAATACGCACTCATCAATGCACTACAGAAACCTGTTAAGGATAGTCAATTTGGAAAATAAACGGACGGTGGGATTTCAAGAGTATCCCAGTGGTACAAAACAAAGGACGCAGGGACTAAATCTGCTGGCATTAGACACTCATGAATTGGATCATGTCTTAACAATAGTTATTACAGTTTTTCAGCTTATCGAAAAATAATTTTGCCGTTTGAATTATAAGTCATAAATAAAAAAGTCATCATATTCCGCGATTCAACCTCATCAGTTTTGTACCGTTGACAATAAACATAAAAAAAAGGAAATAAAAAATATTAGTCGTTGCTATTGAAATGAACAAGCTCTTGAAAACAATTTTCTTAGCGAGCGTCTCGTTATTATATTGTCATACCGCTGCGGAGGAAATTCATTCTCGTGAACATCGACAAGCAAGATATTGAACAAAGCTTGTTCACCGCCCAACTCGGTACGACATAAAATTTCTCATTCACATAGCATATATTAATGTTTTAAATCCTGCAAAGGATTTAACAACAATTTTTCTAAATTGAAATCTTCGTTGCTTCTAATAAACAAATAAAGGTGATGACCTGTGATACATCTATATTCCATTATTGCTGATCCTTTCCTGAACAAGTTTTGTATGATATACATACCTTCTGAATTTTGCGCAGTTCGTGACGCCGCTTGGAATTTTTTGGACCCTACCTAAACTTCTGTAAAGCAGTAGAGCTCCCGCGATTCAGCAAATTTGATTCATGTACAACCAATCGCTTGAGGTTAGCCCCGTACTTTCGTTTTTTCGTCTACATTCGCATATTTGCGAGCTAACTGCTAACTTCCCTTTCAAATCGCACATTAAGCCGGTTCCACATTGCCGTAAATGTTGGCCACAGTAATAGTCTGCTCATGCCAGAATTCTTCCAGAATGTCTTAAACCTCACGAGCGTTCGTTTTCTCAGAGCTCTTACACTTATCGCAATATTAATTTTCCTTGGAAAACTTCGCCAGCCTTTCTCAACATTCACTCACTCTGTCAATGCTTCTAGCTCACTACCTCTTGTGACTGGTCTTATAATTAATTTGAAAAACGACACACAATCTTTCAAAATAACCCTACTAAAGTCTATTTCTCTCAAAACAAAGACCCCTCTTCAAAATTAACATAGTGAGCAGTTTCTCCTTTGCAAGCTGGTGATCATCTTTTATTTCTCTACCCGAATGTCAGCTCATCTGTCCATCCTTCCATACTTTGCAAACTGTCGGCGTGTAGGCCTCACGAACGCAAAGTTTTTGATTTTTTATACCCATACAGTTACGCCGTTTACTTACGTAACATTTCCCCTCTAAACGATGTATTCCATTACTTCTCTCAGTACAAGACTCACATTATCTCAGATATTTGGAAAATAAACAAAAACCCAAGACATATGGGCACCAAAACGTAGCAAAAATAAAATGAAATGAAAAAATAATTGGAATTTCGAAAAGTTCACTTTTGGGAAAGTGATAATAGTTAGGAGACGTCCTGATAGCAAGCAAAACATATACATCTTCAATTAAGTTAATTCCCAACTTTATTAAGGTTCAAACAAGAATTTCGTGTTCATATTGAATCTTTCTTACTCAAGATAGAGAGTCATCTGTTGCTGACTTGCTGAATCGTGGAAGAAGGCATAAGAAATATTAAGAGCTGTTTATCTGCATTCATCCATAATCTAATATGCTCGCGTAGCAGCAAACAGGTTGATGACGAAGAAACATACAACCAAAACTTGGCTGCAACTATCACAGAGGATATGAAGAGTTGATCAGTTAGTATTTTTAATAAATCGTATTTACTTTTCGCCTCCTGCAGCTGTCAAGTCAAGTCCAATATTACGTGGTGGCAAGTGGTGGCAAGAAGCAAAATTTAAGTTATTAAGACGTAGCATACAGTATTTTGGACAGTAATATATATTAGTAACCGCAGCGTTTTTAAAATAAGCAGAGTTCAACACATCTCTTTTAGCTCTTACTTTTACTTTCTATTCATGTATCAACTTTACTTTCTATATCAAATATCGACTGCCATGGGATTGGGATTAAAGATTTATTATAAGTGTTTTTGTACTTTTGCTACTTTTTATGTCAAAAAAATCTTTTAATGTACGGTTTTTCAAATATTTATTTCTTAATATCCTCCTTCACTTGGCTTGGTTCAGCTTCCTTTAGTGCAGATTCGATACCAGCCTTTTTCAATTCTTCAACTAAATCACCGTTATGATGCATTTGTAGAAGAATATCACAACCACCCACAAACTCACCATTGATGAAAACCTGTGGTATAGTGGGCCATTCAGTAAATTCTTTGATATCTGAAAAGAAAGCATACGAAACATTTTTCAACTTGTACAAAAAAAAAAGACGAGAAAGAACTCCTACTTTGTCTTAATTCATCGCTGCTTAATACGTCATGTGCATCATAGACCACACCATGCATACGTAATATTTGCACCACCGCATTACTGAAGCCGCAGCGAGGAGCTGATGGATTACCTTTCATGAATACTACTACCTTATTGCTAGTCACCAATTTCTTTAAAACATCTTTGGTATAATTTTGAGGTTCATTCGAAGTTGCACCAACAGACGACCACAATCTGGTGTTCTTCGTGTGTAACGCTGCTTTGTATGGTAAACTGTGGCGAAGGAATTGTCGGAAAATGGTGCCCATATTTTAAACTACTTTATTGGCTGGTTTGTGCTTATTATTAATATTTTCGTTGAACTAAAAATTTTGAACTTTATTGCAATGAAAATTTCAGGTGATGAAATTATAATATCATAGGCAAAGTTGTATTTTAATTCTTTTACATAATAAAACTATAATATAAAGTATTCAACCTTTTTTATAATTTCGCTTGTATTTGTGATCGCAAGAAATTTTATATTATCATATAAATTTTTTATTTCACTTTCGCTTATATGAGTTTAATTTATTTTAAATTTTGTTAATTCATTTTTGATCGAAATTCTTTACTGCAAAGCTTAACAACTCTGTTTATATTCAGTTAACTCGTGTCATTTTTTTTTTTGTCGTGAAAAGAGTGTGGATTGTGAATTGTATGAGAATACCATAAGAAATACGAAAGAAATCAAAAAAAAAAGAGAAAAAATTTGTGAAAATTGTAAATTTTATTTATTAAAAAAGCTAGCGAAGAAGAAACCCAAACACATTAAACAAAGAAACTATATGTTATGTCTTGTATATCACGTAAATAAACTGTAAACTGTATAAACAGAGCAAACCAAATTTGCACAAAAAGCTGAAAAACAAATTCGCAAAACAATAAGTCGAAGCTCATTAAGTCATTTTCATTTTATTACCTAAAAAATTGTGCGAAGAATAGTCTCTTTTCGGAAGTGTCGAAAACGGTGTTGTAAAAACGACATGAATCGTACTGACGGTTTAGTTAGACGTGCGGTGAGAAATCGGGATAATGGTGCCGAAGGCGGCACTGCTGGTAATGGTCTTAATGCGAATACACCTGACGATAATCAAGACATGAACCAAAACAAAGATCATGAGGATAATATAGACGACGGCGATTCTAAAGAAACGCGTTTGACTTTGATGGAAGAAGTCTTGTTATTGGGTTTAAAAGATAAAGAGGTAACTGATTGCTTTGGCTCGTACGTTTCATATTAATTCGATGCACAAACATTCTCCTATTGTCAATCCGTTGCATTGTTGTGGCAAGTTTTGTGAAATAGCATTAACTCTGAAAATTGTTTCTAACTTTATCTAAATTTATTTCGCTTATCTGTTTGTTTTATAACTTAGGCAATGTTGTCGTTATTTGACATCCTTTATAAAATTTGTAATATTTTGTAACGTAACTGTTCGTTTAAGTTCAAGACGTGCCACATGCGACGTCTCCAAAATATTCCAATTTGTAAATATTATAGCTTTTTGTTACTTTGTGAGTATATTCTCGCTTTTTACAATTGCAACCGAAATCGTTGTTTCGCTCATAACACATCGCACACTATTGCACGCTACTGCACACTATATTGCAAGATTAGACGCGCTCCTAACAAGTTGGATTTACAAGCGCTGTAATGATAGCAAGTGCGCCATTGAAGAGACGGAGATTTCAAAAATTTTTGCAGGAAAGTGTATCTACTCTTCACGCTCAACATAGAAAGTTGATATAATTGATCTTAAGCCTAAGAAGTCTAAGAACATTGGCTTTTTTCAACCGTTTTTGTTAATAATTTAACATTTATAGAAAGCATTAAAATCACGATATCGTAGGAAAAGCCATGTCCACCAACAAGCACCGAAAACAATTGAGGATCGAGCCTATTATCAATGCAATTATTGTATTTTTCTGATAATTTCGTAAAACCCGCATAACATCCATGTGATAGATAGGAAAGAGAAAGTTATTACTATTTACAAAATTTAATGCCAAATTATATTTTTGATTTGAAATTCTATTCAATTTTTCATTCGATTTAGCTTAGATCTCTAAAAATGATTGATGTTTAATATGCCCGAAGTTTCTATCGCCACTCTTTACGATGATCATATAAGAAGTAAATAATTCTTGGAACAAAAATGGATAATTTCATCCAAAACAAATTTATCAAGATTTTATCTATCAAAAATCTGTAGTGGTCTCCATTAGTCATTATCTAATTTAAAGCAAATGTTGGTAAAAAAAAAAGAAAAGAAGATAACAGAAACAAGTTTCTTTAACATTTGATTTATTAAAAGAGTAATACAAATAAAAATGTGGTTTTCAACTTGTTAGATTCAAAAGCTGTATGACGCTTAAAAATATCTACGTCTATTCACGTCTTAAAAAAAAGCAACACTAGGGCGAGGTCTGGCATTAGACCACAACTTAGTCACACCGTCCAGATCCTGTTCTCTCCTCTTTGCTTTTCATGGTAATCGTTATATGAGAGGGTTCGGGAGACTAGATGTTTTTATTAACCATTTTTAAACCATATATTACTTATGATACTTATACTAAGTTTGTGCGAATGTAAGCACCATCCAGAATTAATTTCCGTCCATCTGTCCGTCTTGTGTGCAATCATCCACACTTCTCCTTACGCTCCTTTTTCTGCTACTTTCCATATGACGCGTTATTTTGAAAAGTAGTTATATGAATAATTGTAGGGTGATGTAGGGCATAAAATGATACGCCATGGTCCGCCATAGTGTTTTTACTTGTTCGTCATAATTTAATAAAAATTAGGTTTGTTACCATGTAAACGTTCATTTTTTACAAGAAGGTGTGCGCTGGAGGAAACATTTCAAGAAATCGCATTTATTTAATATTTCAAAATACTGTTTTTCGCGGATCATTTTCGTGAGTATTCAAATTTCCAAACTATTCTTATACAATGACTTCCTTAAAATATGGTGTTTTATGGGGAGAGATCGTAAAAACGTTCTAATCCGATATATTTCCAATAGGATTTGTCCTTGGACAAAAATTAGTGACAACATTCTTTTAAAATATTTCGGAAAGAAGCGCCGAAAGTTTTACAAATTTGCCATAATTTGTAGGTACGCGGGGTGTGGCAGAACTTCCCACTCGAGCGGCAACTGTTTCGCCACCTTTCAATCGTTGAATCGAACACCGACATTTGGCGTATGATGAAGCAGTATCACCAAAAGTCTTTGAACGTGTTGGGTGGGCTTCGGCAGCAGGCTTCTTCAAATAAATCACAAAAGTAACGAATTTGGAAGAAAAAGAATTTATATTCGATATACGCTGAATATATCACTAATATTAAGTGGAAAACTGATATTTTATGTAGAGGAAGGTCAAAACTATCGAATTCAAGTGTTTTGCACAGTGGTATTTCTCATTTCTTAATCATTTCCACCTGTATATGTCGCTGACCAAATTTTTGCAAACGCCTAATATATGTAATGTGTCGCAAGTAAGTGTTTTTGTAAAAAATCTGTTGCTCTTAGCATTGGCGCAGAAATCAAGACAACGCTTCTTATTTGACTCGCAAAATACTCGAGCGGACAATTTTTGCGGAGTAATTTTGAAGATTGCAATTTTTTTCATACAACTTTACGAAATAAGATGTTCCAAAGGGACACTTTCAATATCTGTATCAACATCTGTTCAACTGTAGAAGTCTAGTATCCGACTTTGAGAACTGGTTCTGTTGAATCGATATTAGGACGGATGTATTTGTTAAACAAATGGCTAACCGGTCATCGGTTATCTTTACGGTCGGAATTTTATGTGTTCTGGTAAGGCTTTTCGCGAGATTTTTTGGTAGCTTTACGTTTCCAATGCATGAAAGACGCCACGAAACATACATATCTTAGGAAGCGTATACTTCCAACTTTCGTATGTCACTTCATTTATCGTCGCGGCGCAGTTATTTACAGAAAATAATCGAAATTGCAATGGAAAAATTGCACTTTTATGCATTTATTCAAGTATTTGGGATAAGACTTTCTGGTCTTGCTTTTACATACTAAAACTTACTTTTATAATTTAAGGGATACACATCATTTTGGAATGATTGCATATCGAGTGGTCTGCGTGGCTGTATACTTATTGAGTTGGGTCTAAGAGGTCGCATTATGATGGAAAAATCTGGTATGAGGCGGCGGGGATTGTGTTCAAGGTGACCAATATTTTCGTTAAAAGTGGACAGATTAGTTTTTAAATTTTTTTCACATACAATTTTAGTAGAAAGGTGATCTTAAAATCCGATCAACCAACAGGAGATGTTCTACTAGATGAAGCCCTAAAACATATAAAAGAAACTAATCCACCCGAAACAGTGCAAAGCTGGATAGAGTACTTGAGCGGTAAGATGGAATCGAAATAACTGAATAATATCGAAAATAATACAGTGCACCTTAGGTGAGACTTGGAATCCTTTAAAATTACGTTATCAATTAAAGAATGTCCGTGAGCGTTTAGCTAAAAATTTGGTTGAAAAAGGTGTCCTAACAACCGAGAAACAAAATTTCCTTCTCTTTGATATGACAACACATCCACTAAGTGATAATGTGGTCAAATGTCGTTTGGTCAGAAAAGTAATTATGAAATGAATGCGGTAATGAAACTATTTACGAGAGAATATTTTTCAAAAATTGATTTTTCAGATTCAAGATTCAGTGCTCTCTAAATGGGTCAATGACCCGCAACGTATGGATAAGCGTATGCTATCTTTAATATTTTTAGCTCATGCCAGCGATGTTATTGAAAATGCTTTTGCGCCCCTTAATGACGACGACTATGAAGTGGCAATGAAACGCGTCCGCGAACTTTTAGATTTAGATTTCGAAGCAGAGGCTGCCAAACCAAATGCGAATGAAATAATTTGGGCCGTTTTTATGGCGTTTACTAAATAAAAGCAATTTTTTCCATTTCTAATCAATATAAATGTTTTCTACATTTATTTTCTTTTTATCCTTTATATATTTATTTAAATAGTTTTTCTTACTAAATTTGAATCTTGCTTGCGGTTTTATTTACTCCATTTTGTATAAAAAGTGAAAATTAATGAATTAAATTCAGAATGCCACAAACACTATACTCACATACAAAAAAATTAGTTGAGTTTAGAAAAGATATTTTGATTTTAATTTGTTTTTTATTTTTTTCGCGTTTGATTATTATTATATTATATAATAAAATGTTTTTTTAATCATTATTATAAATATTATATATATAAACAATCACAATTGACAAAGAAAAGATAAACGTATATAAAGGAACACTTGTTTTTAATATAAGAAGAGTGTTTGGTAAAATTTTTCCAAAAATATCATTTCTTATCATTGAAACTCGTTTATTAATTACAAATTGTACAGTGCGCCTAACTAAGGTATTATTTACATATTTTTATTTAAAAAATTAGAAATTAAAATGAAAAAAAAATTATAACAGAAATTTATAATCTTAGGGAAGTGAATATAATTTTTTGTTTTCGGCGGTACGAACGTGCAATTCGTAAAGAAATATGAATAAATTTTAACTTTCATGTTTGCCTCCCTCTCTCTCTATTAGCCTCTTTTATTTCTTTTCAAAATTGCACGATTCAGCCGCAACCCATTGTTCAAATACATACAACTAAATCACTGCGCATATACACTACTGATCATAAAAGAAATTGGATTAACAAAAAACTTAATTATATACAAGAAAAAAAAGCATTATAACTATATATTAATTATAAGTTTAACATCGACAATTGTAAACAACAGAATAATAAAAATAACATTTAGAATATTATCAACAAAGCAAATGCGCGCTAATTAGTTTATTATACTAATTAACTATTTAGTTGTGACAGTCAATGGCCATTCCATTCATAGCATTCAGAAATTTTTATCAGCAGTTCTCTAAGAATATCATAGTTTTCCCCTTCCCCTTGGAGTACTCAGAAATCTGTATCAGTTGTGTATTCAAGTGTTTCGTTACTGCGCCTGCATAAGTAAAATTAATGTTGGTTATACAACTTATAAAAAATGTTTATATCCTATACTAGGTATTGCGGTACTAGGCATATTAAGTTTTTGTGAATGGATCTAATACCCACGGAAGAGAGGAAGAAAGACATAATTTTATTTTTTTGTAATCAATTCAGATTTGTTTTCTGAATAGATTGATGTTAGTCTGTCCGCCTGCTTAGGTATTTTGCACTTCCAATCCACGAATTGCAATTTTAGATATATTTTGCCTTTCATTTTCTTATGGATCTTTTCCCTCTTTTCCTTTAAACTTTCATATTGAAATTTGTTTTCGCGGTCAATTTCCGATCCGCGTAAATGTCTAAATACGCCATGCAATTGCAAAGTATGAAAAAACACGAAAAGTCTTGAAAACGATTCAAATTCAGCGATAAGGTCCCCTCTCAAATATTAAGTCTCTTTGCGACCTGTTTGTAGCGCATTTGCCTCACAAACTTTGAGAAGACCCAAAAAAAAAGGGAAACATAGGTTCAGTACCGCAACTTTTCTGAATTTTGTACCTTTTGTATACTAATTCCTTCTATTGTACTATTTAAACTATGAAATGATATCAAAGATATATATGACTTGTTTACATTTGGTAGATTTCTATTTTTTCAATCTGTTAAAGCCCAATTATCTCAGTTCGTAGAGGACGTGACTGCTTCAAAAGTAATGATAACAATCGTAATGGATACACCGGTAACATAGAATGATTTTTGTACCCAACTTAATGTTTTGAATCACAAACTACCGTCAATGAAAGAGTAAAGTAGAAAATGGAGGGTAATAAATTATTTTATAAGAAAATAAAATTTTTGATGAGTTAAATTGCATTTTGGAATTTTTGATTAATTTTGCGTAATTGGGTTATAGGTGATATGTGAAAGTCTGCTCTAATTATTGTGCAGCCCATTGGTTGGTTTGCGATAGTTTCTACCACTTTAATAGATTTGCGGTTCTAATTTCTGTTTTCATTTCTTATTAACAGATTTCCACATCTCATTTGTATCACTTCAACAGCATTTGAAGCGTTGCAGTTTATTGAAAGCAACTCTGAACTCTCTTCATTCTCAACATATGGTGCTTGTTTTCATAAAGCTTGCCATACTTCTTGTTTTTTCAGTTTAGCAGAGACGCCTGAGCATATTATTTTCTTAACAGAGACACCTGAACGGATTATCTTTCTTAAGAGAGACGCCTGAACAGCATTGCCAGTTTTTCTCATATAACCATGTAAAGGAAAAACCAGCTAACGGCTTTTAGCGAAAAATCAAAAGCATCTTACACGTGCGCAAAGAAGTTGTACGAAATGAATAATTTCGAAAAAAAAATTTAAAAAAAAAATAAAAGGGCATAAAGATTAGAAGGAGTTTGTGAAACATTTACATAAAACTAAAATAAGGAAAAACCCAAAAAATTATAAAATTAGAGCCAATAGCCTGTGTTGCTAGTGCTCAATGTCTTTTTTGTTTAGTCTAAGAATTTACTTCATTAGTCTAAAATTATAATAATAATAATAATAATAATAATAATATAAAATTAAAAAAAAAATTTGGTGTATTAAAACGTTTAATAAAAAAATATTTTTATTAAAATCGTGGACTCTTTTGTTGTTGCTTTACCTGAACCGCTTATAAGCTCTTGTTATACCAAGCGTAATCTGTAACAAGCCCACACCTGAAAAGCAGCAGTCAGTTGTAGGTATGATCAAGGGCCAATACAGTATGCCTCGTTGATATATAATATTTTTTGATAATCATAAACGAACTCTTTGACCGGCTTTGATCGTTCTTAGGTAATTCAACGTCCGTAATGAAATCTTGAAGCCACCTATTCCATTTTTCATTTTTGCACCAGTACTACAGGATCCTCTGTAAAATATGTATGGAAATTTTCAATGTTATATCCGTTGCAGGGCGTAATTAATTAGACAAAGATTCGATCTTTTAGCTCTTAAAAGCAGACATCTTATTTCACGTTGTACTATGGGCGTGGTCTTCGGCTGTCTCCTCATATTCTCAACACTAACCTGCCTGCAAGATTTTTTCTGACGAATTTGAAGCAGATATATAAATTTTTGCTATCCGGAGCATGTTTACTACAGGCATTACAGATATTACGGACTGACGGACGTATTGAATCCAAGGTATGGCAAAAGTTTTCACGAAAGAAATATACTCCCCATCTTTTTATGGCGGGTATAAAAAAGTTAGCGATGCAAGTAAATATTCCACGCCAAAATATTCCAAATCAAAATAAGAAACAATATAGTAATTTTTTTATAAGTTTTATTTATATATTTATATATCCATTCGTTTTCTTTAACCTTTATTCAAATAAAAAGTTTAATAATAATATAAATGTTCGAATGTGCAACTGATACCATCGATAATGAAATAATTGATAAAAATTTTATCATCTGCTAAAACACAGTTGCAAATGGATTTAATTTGAAAGTCCCAATAAAACGACGACAGCAATTAATAGCAATTATAGAGAAAAAAAAAAAAATTTGCACCCATATACATACACATATATAAAAGCTAGATAACTGAATGTATTTGAATATTTAGATACTTTGCGTTAGTAGAGGAGTACAGAAACATTCGAAAAACTAACGAGGAAGAATTAAGGAAATGGGGATTTTTTTTTTATTTTTATTTATTTTTTTTTTTTAAAGAATACCATGTGGCATGGGACTGTATTGCAAATGATTTACAATTTCAGCAATTTCTTTTGTTTTATTTGCGGGGAATATAAATTGTAAGCGCGATTGGATTTTTTAATACGATATTTGCTAAATATATGTTAAAGTATATTTAGGCATGTAGGTGTATGCTTGACGGTATGATATAAAACAATAATGGTTACGTTTTTATGTTACCATCTTCGTGAACGTGCCAGACGTGAAAGACGAGCACGGTTTTGCGAATAACTGCGACATGTAATCGATCCAGCCGCAGACGTTGTATGATTCTTATAACAATATAAGGGCTAACTTAGAAGTTCCTTAATTTCTTTATGCATATGACATAGAAAGTCCACATAACTGGCGGACCCGTCTGTGCCCCGATCTTCGATAAGAAAATGTCGAAATACACTTTCAAGTTTATCATTTTGACGTACACAAGTAATCTTTAAATTAAAAAAACGTTATTGTCATCATTTTGCAATTTTTCTCTCTTAAGTGTAACTTACCCTCATATAACGCGTACGCTCAAGCATGATTTTTTCGATAATGTTGCGTATCCTCTGTGCCATTCGGGTATCACCGGATATGGCAAAACGCTCAGCATTTACTTGTTGCGTGCATTGAACGCCGAAGAGTGGTTTAATGAAATTTGCCGACAATGATTGACCCAACCATACGAAGAAATGTACACCGTTCTCCAAAATGTATGCACCATCTTCGGTCATTTTCTCATGCGTACATCGTATCGACATAGGCAGCTCAGCGTCATCAACATCTGCATCCACATTGTGTATTGGAATGAAGCGTGGATACAAATGAGTGACCGATGTGTTCAAATCCATTGATAAGACAAAGTGTATAACATACGAGCGATCATCCAAAGTCATGTCTGAACCACCGGAAATCGCATCATTCTTTAACAAGCACGATACGTATAGTGGCAAGAGTTTTAAACATTCAGGTAATATCAGTTGACCTGCCGAAGTTGGCGAAGTGCAATGCTTACGATAACATGCCAATATTTGCGCTGAACGATGTATAAGATTTTCTTTCACTACTTTTGGTGTTAGTTCCATAAGTTTGAAGCAAGCTTGTTTAGCAAAGAACAACATCATGGCGTCCAAATCGCAACTCTTAAACACGTCGGCAATTGTGGTCGTAGCTTTAAGAGCCAAATTAAAAACACGTAAACGTCTTTGGCCACTGCAGGAAGTATAAAGTAAAGCAATTTGCAAATAAACATTTTCCTCCGGGGGCAATTTATCATCATGTTTGATCTCAATGGCAATAGATTTATTACAATCTGTATAAAGGGAACGATAAAAAAAAAATGCAATTAAACTGTACATCAAATTAAGATGTTTAACTAACCAATGCTAGCCAGCTCGACATCTGTGGTGTTCGTCATAAAGAAGTGACCATAGAAATCGGTCGCTCGTATACCAGCCGAACTCCGTACTCGCATAACAGCGTCAAAAGCAATTGATCTTGAGACATTTTTAATAATATCCTCAACTAAACGTTTGCCATCAATTTCAGCCTGCATACACATATTTAGAGAAAAGTTAAATGAAAGATTTTCAAGAGTAACCATGTTACCTGGAAGTAGGTGTATTTGTATATTTCGCCACCTGATAGCCGAGCCACTTGTCCAATAGTAGCAATATCAATATATGCGTTATTAAATAAGAACATGTCCACTGAGCAACCATTTTGTACACACTCCTGACCTAATTGATTGTAATTTTGACATTGTGGTGTCAAAACCGTTTTCTCTTTATCAGTACCCAACAATTTGCGATCGTCGCGATTTTTAAGTTTGCCAGGAGCATCCGCAATAGGTAGAGTTGAATTAAAGACCAATAATTTACCGCAACAATTGGAAGCCTTTAAAGCTTCCATACCTGCTTGAATAGCAGGATACAGTATGGTTTCCGTTTCTTTAGTATCCAAAAACATTTTTGGTATTTGTTCCATAAGAGCATCTATAAGAGTTTCCGATTCTTCAGGATCGCAAAGAAACCCATCCAATAAAGGCATAAACATGTCCTGAAATTATATTAATAAGCCTACATATATGTATTTTTTGTCACGATTACATTTACCTGAACGTCGCCTACGACCATCATTTGTGGTTGTGCTAGATTGCTTTTGATGTTATAAAAATGTACAGTACTATTGAAAGTTATGAAACCGACACGCATTTTTGATTTATGTTGACCTTGATCGACAGGCAAATGCTTTAAAATACGTTTAATTTGCGAGCATAACAAATGAACTAAGCCGGATTTCATGGTATTGTAAGAAACGTCTATAACAAATATAAAGGCTGGAATTTCTGGCGATTCATTATTCTGAAGCGAAATACGGAGCCGGTTACAAAAAATCTATCAAATCAAAAATTAAAACTTCATTCAACATACACGACAATAATCTTTCGTAGCCAAAAATTCATAAGCACCCAAAACCAATTCGGGGCGCTCAAATCTATCCACTCTTTGACCTGTGTGATCTAAATGTTGAAAATATTCGGTAGGCACTGAAATGAATTACAAAATTGATGGTTTTTGCATCGACTCAAGTAAATAATAACTAACTAACCTTCCGTGGATACCTTGCACATTAGACACTGGAAACGACGACCAGCATCAACAAATTGCATATTGGGCGACATATATGCTTTACAGCGATTACAACGTATAGGGCCCAATACACCAAAATCTACAATAGGTGGTTCATATTCACCCTCAATGATACGAGCGTATGGTGATATAATTAAAGCAAAAGGCAAAGCTGTAGTCTTTAGCAGATCCGCCGTGGAAGGTATGCAATACAACGACGACCTGAATGGCGGAATAAAGGATTTATATACTTGCAAATAATGTGCAACTAAAATATCTACTAATTACCTTACAAATCTAGGCGAAGAATTGCCTTGATCTTGCACTACGTATTTTGTTGTTACCAGAGGAGGCAGAAGGCCTGCTTGGTTAGTAACAAAAGGTCCACCAGCGTTACGTTGATTTTCAATCATTACTTGTATTGGGTTCGGCATTTGGTCGGGATCCAGACGGCGTGCCTGCTGATAAGGCTGAGGTGGAGGTTGATACATGCCAGTAGCTGGAGTTGGCAATTGCTAAAATTACGAAATATGTTTCAACATTTCTAAGTTCAATATATTAATTATCCTACGTGGAAGCCAGGTCTACCAGGAACTTGCTGTCCAGATTGCGGTGGTGGTGGCGGTGCCATCGCTTGTGTTGGATAGCCAGTAGGGGTTTGTTGAGACTGTTGTGGATAGCCAGTCATCATCATCTGTCCAGACATAGCTGCTTGATTCTGTTGCGCTGCTCCCGTCATGCTAGGTGGCATCATAAGTGGCTGACCGGGCCTTGCAGAAATTTGGGCATGTGGTTGTGTATTATACTGTCCCATCGTTGTTGGTTGGGCACTTTGTTGCATGCCTGCGAAGCCACCCATTTGCGTTGGTTGACCAGTTATAGGAGGCATAAACGCTGGAGTTTGCTAACAAGTTTTTTAAAATTTACTTAAAAAGCGAACAATATCTACTTAAGTAACTCACTGTTGGCTTTTGTGCCGGTGGTGGCATATGTGACATGTCTGGTAGACTGTTGCTTTTCACCGACATTTGATTTGGTCCGCCTACTACAGTCTGAACGGGAATTATCGGTGGAGGTACTACTCCAGTAGAAGCTGTTGGCGGCATAATCACGTTGGTTGTGGGTGCTTGACTGGGGGAGACACCATTAGGATAAGGAACATAATTGTTATTGACCATTGGTGGCGCATTTTGCGGTTGTCTTGATTGCATATGCTGTTGGGATAGCGGCGGTGTGTACATTGGCGGTCCATTGGTATTAGGTGTTATATTAGGAACACTCGAAGTCACACCGACATTAGCATTGTTAAACGTATTATTTACTGAAGTTGGAGGCCCGGTCTGTGCTTGTTGTTGCAGCAACGGGGGTTGTTTCACAGGATTTACAGTCATCGCACCCATGGATTGAGTTAACTAATGTCGTAAGTAAACATTATTAAAAAAAAAGAAAAAAAACTGGTCAAAGCTAAAAATGTATTAAAAATACTTTTTTTTGCAATTCTCAACAAAACTTCCTAATTGTATTGCATGTAGACCCTAGTTTTTGATTCTAAAATTTAATAAATGAACAAAATGAAATTCCATTGAAAGGAAAGTACGATTTTACGTTGTGGCGTTTCATATATATCTACTAAGCACGCTGATATTAAATTTGTAATCCGTAGAAAATTATCAAGACTATCATTTCCTCATGCTGTGATTTTTAGAAAAGGAGGGATCTAGGAGTTGAAAAATGGTTAGGTGTAAATCCCCTTGGTAGTATTTTTTACTTCTCCATTGCTATTTCCAAAGACTATTCATGGCTATTAGTTTCATAAATATTTCCTTAGCGTGGTTATTGAAAAGTAATATATCAATTGGACCGCAAAAATTCGTTACAGTCTTTCATTCCTACCTGCTGCTGATAGTTGCCATTCAATACATTACGCGTAGCCATTCCTGCTTGGGGAATTGAAGATAACGGTACATTGCTTGGAACGGAAACGCTAGGCGGAACAGCGGGCGATCCTTGCACAGGTCCTTGAGGAGACCATCCAGGATACTGTTGCTGTGGAAGTGATTGCTGGCCCCCAGGCACTCCAGGCATCATTTGTTGTGTTGGTGGCATTGCTGGCGGTGGTCCGTAAGCATTTGGATTCATCATTATTTTTTGTTTTCCCTTCGAAAACTCTTCGATTTTATTTTATGTAAAACAAAAGAAGCGATCAAACTTTTTTCGTTATCAAACGAACACGTAAACACACACAAGTAACACACAGTACACCGAGCAATTAATGAATTTTTCAACACATCTATCCACACAAATCTTTTCCACAATTTTTCACTGGCAGCTATTTGCTAATCACATAAATTCGTGTACATTTATGAAATTTATTGTGTTTTATTCCCGAATATGTCTCCCTAAATGAGTATAGAAATTCAATTTTTTTTGTACAGATAAAAAAATTGCACTTCCACGTCAGAGCAGCCTAGTTTCGCATAATTTTTTGTTAATTCTCTTTTGTTTTTTATTTTCTTTGTTTTTTGACATTTTCGCCACGTACTAGCAGAGCTACCAGACAGCAGAAAATTATGTTGCCTAAATAGGAAATTAGTTGCCAAGTCCTTCTCTTGCTTGCGTTAGTTCAGTTCTATTTTGTAGGTGTATAAAGGCAATCAATCATTCTTAAAAAGAATCCTTACGTGTGAAATCCTTGCTTCCGCAAAGCACTTGTCGAAATCCTTGATATTGTAAGATCAACAATTTGCGGGATATTCGCGTATCTTAATGTTAACTCCCGTGCGCTGCCAAACCGTTAGCTGATGCACGTTTTTCTCCTAATCGCGGAAGACTTTCTTGTCATTTTTGTTGTATCATTCATATGTAAATGAAGAGGCAGAAAAAAGAGAAATATTTGTTTATATTTAACCGCGCCTTTCAAAATCCGAAAAAGGACAGCTTTGATAATTAAACAAATAATATTTTGTGAATAAATCGAAAAAAAAAATAAAAATAAATTTTCAAACATCGATTATACGTTTACTACTTATATATTTAAAAAAAAAATAATAGAAATTTGTATCAAATGGAAACAGACTGCGTACGGAAGAAATTTATCATTTAATTGCAAGAAAAAAGTGTGTAACTAGAGTAGTTTTTCGTGCATTTTCTGAATTGACTAAGCTGACAATTGTAAGATTTCTTGAAACAGCAGCTGTACGCCATTTTGTGTTCGCGTCCGTTCACTTTGCCGCCGCAACCATGAGGATTCCCCTACCAAATCATATATTGAATATATTATATATTATAATAATATACTCTCTCTATATATGCTCCGGTAAAGAAATTTAAATTCAAAATGGAAATCGAATGGTGATTACGATTAAAACGAGAATTTAATCAAGTGAATTTAATGCAGTAGTATTGCGCCGTCTTGGTTGGGTCTAAAGAGTTGTTTATATTATAGCTGTGCAAGAATTGTTAACCTTTGTTTAAGTTGGTAGTGTTGTTAGTAAACTAAATACGTGACAAATAATCGGCAAACGTAAGCAATAAATGTAAACTAAAACAAAAAAAATTTGTTAGTATCATTGTCATTGTTTAATAAAGGCAAATAATATATAACAGTCGCCACCATAAAACAAAAACGCACTGTGCAGAAATCTATACGCAACGATATAAATGAATACATATAGTTATTAGATATATATTTAAAAGAGTATACATTTTCTACTAGTGTACGGCGATTGGAAGCATCCCACAGAGCCTTTCTCCGTCACGTAACTCAACCTCTTTCGTCAGTATATTGCTTATTAATTATTTTGTTTTAATTATTTATTTTGACTCACCTGTTTACAGCGGTTTTGTCTTTATAAATGCAACTCTAAATAACCAATACTAACTCAAAACTATCAATACCAATGTCCAACGTAAACTCTTCTGCTTTCGTGCAATTTGACAATTATGGGAGACTGTATTTAACAGCTGTTGTGCCTACGTGATTCCAAAGAACCGATAGTCATCAACAAATGCGAAATACTATCATATAAGCGATGCGAAACCAGCAGAAAAACAAAAACATGCGCTGGCTTTCAGGTATGTAGTCATCCCCACTCATTGGCGTTGCTGTTCGTAGTAAATAACACGGAATTTACGAACTTGGCTAAGAGTCCTTCAATTTTATATGTTGGAAGATTAATTTATTAGTGAAATGGAAGTGGAGGTGGACGAATTTGAGATGCCGTCATCCAGCACTAAAGGCGAAAAGAAATGTTTCGTCGTCAACAAGGGGAAATATGTTGCTATTTTCCGTAAGCACATTATGAATGTGAGCATAGAGTTTTAAACTAATCCAGCTTCAGCTTCTAATGAAGAGTGTTCATGCGTTTGTAATCATGCTTTTCATTTTCATTGCATTTCCTGCTGGTTAAAGTCTCGTCAAATATACCTTATTGTATAATGTGTTTAGGAATTTCGCTTGGTGCAATATATTATTTTTATATTTTTTTATTTCATTTCTTTTTTTACGCTTTTCTAACTATATGCTACGAATTTCTGGGAACGCCATACATAATGCAACACTAAATGGCTTTCAAATTGCGAAGTTGAAGTGAGAGTTACAGTTAACTAAAAGATACATAATCTGTATCCACCTTTATTAACTTATTTCTACTTTTCGCATATTATTGTAAGACATACGAGTGCAGCTATTTATGTGGCCGTGACTTGTGGCCCGAAACTGGCGATAAAAATGGGTTTATGTGACAGGTAACTATATGAGTTATAGCATTTTTTTTAAATTTTACGTGAGATTTCGCCACGATAGCAAATAGTAGGCTTGAATTTTTATGTGTTACTTTTAAAGTTAAAAAAATAACGTATTGTCAACGCGATTCATAGATTTGTATGGCGCGTTATGTTCATTTAGAAGCAATGTGTAGCAGATATGCACGTGGCTTATGCTTCCACCGAGTGATCTTGTCCAAATGTTTGATACGCGTTTGATAGCTTCGAATTATGAATCAACCTAAGCATAGGCCCCGAACTTGGAATAAATACTAAAAGGTCTTGCAGGCAGATTGGTATTGAACATGAGTGAAATCAAAACAGAAAATAATAATTTTATTTTCTTGTTACTTATAAAAATTTTCACGTATACCTTATAGGTACTATAACTGTACTCAGAATACAGAAAATATCGGCTGTTCATAGAGTAGAGTATCGAGATTTCATTTTTGTAGAAGTTCCAAAGACCTTATGAAGTATGTATGTTCTTGACCAATATAAAATTCTGAATCGACTTATATATATTTGTCAGTCCGCTAACCTATCCGTCTCTCTGTCCTTCAGATTATTTGCCTATGCTAAATACAAAAATCAGCATATCTGCTTCGTATATACTGGAATATACTGGAATATACTGCCTGTTTGCAATGGTTTAGGGATTCAGTCTCAATTCAGATCTATACACCGGTTTGGAGAGTGCGTATGTGTTCTTCTTCTGTTTATAAATGAATTTTTTTTTTTTTTTAATTTCCTTTATCTTTTTGTCTTTTTTGCTTTTGTCTTTTAAGAATTTAGTCGCAATAAGCGAATAAGATTTATTTTTGAAGGCTATAAGTTTGTGTTAGCTGAATTTCTCATTGAAAAATGAGACAAATTGGTCAAAGGCCACGGCCAAAAAGTCCTAGGACTTATTGGAAAAAAACATTTTTTTTTGAAAAAGTCGGCTTTATTCATTAAAATGCCCTCCTTCAAGAGATTTATTAGTACAATGTCCCTCTACCTTTTTTACAGAACAATTTCTCAAGACATTTAAAATACGCTTCAGTTCCTGCAATGGCGTTATCATTTTATCAGTCTTTTTTCGTGGAACATCGTTTTGGGATTCGCGCATACATACATAACATTGGTTAGGAGCGAGGCCTCAGGAGTAAGGTGGAGCGGCCATTCGAACAGAATTTATGTAATTGTGCTGTGATATTTCGCATGCCCAATTTTTATTTTAAATGGTGAACACACTGTCGTATGGGTATCTTTAGGAAGTTAGCCGTCTCTTCCAGCTTCACTTTTCGATTATCGAGAATAATTTTTAAGTTTTTTTTCTTGGGTGTTCGAGTGTAAATTCCTCTTTTGGCCGTGCACTATGTGCAGGATCATCAATATAATAATACAACCTCTTTCAAACCACCGACGAATTGTTATTTTTGATAGGGAAGAGTTTACGTGTCATTTTTCGAGGCAACGCGGAGCTTGAGCCTTTGCATCAAAGAGTAGTGTTTAATCAACACAGACAAGCCGGGGTTCTCCACTAGTTTAAAAAGAACAAAAGTAGAATCACTAAAACCATTATAACCCGTAGACTTGAAAGTTTCACCGGAGTCTTTAAACTATTCAATTATAATTCTTATATAATTGTTAACGTGTAGTCCTAGATATACACATCATTTTATGTGTGCTTTACTTTTAGTTTTCCGTTGTAATTGAAAATTGTTTGTAAATATTGAAAAATTTTTTGTTCAAAAGTTAAAATAAAATAAAAAAAAATTGAAAAGATTTAATATATTTTTTTTTTTTTTGGGATAAAAAACGCAATGGCAGGCATTGGACGGACCCTTCATTGCATGGTGATTACGGCCGTTATATCGTTTACTTTGGGAGCTTATTACCAGCATTATGATATTTTACGTCAGCTATGCTATGTAATAAATGACGATCCTTACGCTTTTCACATCAAGGATAAACTATACGGGACGGTGGGTTTATTGCAAAAGTTAGCGAAACACGGCTTTCTTGAATTTAGTAAATATGTGTGTTGTTTTTTAATATTTTAGCTGCGCTTCTTTAAGAACAATGTTGGCCGACTAAAGGCCAATGAGAGTTATTCATGTTTGCCCAGAATAATGAAATATGGTTTTCCAGGTATGGAAGATTTGAGGGTCTATGATGATTTTGTAATATCCTACGATCGCCGTAATCGTGTTGCGCGTTGGGTCTATGAACATTTGCAGACTTCCTCCATATTCAATACTGCCGGTAGTCGACGTATGGCAGAATATAAAGCTGATTTAGGTATACCCTCCGATTTTCGTGTGGATACAACAGATTATAAAGACAGCGGTTATGATAAAGGCCATCTAGCAGCTTCCGGTAATCACAAAAGCACGCAATCACACTGCAACGACACGTTTTATCTCACAAATATTGCGCCGCAAGTGGGTGAAGGTTTTAATCGTGGTTGTTGGCAAAAACTCGAGGCCTATGTTCGAGATTTATGCAAACGTTATGGTTCGGTGTTTGTGTGCACCGGTCCATTATATTTGCCGCGCAAAAGCGATACTGACAAATGGTATGTGGAATATGAAGTGTTTGGTCCCAAGACCATAGCGGTGCCGACACATTATTTTAAAGTCATAACAGTAGAGTCGAAATTACCTGGTGGCTTGCCCTATATGGAAGCCTATGTTATGCCCAACAAAGAGTTGGATGAAAAAACTGACTTACGTTCATTTCTATGTGACATACGGGTCGTTGAAAGTGCATCAGGTTTGAAATTTTTTCAGGGCTTACGTAGAAGTTTCTTTTTTGGCATAAACTATTCAACAGCATCGATACTTTACAAACGTTTTCGTTAAACAAAATGGTTCTTGTCAAAAAGAACCAAAACTAATCCTTTAAACCGCTTTAAATGAAATAAACCAATAACAGTTCATTCCCAAAGTATTGGCTTCTAGCCATGTGTATGAGTTTTTACGAAAATTATTCCATTAGTACATAATTAAATCAATAATTCAAGTTAATTTTTTCTCACTTGGACACACCCTTAGACACGGGTGTAAGTCGCTATTTATGTCGCAGGCAATAAGATAGATTGAGTTGTCGGCTTTGAAAAAAATCAAAAGCGAGGAACAAGAATATATAGAAAGATTAAGAGATAGTGTGATAGTGGGGAGACTGGGAATAGGAAGCCAATTGGCATGGAAGTCCTAGTCTCAACAAATGAAAGTGAAGAACGAACTCGGAACGAAACTCCGAAAGCTAATGATGATGTTCTCTTTATTCCAGGAATAATACCAATTCACTCATTTGGGTTAAACATTTGCGTGACGCTATCGTAATCACAAGCAATATTGTAGGAAAGGTGTATATGTCCTTTATTTATGTAATTGTTTATGCTAATTTAATTTTAAGTTTGTGTAAAATTTTTATGTAATTTTTAATAAATCTAATCGAATAGATGGAGAAGCATAAAATTTCATACAAAAACATGCTAAAAAGTAGTGCCTTTTGTATGAGATTTTTTACTTTTGATCGATTCGACTAGAATTATGAATAAGTGCGAGTGCATGTAATAGATGATTTTGTCTTTTGTTTTTATAAAAAAAAAAGAAAAAGAAATCTTTATTCTTCGCATTATTAAAAATTGCTAATTATTCATCCGATTCGCAGTTTCGTTGTGACATGTGAGTCAAAACGCATTTACTGCTCAATATGCTCTCTCACTTGCTCTCTTTTGAGCTTGATAGCAAGCTAGTGTCTTATTGTGAAGATTATCTGCAGCGGTGAGGATATCTTTATTGGCTGGGGAATGCCTTTGCCATTTAAAATTTATTTAAGATTTCAAAACAAATTAAGAGCCAACTACTCCTGCAAAGTTTACTGTAAAATGAATTCTTTTCTTTAGCTTTTTAAAGCATTTTCTGCCGGTTTTTTGCATTCTATCAATTCAAAATATGTGATCAAATTCAATCCATTAGGTAACTTGTCTATTGACACAATCGAGATGGACATGGTCTTAACTATTGCAAGTATAGCTTAAAGCAGCTTATGGACAAATAACGACTTTTAGAGAATATTGTGAAAGTGGATTACCATGTTTAAATGGATTAGCTAAAATCTTTAGCATAGCTAATGAAGGCATTTACCGTATTATCAAATGTTTTCTTCCCGCTTAAACCAATCGGAACAAACCGAAACAAACGATCACAACATGATTTTTCAAGACCCACCGCTTATTATACCCATCAAAGGCGAAGCATTTGTTGCATCGGTTTAAGCTTGTCTGTCCGCCTGTCTGTACGTCGTAACTTTGGACATGTATTGATGAAATTTGACATGTCTACGTGCTTCGGGCCAAGCACGAACGCTGTTGAAAATGGCTCGCATCGGATCATCTTTTCGACGACGACCCCTATAAACCCCTCCACTGAAAAGTTGTTATATGGACAGCTGTATTAAACGAAATGGTGTTGAGCATTTAATGACGCAGCGCGGTTCACCACAGTGTTTTCACTCGGTTTTTTTGGAAACAACCCGGAAGACGTTCATAGTGATCAGTTGTCTGAAATAATTCAACGTGCATTCCCATAAAGGAAGAAGGGATAAAGGATAATGACATGCTTTTACAGCTAGTAATTTGATAAATGTGTCAGGGTAAGAGGTTTTTGAGGTTTACAATTGAAATGAAACTAAAAAACAAGATAAAATCGCACAGGGGGAGTCGGATAAACATGTTTAATGTTGGAACAATGCAATGCAATGTTACGAATCATAATATATAGAGGATTTATGCAACCTAAAAAGTTAGCGTTCAAAAACCGTCGTAAAAACGTCATTCAGACCGCCTTGTGTTTTGCCATATATAGGAATTAAATATAGTATCTATATCTTAGGATCAGTTGCAAAATGATCTTTCTTTTCTTCTGTTACAAAAAAACAAGTAAAAGGGGTAAAGTAGGCCATTGTCGACCCTATATCGTCCTACAGTTATGCATATAATGAGTTCCCAGAACAAGAAGTTATTTGGGAAATGGTCGAAAAAGTGTTGCGATATGAACCGTTTCCAATAGCCTTCGTCCTTGGGCCAAAACACGTCGGTGTACGAAATTTTCGTCAAATTATTTCAAAAATGACGGCCTGTAGGCCACAACACAACAAAACAAGCAGACAGGCAGACTTTGATATAGTAAAAAAGGGGTCTATCTCAAGTCCTCCTAGTAATGCATGAATCCACACAAAGCCAACATACGCTTGTGTAAAAAATAGTTTAACTACTAAATAAATTTTCCGGATTTCAAATGATTTTTCAACATTTTGGATCCTATTTGGGTAAGGGACAGAGTTGAAAGTGAGTAGTATTATTAAAGTCACAAGTGGTGTAGAAAATCAAGTGTGGTTAGCAAAGTTTATTAGAAAACAATTTTAAGAAAAATGGAACAAATGCGCCAGCAAATTTCTTTACAGTTTTCTCAAGCCCGTACCTTCTTCAAATATCCTTTCAATATCCTTTTATAATCCTTTCAATTTAGGTGCTTCTTGGCATGAATAAATCGTTTGTTCTGAAACTGTATTAATTGAACATCTAGAATATTGGGCCAGATGCCCTAATAATTTTCACAAGTCACCGGCAATTTAGTTGTCTTTTAATGCTCTTCCTCACAAGGAATTCCATCAATGCAGAGTTTAATAAAGTTGCATCTTTTGGTGGTGTTTTAAAATACTCTGCGAACTTTTCAATAACTCAAACAATTGCAATCCAGATTTAAAAAGTTAGAACCAATTTCTGCGTATTAGAGTTATTTTTTGATTTGCATCATTCTTCACCAGGAATAATGAAAGGCCGTCAGTAGTTAACACATACCCTCCATAAGTGTAACTTATCATAATAATTAAAATCATTCTATTGTTTTTAGAGATTATCTTATAGATAACGTTAATTGAAACAGAAATTGTGCAAAGATATTACGTAGACCAGTATTATATAGAAGTTACGCTCATTTAGCTACAATTTCTTTTATTCTCGTCGACGGGGAATTATGTTATATATATAACAAGGAAGAGAACAAGAGAAAAAGTAGAAAAAAAGCACAATAAAATAACAGTTTAGAGCGAATGTTTTAATATGCAACATTTCAATGCACTTCCGAGCTAAGGACAGCGTGCGAGGAGATAAAAACAAATAACTCTAAATTGAAATTTGAATCCGAATACAAAGCTAAGCTTATTCGATTATTAGATTATTTGTGGAAATGAAGTCTTTGAATGGAAAGAATTCAAAACTTGGTTTTCCGTTTGCGGCAAGCTTAAGGGACGGCAAGCGACGGACAGACGGACAGACGGACAGACGGACAGACGGACGTGTTCAAATCGCTTCTGCAAGATTTATTATTTGTAAAATCGTTCGTACTTACGACCACCCATTGCAAATGCTCAATAAACTGAGCATAACCTAAAAAGCTAATAAAGTTGTATTCCCCGTGAGCGTTCTATTATTATCCGCTATTTTCAAGCACCAACACAGAATCGCAGAATTCTTTATCAAATGTGGCCGTGTTGTGTTGCTTGTGGGGATTATTTGTCGAATGGTTTTCAATCAATATTACTAATAAACTAAAAGTTATAGCCTTTGCCCATTAAGGCTCATGCCGGGTGCAGACGTTAACACACAGATATAGACCTGTAGGCGTGATTGTGATTTCATTGTAAAATTGAATCTTTTTTCCGAACTGCGACTGCGACTGCGACAGTTCTAGACCGATGCCTTGGCGAATAAATGGACAGACGGAATCGACTCACTGTCCTAAGCTCATTGAAAGTGCATGCGCTTTATCTAAAATCTTTTATACCAGAGCTTAGATGCTGTAAGTGGAATAACAAATCTAGCATACCGCCTACATTCGGTGGTAGTTATAGAAATAATAAAGTTGCTACTATGGACTAACAGAGTGACTGGTTGATTAGTTGCTGCTGTTTATTTCCCAGACTGGTTGGATTTTTGCAGAAAAAAGTAGCATTAAATCAGTGTCTTCGTTACTCGCTATTACGCGGGTTCTCAGTTTATTATATTATTTCATTGTTTTTGCTTTTAAAAGATTTGCGAAAAGAAGAGAAACAGAATCAATAAAAACAAAAATATAAAAATCAAAACCAATTATGCTGTTAATAAAAATGTGCTTAAATAATTTTTTCAAAATAATTTTATTGTTCTTGACATTGAACATTAGCTTGTTAAATGGTTTGCTTTAAAATTATAACACATATACATATGTATTCTTCTAAAGGTGAACCTTGAAAACCCATTACCAAAGCTACTTAGTTAAGCAAAAATTGCTGCTTATGAACCATGAGTGCTGTGAAGTACGGGTAACATAAGAGGATTGGAAGGCAAAAGGGAAATTATATTCGGCTTTAGTCGAGTCATTGGTTCTGTATACTTCTGCCAGTAGATGAAAAAGTGTTTTCATTATTGTGGAAGTTATGCACTTGGAATCGAGAAATCCTTGATATCTCTTGTTCTTTCAACGGCCATTACTTTATGGAATCTTTAGTGTTGATTATTACATACCGCGTTTTGCGTATGAAATGATAAAATAATTCATGAAAACATGTTTGTAAACATATTCAAAAGTTTGCTCTGGGTATCCATAATAAGTGGTCAAAATGTATTTTTACAGTGCATAGAAATGTGCACTGCTTGATCAATAGAATCAGTTAAGGTTTAAAATATTCATTTAGTATTAAATATGCCCTTCAATTTTTCCTTCTAATCCCTAGTATATCTCGGATATACTAAGTTTGTGCGGATGTACGCAACACATACAGGGCCTTGAGGTGGCTCCACCTTTTATTATACCGATCGATTCATAATCACTTGGGGAATCGATTTAAGCCCGTCTTTCAACCGTCTTCTCTTCTTGTGTTTACCCTGCAGATCGAATTGATGCAATTTAGATGCGCCGGCATATTTTGGTCCCAGGAAGAAAGACATTGACAGTGGTTGAGGTCGGGCTACTTTTTCGACCACATCCCACGAAACGTTTTGTTTTGAAATCTCGTTATGCGAATAACTGTAGGGCAGTGTAGGGTATTTAATGTGGGGCCCTGATCACTTTGGAGACAAACTTCAAAACCACTCAAATAACCGCAAATTTGTTCTATTTATGGCGAGGGTGTCGATTAAATAATTGCAAAAATTGTGCAATGCGTCATTAAGTGACTCTTTCACGTGCATGTATCAAATTGCAAACTGACTTTTTCCACGGCTTTTAAATTATTAATCGCACATTTCTACGAGATTTATTTTTCTTTAGTTTCTTCAATTGTTTAGCTATCAATTGGCGACTGGGAGACAGACAGCTATAACTTAAGTCTAAGAATCTTAAGGTCACCCAAAACGTAATATGAAAATATTCGATCTTATTTAAGCTAAAAATAAAAACAGTTAGTTTTGTTTTAATGCGGTTTTCTCATTACCATGCGTATGGCATATGAATGTAACATAGAACGCTTTAATCTATGTCGTTTAATCCATAACGTAATGGGTAACGTATAACTAGTACCACCTTCTTAATAAGTGTCCAAACATATAAAACATCGCTTGTATGTTCCACATGGTTAGTCTTTAGGTAGGTGTGACCGCATCTTTGTTCACCTCCAATAAACTTGAGTATAGGTTTTTAATTACGCAAATCTATGAGATTATAATAGTGAAGCCACAATTTGAGAAAAATGGAAAAACTACTGGTGTATTATTAACGGTAGGCGATCAAAGCTTGTAAGTAATCAAGAAAGACTTGAGAATAAGCCTCCCCTTCTAGACCAACCTGCAAAGTCGTTAATGCGATTTCATCCAAAGGACAGATTTGTAACCAGCAATTTCTACGTTTATGCCACCGCTCGCATTAGTTCAGAATACTTAGTAGGTTCTATGACAATTATTTCGTTAGCAACGTGAGGAAACCCTCTTGGCGGGATGAATAGAAAATATTTTTCTTTATTCATCAATACACCAGATATCTCAGCAAGTGAAAAGATTTAGCTATGTCCGTCTGTTCGTCTTCTGCGTATGTGTGTCCTTAGCTAATTTTTTACGATTTGTATAATTGAGGTGGAAACTGCGCGCTCGCGAACTCCAGCTTGTGCTCGCAAATTAAGTAGGGAAACTTGTAAAGATTTATAGATTATGAAAGGTCTTGAAATATCATTGTGCATAGATGCTATGCGAACCTCTAAAATTTCAGTACGAAATTTGTATCAAAGAGCTAAGTGAAATTGTGCTTAAAATTAACAAAAAATATTTACTACTTTTAAGACGGAGACATCCAAAACTGGTCTTAATATACTAGACTTGTTTTTTTGGTACTGGGCGTAAGAATCATAATTTCTTGCTATCAAGTTTTCGTCCATTTGTTTTAAAAAAAATATTGTTTTAATATCTTCAGACGCTTATGCTCTGCCAGCCTCTCTGGCTTGTGATCATACTTTAAAAGCTAATACAACTTATAGTTCGTTTTTAAAAAAATTCTTTCGACATTTTCTGCCATTTTTGAGTAACGATCGTGTTCGAATGCGTTTTTTTTTATATAAACGAGATTTTCCTGATTGTGCTCGTGAGATACGCATCGATGATGATGCAAGCATACAGTTATCTGGATTTAATGCTGAACATCCGACACGGTGAGTAGTGAGCCAGAAAGATATTTCTGTTTGATTTAATATATCGACACTGAGCGAACGAACACTCTACTTTTTTCTCATTAAAGTGGCCCTAGAGTTTATAGGGAATAGGTATTAAAGGTGCACTAGCATGTTCAAAAATAAGGAGGACTACTATTTTAAAATTAGCCGCACTTTGAATTGCAATCAATTTTTTCTTTTTGTAATCAACAGAAATGTCAAGTCATTCAGTTTATATATTATACGTATACATATATTTATATATATATATATATAATATATATAATATATTAGAGTACTGCCTTTTTTATTTTATTTTCTTTCGAGGAGTCGGAAAGAGTACGGTTAGGATAGACGTGACTAGAGCTTTAATTTTGTTAGGTCTACTCCTTAACGTTAAAGGCTAAATGATTCTCCTAAAACTCTCCCACAATCTCATTTTCCGATCGTGTAATATCTTCACGTGTATATCTAATTGCTCTCAATTGAGTGATTATTCTATTATGTTGACATTTTATCTAACATTCACAAGCACTACTTCCTCACTCCCTTTTTTACCCCACTTTTCCTATAATCTTTCCTGTTTACCACTGTGCCCGCCCGTATATGGGGTTAATCTATGATGTGCATTAATTTCTATTATCAAAAAATGTCATCCTTGACGAGTCAATGACAAGGTTGGATACCTTCGTGTTCTCGTAAGGGGAATTGTGCAGATTTGTCGCGACCAATATTTTCCCTTTTTTTTGGTTGGTAATTCGTTTTACCCAAGAGGATAGAAGAACATGGTAGGGATAAGAGAAAATTAAGTGAGTAGAAGAAGAAAGATAAGAGAGAACGGAAGAATGAGTTTCGTAAAACAAAGCGAAACAATTGCGGCTCTTTGTCGAAGTGAATCTCTACAAATCCTCGCTCGCATCAAAAGTGTCTGCTTGTTATAACCTCCATTTTGCAAAAATGCAATGTTTTATACAATCATACACATGTGGTTCGAATCTAACCTATTGTTATTATTATTATTATTATTATTAGGTACTTGCAAGTATTTTGGCCAGATATTTCCGTTAGTAAAAATGATAAAGCAATGCGAATGCACGCAACGTTCAAATTATAATAATAATAATAATAATTTTGACCTTTTCCTATATAAAATGACAATTTTCCATTTAGTATTATTGAGTTATTCAGTGTACACGGAAAGCTCAAAATTGCGTTTTTCACATTCATTACCTTCGTTGTTTGATTTGAAGAAATCTGCTGCCGAAGCTCATCAAACACTTTTCGAAGGTTATGGCGATGCTGCTCCATCATATGCCGTTTGTTGGCTTTCACGCAAATTTTATGGATTATTCTAGGAGGGACATCCCCAACGACAACGAAGCAAAATATTTAAAGCCGAAAAGTTTTGGTGGGCGTATGGTGGGATCAACAACGTATAGTGTGTTCCGAGCTGCTAAAACCGAATGAAACTGTTACTGTAGACGCCTACCGACATAACGTGAACAAATTGAACAACGTATTGTTGCAAAAAACACCGGTAATTGCGGTTAACAGACGAAAGTTTGTTCTCTTGCATGACAACGCTCGGCCACACGTTGCAAGAATGGCAAAGGATGAAATGTTGCAGCTTGAATGGGACGTTCTGCAGCATCCAGCGTCCTCAGTAGACATAGGGCTTTGTGATTAGTACTTGTTCAGATCGGTGCAGCATGGTTTGACTGGCATACAGTTTCGAAATGCTGCACAAATCAGTATCGTGCCTTGGACTTGGTATCGCCGCGTTGCCAGAAAGATGAATTTTTCGGTTCTTCTTTTTTTTTTTTTAAGGTGGATGAGATGGTTAGTTTAGCAGCTCTAATAAAGCCAAATATTTTATTGGTATTATGTTCTCTAGGTATTTTCAAGATGTCCATAGGGTTAGATGTTCTGAAAACTAATCTTTAAATATTAGAAAGATTTTGGCATTCAGAAAATGTAAGTTTGACCGTAAGATTTTGTTCACAATCGCCAATTGGAGGAGTAGATTTTTTAAGGGTCCATTGATGGGTTTGAAATGGTATGCCCAAACCGGATTCTTGAAGTGTTCGAAAAGTTCGTGTTAATTCGTGTTGCAAATGTATAGAAATTTGCTTACGTTTGTTTCACCTTTCATTTCATTGTTAAGCGTTTTCCTTACGCATAGGTTAAAATACGTATATGGACCTACGTGGTAAGAAAGAAGTGATATTTAATTTGGGGAGAATTCATTGACACCTATTCCTAGTTAGTACACAATATATAATTTCGAGATCGGGTTCGTCCATTATACCTATTATTTAGCGCTTAGCCTAAATCCTATATTTTTATTTCACACACTTCAAATCTTACTTTTATCCTTAAGTATCCTTAATATTTCGAGCCAATGATTCAAAGGGCAAGGGGGAAATGATTAGGAGATGAATTTCAAACTTAACTTAATGGAAGTAATAAGAGAGAATTTAAACTAATTCTTGTTCTAATCTAAAACGTAAACTGTGTTATTTCAGAATTCTCGTACATGGCTGGTTGACTTCAAGCAATGGTTCGTTCAATCGCATCGTTAAAAATGCTTACATGAACTTGGCGAAAATTCAGCCGAATGGGTTCACAGATTCTAATGAAATCCTTAGCATTGAAAGCGAAATTAATACCAATTTAGCTGGAGATTTTAACATTATTATCGTTGACTGGACTGCGATTGGAACGAATATCAATTATTTCAGTGTTGTGAACATGATCGACAAATTAGGCCGTAATTTAGCGGAATTTCTACTTTATCTTCAATTCAAAGCTAATTTACATATGTTGGATGTTTATATGATCGGTCATTCGATGGGATGTCATATAGCTGGTAGTGCTGGGCGACAATTAAGACCTCAACGAATTAATACCATATTTGCTTTGGATCCGGCCGGTCCAAAATTTCGTAACTTAAATGCGAATCAACGTTTAAGCGAATCTGATGCCGTTTATGTCGAAGTTATACATACAAGTGATATCTTAGGCATTCAGCAAGACATCGGACACGCTTCATTCTATCCGAACTTTGGTAAAGGTCAGAAGAACTGCTATAAATTTGGTTGTTCTCATGGAAGAGCTTATCATTACTTTGCCGAATCTCTAACGAGCGAATTAGGCTTCTGGGGCATTAAATGTGAAAAAATCTCAGAGCACGCGTGGATTTTATACAATGAGGAAGAAGAGGTTCGTATGGGTGGTGAACCTTCAATGCCCAAAAATGGCACTTTTTATGTCAAAACCAACGACATGCCACCATACGCTGTAGGTCGAATGAAAAGAACGTCATATTAAGCAGAATTTCTAATCAACTTTCAAACGACATTTAAATCATAATCGTTTTGGATAAGTTTTAAATAGTAAATCGTAAATGTTTCATTTAAATTATAATAAAAAGTTTTTCATTTACATTCTACCCGCTGGATAATCGTAAGTGTATTTTTGTTAGTTAACATATTGCGGTAAATTTCATATCGAAGTAAGTAAGTAAATGGATACCTGTCATGTTTAGTCAGCGCATAAAAATTGCAAATTTTTCGGATAGAGCTGATCGGCATTTTAATAGGATCTTCAGAAATACTTATAACAAATACAGAAATACTTATAGCCAATAGATTTTCTTAAAAGATTATGCAACAAGTTCCCGTTTTCTATATCATTTTTTTCGAACCTTCTAGCAATAGGCATCTAGGTCGACTAAGTTGTGTCATAACCTCACTTTGATTGAGATTCCATTCAGGTAAATATGAAATCGGTATTTGTCAAGAGATGGCCCTTACACCATGCGCATTGATTAAGACATGTCTGTCCATCTGTTGTGTGCGCGTTGTGCGTTGTTGACACTCTCCTGATCGTAAAAATGGGGGTATCGATTTCAAATTTGCTAGAAACATTGGAAGTCTTTACGCGCAGGTTGATAACGAAAATGAGCCAAATTGGTCCAAGCACAAGCTCGTAATGAAGCGTAAGCTAACCGCAACAACTTTTTTTTAAACTAAAAATTTGTGGTTTTTTGCGCATTATTCACAAATTACAAAAGCCGGAAGCCTTAAATTCTCCACATTTACTTTACGTAAAACTCTACTGTTTATGGGCAAAAATAGAAAAAATCGGCCATGTCCACACAAAGTCCCAAACGATTACATTTTCCTTTTTTTATTTTTTTGAGATTTTTGCTTATTAATCATAAGGTAGACGAGATAAAATGTTTAAAACTATTTTGTACCTTCCTCAAATCAATATCTGTCTGTCATCTGCCTAAAAATAAATGTGGAGGACCTCACGACCTGGTGGACTAATTTTTTCGTAGTAATACCAGCGATATGGGTATCAAATGAAAGGACTTGGCCTGTGGAATGGGACAAGCTAAGTGTGTTAATTTTGAATTAATTGTAGTACACGTCGAGACAGGGTGGGTCAGTTTTGCTTAACGAACCCCTTTTAGTGAAATAAAAGATGAAAAACAAATTTTATCCCATGCACTTTTATATGACAATAAATAGGAGCATGGAACGCCAGAGATTTCACTGGTGGTGGCTATGTGAGACTCGTCCCCAGTCGAATAAAGGCTTCTCACTTGTTTTTTTGTAGCATAGAAAACTGGCAATAATAAGCAGTCATGATACTTGAACACATCACAGCACAGTAACACTTCTTCTCGAATCGATGATGTTGAGTTTTGGATCAAATAAGGAGCATTCGAGTATAGCATGTCTTGTTTGCCGGAGTGCCGTAAAAGTGGAAATGAAAAGAGGGCGAATTTTGAGAAATCCGACACGTAAAAATTCGTGGGTAGATCCAGGCCTAGCATACATCAACTGCTAGACTGAATTTCTTTGGTAGGAAGGTGATATTCTGCGTTTGGCAGAAATAAAAGTCTGTTGAAGTGTGATGAAGTAGTTTATGGTAAGCGTGCCAACAACCGTTAACCCATTTGAATAGTCCCGTGTTCAGAAAAGGAATGAAATATTAAAGAAGTGAACAACAAGACGGTGATATCTGTCCGCCCATCCACACGACAAAACGGTTCGCGAAACGTTGGAAGTACTCAAGTGGAAAATGCTAGGCCATGCCGCGTATTCATCAAACTCGAGTCGTTCCAATTACCCCTGGTTTACATCGAAGGCACACGCGTTTGCTGAGCATGGCTTCAATGCTTACGAAAATGTATGAAGAAGGATCGATGACCGGTTTGTTTGAAAATACCGACAGTGTTTTTAGCATGGCATACAGAGATTGTTAAACAGGAAACGGGAAAAATTTGTACCTAGCGGCGGCCAATGCTTTGAATAAAAATGTATTTTCATAAACATATCTTCTTAGCCATATGCACTTCCACCAACTCTGATTCATATTTTTTAACCGGCAGTTGTAAAGTTGTTGAATATACAATACATGCACACAAACTTTGTCCCAAAACGAATTGATGGTAAAAAAAATTGTTTTTTTATTCGTTAGTAATAGCATAGCACTAATAATATGGCAGGTCATCACCGAATAACGCAGTCGGAATTATTTCAAAAATCAGCGCCCGGATCTTGGCTGCACATATTTACCGTTATGATGAAGTACTTGAAAATATTACCGAAGAATGTCTGCTTACTTGCCTGCAACCAATATATGTATAGACATATGGTAGGAGTTTGATATTCATACGGTGGATTTAGTTGCTGGACCGTAACTTTTTATTATAAACTCCCCGTCGCATTCATTCATTCATTATGCAACGGAATAGAATATTAGTTCGAAGATGCCTTGTGTGTCGTGCACAAATCATATCGATGTGAAAAGAGTAGGTTTGCAAATCGATAACATTGGAAACAATAGAAATAATACATGTGCAGTTCACATTTTTTTTTTTTCATATTATATGCGATATTTCAATAGCATTTCTACTTAACAGGCTTGAAATCGTCCCGCAGTAAAAAAGATATCCATTCGCTTCGAAATGTCCTGTATATAGGTTACATGGAGTATAACCCATACGTTGTTATGTATTGCTTTACAAAAGTTTTATGAATTTTAATAAATGTTTTCCAACATTTTCTCTACTCTTGTGTATTGTCATATGTTGTACATTTATAATACAAATAAATGTATTGTACTTTGAATACGAGAGTTGAATACGCAGTTGCATATGCATCTTTCCTTTATATGTACGTCTGTGTATTTTACTAACGTTAGTATGAAAATTATGTAAAACTGAAAATTCTAATTATTATTACTTTATAGGTGGAGAACGCTTGCACAAACATAAGCACAAAAACATATAAATACATATACGTATACTCGTACAAGCACTCATATGTTGTGTGAAGCAAGCATGTATGCATTGTGTATACAGTTAAAATTATATGTTTAAATAAAGTTTTTTTATTTTTCGAACAACAGGACGTGGGTATACTAATTTCAATACTACGTTTATACTACGTACTACTTGTACGACGTATTTCGCTCTGTAACTCTTCAAAATGCAAATTATATATAATGAATTAAATGGGGATAAATAGTTGCATACAAAAATAAAAATTTTTCTTTAAGCTGTTAATGAGCAAAACCGTGCCCCAAAATAAGTTTATAAATTAAAAAATGTTATATAAAACCGATTAACGTGCAAAACCCTTGAACGTTAAAAACGGATCGAGCTTTAATATATTTACCCACTTCGCACACCTCATTCATATGCCGTTTGTTCGTAATGGGGGAGGCGGGGGGACTAAATGCTGCAACAAACTAATTATCGATCGCATGTTATAGTACTTAGGACTATTCAGGCTGCGGGTATTCAAGGTTCGTTGCAACACGAATTCGATCTTTTTAACTGTTCGGTCGTTTATTAATATTAAATGTGCAAATTAAGGTAAACATATTTAAAAAAATTTAAAATGTTCTCGTAAAATTTAATAATTAATTTAGCATATATCGAGACCAAGGGAAAGAGATATTAGACAAGTTGTTAATATTTTGGTTTAATAATTAAAAACTTGTTATTGTGGGAAAGTTGAAATGTTGTCGAAACCCTACTTATTCTAAAGTAAAGGAATATCGCAAGGAATCCAAAAAAATATATTTATTTGTTTTATCAGTGTGATCTCAATAAGCAGCATAGGAGGAAGGAATTTCATGCAAAAGAGTACCAACAAATTTTGGTTTATGTGAAAATGTCCAAAAAAGGAAAAGTGTAGTATGGGTAAACGAGTCCAATTTAAGAGTTCTTTCTTCATCATGTCGTTGTTGATCAGTGTATGCTTTTGTGCTTTAAGTATGATTGAAACTCTGTCTTAGTTTACGAAATAATTAAAATAACAAGCATACCATTAATAGGCCCGAGCGGGTACGATATAAGTTCACAACGTAAAAATTGATATTTATCTAGAGAAATCGAAGCTTGAAGGATCGCAAAGTTTTTCATTCTGCCTGCAGTATCCAAAATCTGATCGAAAATTTCATAAAACATTTTTATGTAAGCGTACGGGTATAAATACTGAATCGGTCTGGATCTGTTCGTTTGGTCGGGATAAAACAAAGCAAGCCAAAGCACTATAATGGGCCATGGCCCGCTATTAAACTAAAATGCTAAATTTGTTCAAATGACGATTTTTTAAAAGAAGGCGGGATTTGGTCGAAAATGTGGTGCGATCGATTTTCAAATCACCTGTCAAAATATGTCGGGGGACACAATTCCATGAAAATATCTAAAAAATTGCAGTCCACGGGTTAAACACTAGATTTAGAAATAAGAATCACTTTCTGGATCGATCGGTATAATAAAAGGTAGATTTATCTTAAGCGCATACATCCGTGCAAACTGAATATAAGCTTGTATCACAAGTGATATAAGGGGTATAATGATGTACGTTTTTCCCCATGAACACTTTAAGAATCTTGCAGTTGTCGTTGCAAACCTTTTCGGAAAGAATATTTTAAGATTATTTGCGTCTACTGTAGCTTCGATTGAACATTTTCCATCCATATGTAGGGCACCATATATATTTAGAGCTTGACACTGAAACAACAGTAGTTGGTCGTTAAAAATTGCTTTATTGTTTTTCAAAATATTCTTCGTTATGGTCTAAATACTTTTGCTAACCTTTTAACTACTCATCATAGCATTTTTCCCATTCGCTGAGACACAATTTTCAAGTCAATGTGAGCAACACATGTGATGTTTAAATAACGGGATGAATGAGATGAAGGTTATGGTCAACAATGTTAACCTGTCGAGTGGAATCTTCAAATGGGTCCTAATAACATTCAGTGTTGCGAAGGGCAAAAATATATATCGGTCCCGAAGTATTTGACTTAGCTAGAAAAACCCTAAAATTTCTTTAATGCAACATTCGTTTTACAAGTTATTTTAAATCTGTGTATTAAGCAGATATTCTTTTATTAGATTTATGCTTAAGGTAAACGTCTTGGTCTCATTACCAATGCATCACCATGCACTAAAATCCTAGTTACGGTGAGAGAAAAGTCTCTATTCTGTCCTTTACATGTAAGTAATACAGGCAGACCATAGGACCATATTGATGGCACTCAAATTAATAGAAATTTTTTAGGTGCCTTACGACCAGCTGTGTCTAACTTTGGATCGAATTGCTCTGCAGGCCGCAGAATTAAATACATTTTAAATCCTTAGGATGTTTAGAATCTCTTTTACTTTTTGAATATAGTGAGCAGATCGTTCCAATTTTTAAGCTCGGTTTTCAAATTGTAATTAAAGACAGGCTTGTTATGTTGCCTTCCATGTCAGGAGAAGACAATAAAATGTTTACAGCCTGATAAAAGTGACACGGCTTGCACTTTTGTTCAAGGACGGTTTCAGTTTTAACTAAACAACAAGAAATATAAATTTTCTTTTCTTATATATATATATATATATATATATATAAAATAAAATAAAATTACGTTAATATGTATATCATCTATCCTTGTATTAATTACAAGTCCTGGTTAACCAAAAGTATTGATTGTTTGGGTACATGAGCTTTACGAATATCATCACACATGGCATGGCAGATCTTGTTGGTGTGATATGCTATATGTGTATTTATAGAAAATCATGTATGGTCAGTTGTGAGACCACTCTAATATTTATGATTATAAATCGATAAAATTTACTGTATGTACCTTTACTTGTAAATACATGTGTAAGCTATCAAGTGAGCCATAAATAATGTTTTGGGAAAGCGTTAACAAAACATATTCAAACGTAAATTGTGTTAATATAACATTTTGCTGTGAAACGAATATCAAAACTGGTAGCTGGAAAAAAAAAAAAAAAAAAAAAACAACAACGAAAATTGATTAAAAATTCCAAGCGTTCATACGTGTAAGGAGAATATGAATTACTTGACAAAATTTTTAATTAGAAAAAAGCGTGGAAGATGTAGAGGCTATGCACTTTAAAAGGTATTTTGACAATCGCTCGATTAAAATAACTTAATTTAAATTATTTCATCCTAAGGGAGGTCAGGATCTATCCGTTCTGTTAGCTTCGTATCTTTTTCTGTTGGAAGGAGTAGTTTTCAAAATTTTCGTCGAAGGATAATATTAGAACATTATCTTTCCACTAGCCAAGATTATCGGGCCTAAAATGGTCGGGAAAAGTATTAGGGTTCTGATGTTTTCCTTCCAAGTCAGCCCTGAGAACAACTGCAGCTCCTACTACAGGATACTTCACCCTCGACTGGCATTTCGAAATTTGTCAATATAGAATTTGTTAAAACCAGGATGACTGCGTACCTGATGTGTTTCTGTTTCGTCCTGTTTCGGCGAGGAAGCAACGTACGCCCCGAAAGGTCTTGAAATCTCATTCTGAAAGTCATTAAAAGCATTTGAAAGATGATATTCATGATCGCACGGCCGTGACATTCAAACGAATCTGAAAAATTTTTCGTGGGCTCGATTGATTTCACCTAAACACTACCTGAAGAACTTTGTTAATTTCCCAAAGACTTTTCTTTAACTGGGGTATGTCATCGTTATCGTCTCGACTTGTCCGCCTTTCCTTTATTATTTGAAATACTTAAGTTTCTACAAATTTTGATAGAAGATAGAAACATTGCGTACCATACAGAATTTTGGTTGATTTACTCCAAGTAAATTTAACAAAAGAATTGCATATGTCCGAAGTAGAAGGTTGCCTCTAATCATGTTACATGGTACAAAAACCCATTTATTGAGAAGCTTCGTTATCAACATTTTCTTAAGTCACTTTAAATAGGAATTTGGGTTGGCATCCGATTGACTCTCTTTCTCTCTATGCAAATAGGTTGCTGCTGTTGTCTTTACCATCTCTTGAGAAACGTAGATTTGTTCTTGGCGTTTCCTTTGTGATCAAAGTAATAAATGGTGCTATTGACTCGCCTTCATTACTTGGTGAAATAAGCTTTAATGTCCCTAACCGCTTCTCTAAGCACTTTATCTTGGTTAAGGTTAGTCAGTGTAAATATAATTATGAGCTATTTAACCCGCTCAGAGTTGTTTGCAAGAACCTAAACGATGTCTATCACTTATTCTCGTTATCGGACTCTTTAAAGTCCATTAAAGCAATATTTACCCATGTCGTACTTAAACTAGCTCTTAATCCTAAAAAGTCACTATGATTCGAAAATTAATTTATGGATGTTTGTGATGGCTTAGGGGTTCATTTGCAATTTGGTCCTTTGCCGGTTGTAAGTCTGGCTCTATGCTAGTTGTGTACATGCTTTTTTTTTTTTTCTTTATAATGCACGTACGGAAATTGTATAGCCGCATAACTTTGCGCCTGCGAAGCCTTCAGTCAATCCAATTTTTGTCTTCTTCGTAAGGACAAAAGTGCTTGGCCGTGTGCTATTGGCTAAAACAAGGCAGGCAGGCAGAGGAAGTAATGTCTGGAGGAAGAATAGGATTTCACATTTCAATGTTTTCAACTAAGTTTTTACCGACTGCGACGTTAGCTCGGGTATTGCCGTGCTGCAAAGTCATTTGTCATGTCGCTCGATGAGTTGCGACCATATGTCTTTCAATGCTCGGATTAATTGCTTGCGATGTTTATCAGCGCAGTGGCTCATAGTAGATTACATCTAGCTGATCTCATTAAACATAGAAGATACCTTTGAACTCGAACGCGTTTTTTTACTAATAGAGTTTGTAGTCGTAGGCGATTTGCAGAATTCGATGAACCTAAGCCGCAGGTATCTTCACATTAAAGCAAAAAGTTAAGTCTTTTGCAAATGATTAGAATTTTGTTCGCAACCAAACATTTAGTGTATAACGGCCATAAATGGAGTAACGTTTCGATGCGTTTTCATTGACAAGGACACGAAGTTATTATACGGCGTCTATATGTGCAAATACCGCTTAAGTCATCTATTGGAAAAGGGATGAAGCAATCTATCGTTTACGTATGCATTCGATTGCTTCATTATATAAGTGCGGTAAGCAGATGCGGTTGCAAGCTAGTTTGCATTATCAATATTTAGTAATGTGGTTCCCCCCACACTGTGCTTTTCCTTGACAAGATTTGCTTTGTGGTTTCGTACATTTGCGGTAAAAAACAAACCATACCTTGAGGTGACAATTGCGGTTTTCTGAAGTGTTCTTAGAGGTCAGAAGCGCCAGCGCAATAAGCATCGAGATCAGGCATTCGACGATGGCACACATATGGTACGAAGGGTACAATAGAATTAGTGGATATTAATCTACTGCTGATTTCTTGATTACTTGAAGCAATTTCAGAAAAATTATTAAATTGACGGCAGATGGAAATGCTATGTGAAAACTTTCCTGTAATTAGTGAATTCGTAATGTAAATAAACACTTAAGGAGCGTTAAGACGCTTGTAAGATTTTGTACTAACACAAAACTAATCATAAACTTATGTTATGTGCGCATACAACATTATAAGGTATAAATAAGTGTTGAGCATATCAATAATACATAATTAGTGTTCGTAAAGTGTTTGCTTCCAGTTTAATTATGCATAATGAGTTGTGATTTTAGACAGACTGTAAAGTGAACTCATTAATGAGCACAGGAAAATTTTAAATGAATTCAGGAGTGACGCCATTAAATAGCATTTGTTAAAATTTAATTTTAGTACAGTAAAGTGTTGATGTGTGCGATATATGCATGTGGACAAAATTGTACGAAAATTGCAGATCTGGGACGATTGAAAATTATCGCTTTATGGTATATAGATCAAAGAAATATGTACGATATAAAGACTCAATGTATTTGGCGGTGAATCTGTAATTTGGTTTTCAATTCTAAAGGTAAAATAATTAGTAACTATAACTAGGGAAGTGTAGTCTGCTATATTTGTTGGATGTGAGAGAGAAAGAGAAATGTGACAAAAAGCAATGTTACGTCTAGGAAAGTATTCTCGATGAAAGTCCATACACTTTTTACGCAGACAGATGTAAGCCATTCAAAACAACTCAGTTAACTGTTGACAGTGCTTTAGCCAGCGCTTTTGACGTTGACATTGATGTTTCTGACGTTTTAATGTTTCTTTTGGTCCTCTCCTTTCCAATATCATCATTCATCTCTTGATTTAACTGATTTTGCGTTCCCCAATTACTCTGTTTATACGGTCCTTCATTCGTTCATTTAACTTAACAAGTGACAGTTTGCTACTTCAAAAGACTTCACTGCGTTATCCAATTTATGCAATCGCAACGCTACGACTTAAAACAAAGACAAGTTGGAAAAGTTATCACTGTCTAGGTCTACCCCGATTTCTGACAATTACGATTTAGGTTCTTATAGGCTGGACAATGTTGCATTCGTGTGCTTATTGATCCGAAGTTGAGCGTCCATTTGCAGATTCTTTCTGTGACAAATAAGTTTAAGCCTATTCTGGGTTTTGTTAAGCGTTGGTTTGCAAAATTTGTTGATTCCTACGCCACTGAAAGGCTTTATGCACTAACAAGACACCTTCTTGAATATGCGATGATTGTAAGTGCACCAGATTATAATGCACACACTGACCTCACTCAATCTGTTCAAGATACGCATTACGTGGTTTGGGTTGAGATCTCCCCACACACAACGAATGTTACGTCTACGGTAGTCGCCTTAAACTTATCAGCTTGCCGTCTCTTCTGAAAAGACGTACTTGGCTTGGGGTGTCCTTTATTATTGAACCAGTTCCTTGTTTTAAACTAAGTCAATTGCTGCCAATCCTATTTAGTTTTAAGCTCAATGTACATATCTAGTTACATATTATATAGTGCTTTTCTTTTAATATACTTTTCCTGCTCTCTTTATTTTGCTTTTAACGTTGATGTGTTTGCATTTAGTTTTAAATTTTATATTAGTTATTGCCTATAACTTTAAGATTAGTAGTTTAATAGTGCGGCTGATATTGTAAGGACGGAGCTCAAAGTGGAGCAAAGATCTAAGTCTCGTCTTCCACAATGCAGTGGTCAGAGATCAAGTTTGCAAGCAACTCTGCGTGCGCAGTGTGGTCTTAGTTTTTACTTTGTTTGCAGAAGTTTTGTAATTTCTTTTTTCATTCTATTGCTTTATTGCTTTATACGCTTTTGAAGGCTAACAACTAATTACAAAAGTGCTCAAATGTATTGAAATATGCTGAACTTTTTGTGGTGATATTAATTTTGATTTTTGCGATCAGCACTTGGTGCTCCCGTCAAAAAGTATCTTTCTTGTTTTTCTGCGCGTTGTTGCTTGCAAACGTCTGCGTTAGTTTGCGGCGTTTACAGTTTTTCTTTTTGTTTACTCTGTTTCTGATAGTGTGTGAAGTTTGCGTCTAACTTAAGAGTATTTTTGAATACGCGACCAACTTTTTTGTTTTTTCTTTTTTCACAATCTCTATTTTCGATGTTGCTTTCTGACATGGAGTGTTTGTTTACATCATGTCGAACCCAACAGGATGTGATTCTGAGAAACTCATTACTTGTTGGCTTTGGGCGCGTTTTTGTCATGCCAAGTGCTCAGATATCACTGGCCGCGCTGCAGACGCAGTAATAGATCGTTCTAAATGGCTACTTTGTAGGTAGCGGGACATTGTCTAGAACACTTATCTTCTTCCCCCGCTTGTAAAAGACCAAATCGTAGTGTGGCGTACGGCACTTCATTCTCGTCTAAATGTCATATGTCGAATTATTCGAGTGTTCCACCCTCGCTGAAAAAGAACATTAGCGTTTTCTCTATCGTTGAACCAGTTGGTGACACACAAGTTATAAACAATCCGTGAAGCTCTTCTCGTTTCAACTATGCTGAGGTGGCAGGGGTATCTCCTCCCAATGGTGCCGTTCAGGCTACTCTATCCACAACTCCAAAGAATATCAATAAGAATAATAAATCCGCCTCTTCTCCTAGCTGTCCGTTGCTTACTATGCTGGGCAAGTCGCACGAGCTTCACAAGCAAGTGTAGTCACTCCCTCCAGTTGTACCAGATTTCATCAAAATGTCTCAAAAATTGCGATCTACAGGTTGAATACAAGAAGACAACGCGGAGAGACGGACCTAGGGGTTTAGTTCGATTTTTATTCAAGAAACAGAATTACTTTCTGAATCAATTGGTATAATAAAAGGTGTGTCCTTTTGAGTGTTGCACACATTCGCACAAACTTAGTATATCCTTGTACCACAGACGGTGTAGGGCATACTAACGTCATTTTGATGAAAACGCTAGATTGGATTTAATAATGCTGGTGATAATAATGGCGGTGATTAGACCACCATATAACGAGGTGAACATAACTCACTTAAAAGAACTCATTCCCAAACTATCAAAGTATTCTTCTATTGTTTGTTGTAGTATTGCTCTGTAAGTTACACATATATGATGATGTACGCCATTTATGGTTTTTGTTTTTTTTTTAGAGGCTTCACTACTTTAAAGGGTAAAATTCTGCTCCACTTAAAATTAAAATTTTGCAAATAAATAATTTGTACAAAAAAAGATTTCATTGTACAGTTTTGCGACGGGCGCATGCAAAGCATCGTTAAACTTGTTTCACATATTATGGAACATGTTATGACTTTTATTTTTCATGCAATTGCGAATAGGTTGAAGTGTGTGCATACGCTTGTTTATTAGCAAACAGTTTAATAAACATACATTTTTAGCAAACAATTATAAATAGTTTTTCTCTTTTTTATTTTTAATTTCCTACTTAACTTTATTTGAATTACCCCCGGGTTTAGTTCAGCAATAGCCAAACCAACATTATTATGAAAGTTCTGCAGGCGGAATTTGTACTAAGCCATAACAAGAACAGCCGTTTCCACAACCTAACTGGCCGCAACTTCTTCGTACTCGCTTTTATTTACGCTGTGAGTAGAAGATGTTTAAGTGCAACTACTAAAGCCACATATCCACCCAATTGCAACACAAATACAATCCCAGCAATGGCATTTACATGCGTACATTTATTCGCATATATATAACAAAAGTTTCCACATACACATGCATACACACACACACACACGCTTATATGCTTTGTATGCTAATAAATTAAAAAAGTTTTTTCTTCCATTTTAATAGATGTAAAGAGAGAAAATATAAATACGTTTGTAAAACAAAAAAAAAAAAAAAAAAAAGAACAGAAGGCGTTCAAAAACTTCTATACATATTTACTGACCGAATGACTCAGTCAGTGAACGTACGTCTAACTCGTATTAAAAAAAATAAATATATAAATGCATGCGTATGTGTATGTGGGACACTTTAATAAACAAATCCTGCATACTTACACATAACTGAAGAGTTGGCATCAAGCGCTTGACCAACATTCATCAGCGGCACAACTTAACAAGTTTAATTAATAATCCGCCCTTTCATATGCTTTTAAAGGGAGGAAACAGAAAATCTTTTTAAGGCTTTTTTTTTTTTTTTCATTATTAACTTTGTAAACTTTTCTTCTCCCCTTAGCCGCCTTATAGTCAAATAGCCAATTATTATATAGAACGTTTGTTTGTTCATATAAATTAGGCGAATTCTCGCAAAGAACTTATTTTTAACCACGTCATACACTAAAAATAAAAAATGGGGTAGAATGAGCGCAAGTGAGAGAAAAGAAATGTTTGGTGCAATTAAAAGAAGCCAAGTGACCCTTAAATCCTGCTAAAATTAATTGCATTTTTATATGTTGAAAATGTAACAGTTAGTGTGAAAAGATCTTACAACAACAGCAAACAACGAAGCCGCTTCCCTGATGCGCTGGACAAAAAAAAAAAAACTGGTATGGGACAAATGCTCATTAACAATGCCGCAAAGTAATGTCACAGACGCAACACAAATTAGTGGTTTTCTCCCTTGTCGGTTTTAAAAGCATATTATTATATATAACTAGTAGAAGGAAAATATGAGAATTTCTTTTACTTTTTTACAAAAAATATTAAATTTTAAAATTTTTGCCTTGAATATGAAAAAGGAATCTTTTCTTTTCCCAATTTTCCTCACCTTACAATACGTGTCAGTTAATAAATCATATTCGCATGTTAGGTAATTTTCTTAAGACACATTTTCGCTCTCACTAGTGGTGCGTATAAGTGTTATAATGCAAGAAAAAACTAAGAAAATGGAAAAACTGTCAAATGAAGGAAACATTTAATAAATATGTATTAGACCTTTTCCACACTAATTTACGCAGTGGGTGGATGCTGTTGCAATAGAATTCAGCGGTTCTTAATTTTAACTTTAACTTTATTATTATTATTATTATATAAATTTAGCCAGAGAATAAATTCTAAGACTAAAGTCTTAAAGCACTAGCATCTAAGGCTTTCGGCTTTTATTTATTTATTAATTTTTTATTTTTTTATTAATATTATTATTATTTTTATTATTAAAAAACTCTACTGCACTTGAGGTTTGAACCCACGACTATTGAATTGCTAGTCGAGACTCGTGCCTACTCGGCCACTCAGGCGGATGTTTAACTTTATACTTCTATATTCCCTCTTAAGTACACAATGTGATGCCATTTTTGTGCTTTTCACTACTTGTGGTACAAGGGTATCTTAAGTTGCGATGGGCCCACATTTCGTTATATCGATTGATGTAGAAAATAAGTCTGATTTCTCAATCAAAATCGATCTAAACTTGTCTGTCCGTCCATCCACCTTTGTTTCTTGTGTTCAAACTAAAGGCCGTAATTTGTGAGATATTTTGATGAAACTTGGAACCCTGACGTGTGTTTGCACAAATATCGCCTACAGAGGACAGATGTGTTGTTTTATGGTTAATAAACAGTGCTAATACCCACACATTTTGCAATGCAAAATGACTTTTTCTGACAACGAAAATATCCAGTTTTGTGCCAAATAAAGAGCATTTTCTCTTTGCTCGTAATACAAAAAAAAGGCCCTTTTCGCAATGTATCCTAACTGGGGTTGAAAAGAGGATCTATTTTGAGAATCTCGGGAGCAAAAATTCATTAGTAGATGCAGTAGTACCACCCATATCGTCTGTGAAACGGAAACATTTCTGCAAGACGCTATTCTGTATGCAAGTGTGGTCTGTTCTTAGTTGTTAAAGTCTATAGTTAAACGATTAAAACCAAACGTTACCAACAGCAAATAGTCAACTTGAACTCTATCTTATATCATTGTAGAACTTGCGGAGTTCCTAGTCATTCTCCTTTGAAGCCAGCTTTTCCTTATTAAAAGAGGTAAGCACGAATTACCGAAGCAAATTGTATTCGGATGGGGCAATGTGGACGCATTAAAGGTTTTCAGTCGAGCTGTTCTCATTTTTAGTTTAAAAAATTTTTTGGAACAAGCGGCGATCTAATAAAATAAAATGCGCCGATTCCTCTCTACTAATATTATTCTAAAGAACTTTCCTTTATAAAATACTTTGTATGGATTTTTGTACCCACCACTGAAGGATGGAGGGAATACTCATTTTGTCATAATGCGACACGCTTCAGAAAGCTTCAGAGGCCCTGTTAAGTATATATAATTTTGATCAGCATGAAATTCTCAATTGATTAAAGCATGTCCGTCCGTCTGTGTGGTGTGTGTTATTAGCACTCTCCTGGTTGCAAAAATGAAGATATCAACTTCAAATTTGGTAGAAACATTGAAAGTCTTTACATGCAGGTGGGTATTAAAAATGGGCTCAATTTCTCACAGTACAAGCTCTCAGTGAAGCATAAACTGAACTGAACAACTCTAAATAAGATTTTATGGCTTTGTGCTCGTTACTCATAAATTATAAAAGTTAGAAGGCTGAAATTTTCCACATACACTTTACGAAGACTCTACTCTTTACATGCAAAAATGGAAAAAAAAGCGGCCATGCCCACACAGAGTTACAAGTGATTACATTTTTTGTTTCATTGTGTAAAATTATTTTCTACTTTCCTCAAATGAAGATATATTAACTGCCTAAAAATGCGTTAATTCTAAAATAAGTGTAGTGAACACCACGATCTGATGGATTCATTTGTACGTAATAATACCAGCGACATGGTTATCGAATAAAAGGACTTATAAAAGGCGAAAAGTTAAATGTGTTAATGTTAACTTAATTACGGAGGTTGTCACGACTTAGTGGCTTTTACGTTTTGCCGAAATAAGAAGTGGAAGATAAATTTTATCCGATTCACTTTTTATAAAAGAGCATGAGGCGGCCCAAACTTAAATGGTGGCGGATATGCGAGGTTTGGCCTCATGCGAATATAACTTTCTTATTTCTTATGTCTGGGCCTAGGTCGAAGTGAAAAAATCATTTTTCTCTATTCTTTCTAAATTACAATGTCTTTAGTACTAATTGACTACTTGTTTTTACAAGGAATCTCATCTATATGAGTCCCATAGGCTTATAGTTCCCTGTCTGCTTGGACAGGAAGTTGTTTATAGTTTATATTCATTTATATATCCAAACAAGTTATATATAAGCATAAAATATTATACATAGGACATACATAAATACTGCTTGATTTTGAATTTGTTGAAAATAGGAAAATCGCGAGATAATAAATAAAGAAGTGAGAAAATTGTATTCGTCCATCTTTATCCTACAAAAGACTAGAAAAACAACAAAAAACCCAATTTTCATATTGGATGAGCGTGACTGATTGTTTCCATTTTCGTAGAATGTCTCTGGACATTTTTATTGCCATTGCAAGTTATAAGTAACGATCAAAAAATCCACTTCTTAGGTTATGTTGCATTGCATCTTTTAACCGACTTAGCCTGTGTTTAGCACCATTCTACGTGTAAGAATTCCCAAAGTGAGTCTGGGAAGCACGTCGCGGTAAGATTCGTAACAAAAACGAAAGAGCTTTCAACAATCATGGCTAACTATAGGTTTAGAAATATTTTTCGTTTTAATCTTATTTGTTAACTTAAAGTAAAGTATAAAACCGTTTTTTTTTTTGGAAATTCAATGTGTTATAAAAAAGATTCAAAGCAGTCTCAAAGTCACAAAGCGGTCCGAATAGGATTAAATAAACACATTCAAACAAGAGGTGGCGAGTTTGAAAAAAACAAAGGTTGTGCAATATAGTGGAACTGATTCCGCAAACTGGAAATTTTGTGTTGCAAGATATTTTGCTGCTCTTGATTGTGTTGAAACTATTACGAAGTCAGCATCAGCAGAAGCTTATAAGTTGACTGAATTTTCAAAGAAACATCTCACGGCTTGAGACATTATAACATCACTTGTTAGTCATGGTTTCTTGGAATATGTTCGGCATGCACGAACTGCCAAGGAAATGTGGAATACATTGTGCCCAAGGTTTGAATGCAAGTGTGCTCAAAGTAACACTTTGATAAGAAAAGAATTGGCTCGTATTCGTTTGCGAGAAGGTGAAGAATCACTTGCACGCTTTATCAACTCTGATGCACCTATAAAACAATTAAAACCTGGAGTAAACCTTCAGTAGGCCGAAAATGTTTATCAATAATTTTGCACTTTGTTGAAGTCATATGATCCAACAGTAACGACCGTGGAAAATCTTTCCAGTGATGAACTAACACTAGGACAGGCAAGAACACGGTTGTTGGGCGAAGAAGCGAAAAAAACCCAGCCTCATATAGAGAAATTACCGAAAAAGGTGACGGCATTTTCTTGAAGGAAGAAAAATTTGAAGTTCCTTCCAATAAGGCCTACACAGAGGTTTTCTATCGCCTTGGCCAAGGGTATACCGTGAAATGCAGCGATTTTCGTTATAGTTAAGAATACATCGGAATATTTGTTTCTTTATTTATTTATGCATACGCGCTAAGGTATAATTTTATAAGATTAATATTATTAAAGTTATGCAACTCTAAGGCCGTTCATTGAGACAAGTGCTACAAACTTTTTCCTTCATCTGATATAATGTAAAACAAATTAAGGACGGCTGTGCTTCACACACTTGTGCATGCATTCTCCTTGGATAGTAATGTTTACATGTATTTAAGTGTAAATCTGTGTGCATGTATAGTTGTGCAGTTGTACGTTATGTGACTTTAGATTCTTATACGTGCCCTGAATTAATTGTTATTATCAAGATGTGTACTTGACTACGGTGGGGAGGAAGAAGCAAAATATGAGAAATTATCGTTTATTTGTTAGTGCGGTTAACTATTACGTTTGCATTCCTAAGAAAATTATTATAAACAAAATTATATACTTCAGAGATTGGACAAGTTAACCACTGAGAATAATTTCAAAGATTTGCAAAAAAAATAAAGATAAATGATCACGATTTTCAAACCTTAATTAATATATGAAATTTTATAAACAATTTTGTGTGATTTGAGTTAAAGAGAATTTTTCCATTGGAATTTTGTGTGTTAAATACGTGTAATGATAGTTTATTAAAGTCCTAATATAAGAGCGGAAGAAAGTCGATGGTAGCCTGCTAGGATTGTATATGATCGGTAAGAGTTATTCTTTTACCGACCAAGCACTCACTACAGCTACGACCATATGCCGGGTGTCCCGATTTCCTAGCGATGATTCTTAACTGCTTGACTATGCTGTAGGCGAATGTCATCCAATAAGGATAACAAGGGGAAACTCGATACAATATCTTTGAAAAGATGTCATCCCGATTTGAGGATATTACGACATCTCGTTCCAGTTGCAACTCGTCTCTCTCAAAAATAAGTTCATTTCTAGATTTACGAGCAAGTATATGCGTGCGAAAATCGACTATTTCTGTCAGAGTATTGGTCATACATCGGTTCATGTAACATTCTTTCCTAGTTCCGAGTATCATGATGTGGTGTTTTGATGCCACAAAAAAGCATCTTTCAAATGTTGTGATAAGTAACTAAAGAAAAAAATTGTCTGTACTTTATGCACTAGGTATTGTGAGGGCTTTTGGTCATTCCCTGATGCTGGGATAAACTCAACGGCACCAGGTTTTGATTCACAAGAATTTATATTTCTGTTGAATGTTTACATTTATTTTATTGTTCGATATATTTGTGGTAGAAAAGAATTTTAAATTAACATCAAAGTAATTTGACAAAAAAGTCGTCGTAAAGTTTTCCGCGCTTTTTTTCCAATCATTAAGACTTTGATCTTCACTGTCTCATCGCCTAAACTTAACTAACTCATCGCTCAAACTTAACTAACTAACTTATCTGTTGTGCAGACAAAACTTGACTCACTTACTTGTCTCTTGCGTAAGCAAAACTTGACTAACTCTCCTTACTTAAGACGATTACCCTCACCTTGGTCTGATTCCTTTACATAATCCTATTCTTAATTTTTAATCTAACTTAGTCTAGCACTCCCCCCTCAAAAAAGAAGACCCTCTGAGGCGAAAACGAGGGACGACTTTGAATTTTCAAGAATTGACAAGAATTTTCTGTAGACAGTCATAAAACCAACACACATGGTAGCGCAAAGGTTCTTCTTCCAACAACACAACAGTCTAGACTTATGCGAAACAAAACAGTATTTGCCGAAAACAAAACGATTCGCGTTGCGTTGAAAGGATCTCAATTAGGAAGTGCTAGCCCATGCAGATTACTCTTCAAAGTCGAGTTTTCCGATTACAACTGGTTTGTTGCCAAATACTTGTTGAGCGGCGGCTTATTTCGTAAGAAATTGTACGGAAACACTTTTATTGACGTAGCACCCACAAATTGCCGGACTGGTGGGGAAAATGCATAGCTACCGTTGGGCAATACTCCGAACACAATATTTTTTTATCATTTTCATAAAGTAAATGTCTATTTTGTTTACAAGAATTCCGGTTTCGTATGTACATACTTTCTGTATCGCCAGACATTAGCACATTAGCACAAACCCACTTATTTTGGAGCAATTAAAATCAGATGAAATAACTTCGCCTATGGTTTTCAAGAGAACAAACAACACAAAACACAAAACAACAAATCCAAATGTAACAAACACTTACAAATTTAAATGGAGAACAACACACAAGCACCGACGTCTATAAGAGCAATAGCGATGAAACAATGCATGCGGATGCGGTTGTAAATCTACTCGTGTGCATAAAACAAACTCTGTAGAAACATCCAAACATGTAAAAAAACAAACAAGAACGTAACAAGAAGAGTTGCGAGAAACTCTTGCGAATACAGGAAATCATGGGAGTCGTAAGCACGATACACCAAAAAAATGCACACACATGTAAACGATTGAGAAATAACAAAACCAAAGATTTTCTTTAAATACGATTGAAGCAAGCGATTGAAGTTACAGCACGACATACTAAAGAATTGAACACAGATGTGCCTATAACTATGAAAGTGATCTAAGTCAAGATTTAAAAAAAATGAGTATCAGTGTATCAGATAGCGATTGTAATTTCAACATTATATGGAATTCTTGTAGTGTTAATTAGGACAGGGGTCTAAGTCACATGTTCAACATTCAAGTAGCATTGACATAAATGAAAATCGTTCAGTCATCAACTAATAAACGATAAAGAACAAATTTTCGGTATCTGGTCCGAATGAACGTGATTTTGGGTTGATAAAACGTAAACGAATGTCGCAGCCGGACTTTATTTCAACGAAACCGCTAGAAGAGTCAACTATAGGGAGAGTAACAAATACCGCGGGCGGATCTATCTCTTGGCTGCAAATTCAATATTCAATCAAGTGGCCTATAAAACTTCTTTAGATGATTCTAAATTCCACGTTGTGGATCTTTCACCTAAAAGAGGAAAACCAAAAATATACCGAAATATTAAACTGTTCCTCTTATACGCCACCAGTAGACTAGTAATGGAAGAAACACATAAAGACATTATCTGTTTACTAACATACATCCGTCCAGTTTTTCAGGAATATTTTAGGAACCCTAAGAACTCGTAATGATGATAAAAGCCTAAAATGATAAAAAGGGATTAGTTTTTAAAAATAATTAATAATGAAAAATGAATTATTTCATTAAAATTATTGTTTCTAATGAAACTCATAGTTTTTTGCTGCTTATAGGTCTTTCAGTTAATTTTGAAAATGGTCTAAGTCAATTCAAACTTTAAAAGCACACAACATTTCATATTCATAATAAATTTCCATTAATCAAGACTAAGTTAATTATTATGTAAAATGTTTTTTGCTTTATTCAAATCCAATTCTTTAGATATCTCGAAATAAAAAATCTGTGACTTGAATCACTTTCGTAAGTGTGGGCACATATAAGATGTTAAGAAATCGCCAAATCATGGACGATTTTCTTTAAATACCGCAAACGGAGCAAGGTGTCCATAAAATGAGTTAAAATAAATTTTTAAGTTCACTTTTGATAATCGAGCTGAGATATGCGCATAGTTAAAAGAGCAATCAATGTTGATGAAAGAGTTACGTGCTGTTTGTATGAAGGAGTTTGTCTCTTATAAATTGTATTTTTGCGTACAAAACTGGGTTAATAATAAACAGCCTTTTGTATTTACATCTTAAGTTTAAGCTAGTGGTTGGAATTCTTAATGCAGTGATGCGAAACCAAAATAAGGAAATTAATTGTTCATAAAGGTAGGTAAACCAAAAGACGATTACGTACCAATACACATGTGGTAAATAGAATGTACACACACCTATGTATGTAAATGTTTATTTAGGTAATAATTTTTATGTACATTTGCATTCATCATCATGATGATCGTTACTGTGAATGATTCAACTGTAGTTTCATTTGGTCTATAAATTTATAATACGCAATCAAGGGAAATGCACTTAGTTAAGTATGTATTCATTTCCTCTCATCTTTTCCTTTCGATTTGTTGCAAATACACAAATGCCAATATTGACAAGTGCCATCCGCATCGTTTTAGTTAGCTCGCAATTATTTACGTTATTATTATTCCGAGCTATTAAAGCTGCAACTGTCCTCTATTACGTTCATTCCTGCTACTACCACTGACCATTGCTTCGTCCGCTGTTATTGCTGTAATTGATGTTGAATTGTCTGTAGAGGAAATTCAATTTATGCTTCCCATTTTTATCCATAATCAGAGAATAGAAGCATATTAATTTTCTCATTCTATTTGTGACACCTACAAATATGCAAAAGAGGCCATACAAGGCCCTTGATCCGTAAGGTCTTACTATTGGTTTTGTTTTGATTCTCACGGTTGCAAGATAGATATCGAAGTTTTAATACAGATTCGTCACTGTGTCCTTCATACCAAAGTCAATTTCATAATCGCTTACTCAAAGCGGTTTGTGAAAGTTGCGAAAAGTCGTTGTTTATTGCGGGTGTTTCAGTAACACGTTTCGCATTACTTATATTACATAGGTAGGGTCGCCTTGGGAAACGTTTATGGCCAGTTACTCTCAACATCTCCTTTATATATAAGTTGTAGTTTAGCTTTTTATGGTTGGCACTGCATGTGTCAAGAAATAACATACAAGTCAAGTTGCGATTTTGCATTTTCGCTTTCGTGAAGGCGGAAGGTACTGTAATAGAGGACGCAAAAACCATCAGATTCACTGACAGGTCGATTGGGACACTAGCGGGTAGATGGTCAAACAGATGGACGGACAGACGAATGGAAAAGCAACCCGAAGAAGACTGTATAGGCAATCACAGCTAAATTCTGTCAGCATCTTAAGCTGGTCAAGGATATGTGCACTATATCTGGATGAGATCGTTTTAAAAATTGATTATAACAAATTTTGCAATCAGGGGTTTAAACTATATCCTTAGTCGATAAATGAAATTTAATTTTTTTCCAATTACGGCAAAAATTTCTTTTAAAAGTGTAAAAGCAGAGCAACTCTCCGATTTTTGTGCACCTTCAATAGCCATACGCAACATGTTGGGTTCAGACTCAAAGTGCTTTCGATCTTAATTTTTGTTGTTATTGTTTGTTTGTCTTCAATTGCTTTCATTCTTTTGCATCCGGCAATCGCAGTGACGCAACTTTTATCTGCAATTGTATTATAAACGTGTCAAAGATTATGTCATCATTAGCTAACAATCAACGGGAAGGATAATGTCGCATAATTCTTGAAGAACAAGTATCCTCCGTTGTACCTATTGATTGTTCAAAATTATCTAATTAACACATTTTCTCACTTGCCTTTTCCATCACTTATAACAATTTCTTCGCGACATTTAAATGGATGGTCTTATTATCAAGGTATTCTCATGGAGGCCAACCATTGGCAAAGCTCTGCGATTTATGCAAAATTATACGCAATTACAAATGACACAAAATACTGTGTTGAAAACTTCGTTTTTTCAGTTTGCTGAACATGTATATTTTTAAAACTATAGGAGGCCATGGACCACCTGTACCGCCTTACAATTTTTCATATAACGACTTTTCAAAGTCAGGCGTTATATTGGAAGTGAGTTTGAGAGTGTAGTCTAACCTTGACCATTTTAATAACGTTCGTCGTTAGCTCAAAGCACGTCAGTATACCAGCAAAACATTTCAAAAATTGGAACCTGTAGGTTAAACACAAACGCTGTTGAAAATGGTTCGGATCGTTCCACTTTTTCGACCATTCATGGAAAGAAATTGTAATTTTCAAAATTTCTTAGCAAAAGTAGTAGTTCTCGGGCAATCCAAATTGGTATGAAAACTTTAGGATTGGCTGGGGCAATCCCCTCACATATAATGAAAGCTGAAGTCCATGCGCCAAAAAGGTACAATTTTCGAAGCTTCATGATGAAAATTGTATCATAATAGTAATTTAGCCTAAAAAAATTAATTTGACCAAATTTGAACCATTTCGCTCTATTTTTTCGATCCTACCCTTATAAGGTCTTTCATGAAAATTGATCCTTTGTAGAGCAGATAAGTCTAAGTTTAATATGTGATAATGAAAATTGACTTTTAATAGTAGTTTCATAGAAAAATAAGAATTGCACTAGACATTGTGGTGTAGGGTGTTTAAGGTTCGGCCTTGGCGAACCATAAAATTCTTACTTACTTCTTTTGATCTCGTGACTTAATATAAAGGAGAGTTTTATTGCGACAGAGTAAAAACTATGAGAACAAAAGATAATTTTCACTTACGATTCGTAATAACCGTTCGCGATACTAAAATACGGCTCTTACTTCATTCAACATTTAACAAACCTAATATACCTTCAGCATTGGTGTCGAAGAATGTAAATGATAAGAGAAAGTTTACTACAAGACCAAATAATCTTTGGTTTGTGGTTTTCGTTCTCAACAAATTATTTCAAAAATTATGGGCATTGATGTATCCGCCTTCTTTTCCATGTAGTTCTTCTTTCATTGAATACGGATTCTTGACTATTCCAATATGTTGTTTAGCTTCGCGCGCACATGTTTTAGCATTTAATTTAAGACACATTTCTGTTTTGCATAAAAATTTGTGTTACATTTTCTTGGGTATCAAGTAAGTTAAGGCGAATATTTGATTAAATTCGTTGCTTCTAATGAATCAAAATATTGTAACGTAAATCCGTCTTTTAAAAATTTTACGCTATTTATTCAACTTCTTTTTGAAATAACTCCGTACCGCTGAATTATGATTTCTAGGTTTTATTTTCAAAATTTGGAAATCTATTTCCAGTTTATTTAATTCGCCTCAATATCACGACTCGACTCTCTTGACTCAATTAATTTCGCTTTCTGCAAAAATGCCGCTTATATACCCTTTTTGTAAGCAAGTTACTATTACCTAAACTCGTCGCGACATCCTTGTGTTAATCCTGTTTCCCGCCAAATTTCTGTAAATTGTCGTTAATCTTTTTGCGGATTGCCAGCTGCATAAGGCAGATAAGGCGTCATAAATGTCTTTGTCGTTGGTTTTTCCTTTCTCTGGAATTTTATTTCTTAGAAAACCGATCAGTTTTCATAAAAAATTAATTACAAAATTACGGGATTTCCAGAACAATGTAATAACTTTGTTTAGTAAAATGATGTGATTAACAATCAACAGTCGGTAAGCCATTGAACAATAAGTCAAATATTTAAAAACAGATTGACAGATTTCTCAAAATTCACCTTAGGATTGGATATTGAAATCGATAGTCACCACACACCGGGATTAATGTTGAGATCTTTGGAACTTGGGACTGGCAAGAGCCTTAAATACCAACCGCCAAAACTAGTCTCCTAATTCTTGTTGTAGTGAGTAAAAATATTTTTCGCATTATTTCAAAATTGTTTTAGTTGTTTAGTTAATTTCTATATTTAGAGCCAAATGTTTATCGTAAAAAAATTCATTCGTTACGCATCGAAGCTACGTAATTTTATTGCATTGATTATTTTAGGCGAATGATTCCCATATTTAGTTCCGATTTGCTGAAATGAGCGAAAACCGTGTCCTAAAACAGTTCATTGATTACGTAGTGCTATTGGTCTTAAGGGCTCATTTATTTATATATAGGAAAACTTATCCTATTCACAGACAGCGCACTGTTGCATTTGATATATTGTTACTTAATAGTTAAAGAAAAGTGAAAAGTAATACAGAAATTATAAGAAAAAGAAGAAAGAAGAATTTAAAGAACGTACACTTTTGTATGCATAGTGCAGGGAAAAATGCTGAAACTGTCGTTTGAAATATTTAGCTATATTTACATATAAACGTAAAGCCATGCCTATATGCGTGTGAATATGCATATAAACATTGGCCTAACATTAGCTAACAAACAAGGGAACAAAAAAAGAAGAAGAAAAGAAAAAGAAGAAAAAAGAAATTATGCACTAACACATTCTCATCCTTGTGCAAACATACACAAAATCAACATAGTGCTTGCGTATTATCCGCAAACCGGGCTGTTGATAAAAAAATGATGATGACGATGATGATGACGGTGATGGTGATGATAAAAGCACCACGGGCATATGCATACTCGTATTTGACTACATAAGGCCGCAAGCAATCAACGGACGCGTTCATGTAAGTTCACCTAAGAGAAGTGTTGGTTGCATAAAAAAAAAAAAATGACTGTAGCGCTGCGCAGCTAGAATACGCTTTGTTGCTTGCACTTCAATTTACCCTATATCACGAAATTTAATTAATTGTATGAAGAAGAAGCGAGACAGAGCGATGCATGCAACATATGCTGATCATGTTAATGATACTGTGCGATGATGTTTTCCAGCCTCCGGCAAACGTTTTTTCTTGTGTTTTTCGAATACATCATAACTTATCAAATGAATACGAACATAAAACAAGCAAGACCATTATGGTCGGGCAAGGCGGAATATTAAATACCCTACAGAGCATAGTCCAACACAATTCTTATTTTTATTATAGAGCGCAAAAATTATGTTTTGTTCCTATATAAAGGCATATTTTTCAAGTGCGTGTTTATGGGGAAGCGGATCCAAAACGCAACCTAACGTAGTATAAGTTTAATCCTTATATAGGGAAGCATCCAAAAATAGGCGTAGATGCTCTAAATTTTGTAGAGTTCTTTTTTGTACGAAATTACTATAATGCTCCACATCACCACATATTAAAACTTGGACTTGTATGCTCTACAAATTTCAATTTAATTTTCATAAAAATCCTTATTAGAGTAGGATCCAAACTTTGAATTTCGTCAAGTCACTATTGTGATATAATTTTCGTCGTGAAGCACTTAAAATCATAAAATGAATTTCAGTTTTCGTTATATGAGAGTGGTTTCAAAAATTGCCCCAGCCGGTCTAAAGTTTTCATACCAATTTAGAATACCGATATACTACTACTTAGCCGCTTTGGCAGAGAAATTTTCAAAATTACAACTTTTTCCATATAACGATTTTTCAGAATAGGGCGTTATATGCGGAGTGGTCATTTCCACAGCTTTCGCCCTTGGGTTAAGGCACATCGCTATACCAAATTTCATCAAAATATCTCAAAACTTGCGACCTGCAACTTGAACACAAATTTACATGGACAGACGACAGAGGGACAGACGGACAGTTAGGCTTAGATCAATTCAGATTACGATTCTGAATCGATGGGTATAATAAAAGTTGGGTCTATCTTAAACCCTTCCGCGTGTTACATACCACCGCACTAACTTAATATACCCTGCACAGCGCACCACAAGTGGTGCAGGGTATAACGAGTAAAAGACATTCATAACCTAGCAACGAGCCTCTGCGGTCAGCTAAATGAAAAAAGCGTTCTTTGTCTGCCACCCGTTTTCACTAACGGCAAAGAAACGAACAAATGAATTAAGTACGTATTCAGCGTTTTTAAAACTTGTTGATTTTGAGTAAGTACATTTTTGTTGCAATGTGAAAGGTATATATGTGAAGGTAATGAAATTTGAGAATTTTTTATGTAACTTTCTTTACAGGATGCGCTCTTGCTCATTTTGTAGCCAGTTCTTTAATAAATTTCGCTAGTTGAAGGAAAACAGGATGAGTGAAACCGGTGGATACGTAAAGATAAATAAATTCCCAACAAAATTGCTTTGCACAAATGCAACTTTCTGTATTGTAGGGCGAGTAGGCGCTTTCTAACACATACGCACACGTACAGTAGTCCAACAAAGTCCACATATAGCAAGAAAAATTACGGGTTCTCTTATTAAAAACTGCATTTATGGGTTTTGTGTCAAAAAATATATTTCTTAAAAAATTTATATTAAATAAAAAAAAGTGTACACACAGCTTATTTCACAGGCAGCTCAATATAGTATTTGCGGATAAACTTCAAAAACTAATATTTTGTTGGATTATTTTTAACACCTACTACTGCTTGCTGGAGTTTTGGCATTAAAGGTACCAATCTTTCTATTGCATCTGTACCAATTTTGTTCCATTCCGCAAGTAAAGACCTCCATGTTGGAAATTTTATTTTTTCAAGCACGCAAAGTGTTTCAAATCCGATGATTGTGGAGAAGAATGTGATTGTTTGGGGACATTGTAAACTAGACACTCCTTTACAATGAGGGATATAGAGAAAACTTATTTTTTCGTATTGTATGTAGACTTTGTTGGGATACTGTATATATTTCTATTTGATTATTGCGTTGTCTTCTACTTCGCCTACTTAGCGTGTCCCTGTAGTTGTTCGAAAGAATTTCAAAAAGTCTCAAGTTTTCTTAATTAATATTCACAGCTCATAATATCTAAAGTTTAAAATATTTTGAAGTTTTAAACATTTGTATCCACAAGCCACAACTGCCGCAATTAGAAAGCCTCTTTTTATACCCATCACCGAAGGATGATTTTGTCAAAACGTTCCCACAATGAGACATCAGAGATCAGACAAAGCATATATATTTTTGATCAGAACCAAATTCTAAGTTGATTTAAGCATGTCCTTCTGTCCGTGTGTGTAATGTCTTTTCTATGTAATCTCCTGGCCGCGAAAATGAAGGTATTGACCTCAAACTTGGCAGAAATATTGGAAATTCTTGCAGGTCGGTATTGAAAATGGACTAAATCGGTCGAGGAGCGCGGCTACAGCGCCACGTAAACTGGGAACACCTCTGTTTTTCAAAAGAAATGAAAAATTGGTTTTTGCTCATTATTCATACACTAAGGTCGATAAATCTACAAAAATTTTAGCGTATATTCTATGGGTGGTGCTGTAGTATCTGTAAAAAAAGGGAAAAACTTGACCATTCCTACCAAATATTATAGTGTATCGACGTTTATTTTTTTTCCTAATAACTTTATATTGCGCAGAAACAAGCTTCAAAAACACCATAAAGTGTACTCATTTTTGTGCACTTTCAAACGAATATATATACAAATTTGCAAAAGAACTTGGGATGGCCTTAAAGTTTTTCAAAGACACGCTCACAACGCCCACACGCTTATGCGACAAAAGCTTATTTTGAAAATAGAAGAAATCTGCTGCGCCGACTCCATATTATGGGGTATGAAAATGTAGTTCTTTGCTGTTTTTGGCTTTTTTGAGACCCTACTAATTGTTACATTTTTTTCTATTATTACTACTATTGTAATATATATATATACATATTTTATTATATTTTATTATTATAATTTATTTAAACCAAAAAAATAAATTCTAGGGTTAAAAGTAGGATGAGCACTGGCAATTAGGACTATCTATTGGTTCCTTTTTTAAAACGTAGATTAGATAGTTAGTCTAGTGACAGCAATTATCAAGACATTTTCAAGAACAAATTATGGCAATAATGATTCTATTCGGTGATTATGGCGACGGTAAAATGAAAACTATAGCTTGATTGCCTTGAGGGCTTCTGTCGTAAAATCCGAAATAGTTTAACATTTGAGTAGTCTTTACTGGTGTGTTCAACGTTATTGATGATCAGTTAAACTAATATCCCGAGCAAAGCTTGAAGGTAATATTTACTAAAGCCAAGTAAGAATCCAAATGTGAGAATTGAATGATTGGCAAGAACAATTCAGAATTGTATGGAGGGGAGTCGCAAGATATTTGTCATAAGGCGAATATAAGTTTCTTCTATTTTCTATTTTAACGAGCAAAATAGTTTTACCAGCACAAGGAATACGGTACGCTGGGATGACAGGCACAAGAACATGTCTAAGCCGATAGTTTTATAAGAGATTTTGTCTATCGAGAAAATACTTATATTTAATGGCGTATTTTTGAGATAATAGCGAGGCAAATCTAATATATCTACTTCTCACTTAGCGCTAGAGTCCGGTGATAGTTGAAAAGTTTTAAACATTTTCATTCAGCCCACACAAATTAGAGGCAGGCATCACTTTAACATCTGATCCCATTAGAATCATACTTTAAGAAATAAAACTCTTTTTTGATTCACGGACATATCGTAACATGAAACATAAGTGATATTTACAGATAGTGAAGATCCAAAGTTTATATATCAGATGTGCACATAAATTCCCTCCATTTTTTGATAAAACTGAAGCTTACCTAAAATAACTGAAATATTTCTCGTTAATACTTATGATTATTTGTCCCCTTTCGGATAGCTTAAAAACCGCTGTAGAAACTTCGAGTAGAAGTAGTCGTTAAAAAAATTTTCGCAGAACTTCAATTTTGTGAACCGCTGAAGTGCTAAATATGATTGTATCGATCTGTACAATCAATAAGAGCGAGGTATGGCAAATAAGTCTCAATCGGGCAATGTGCCATGCCCAAGTTAGAAGTCACTTCCTTGCCTGCTATTGCAAATCTAAACTCTAAGATTGTTCTCTTCGATTAGCTTAAGGCGAAACTCATTTTACTTCCCCCGTATCTCTCATATGCATTCCAACTAAATTTGCCTACTGTCTTAGTCCCACCTGTAAAGAAAGCTCTCCTTGAAGTATTGGCGAATCTTCGTCTAGTAAGCTTTGAATTTGTTCATCCAACACTATTTGCGGGGCTGCAGAACGTTCATTATTCTCAAGACGTAAAATTTTTTACGACATCTCTTGAAGAAACTTTCCAACTTATAGATTTTTACTCCAAGGCGACATAAATATTCCAATAGCTTCAACCGTATTTTTCCCCAGCTTAATAAAGCATGACATCGAGTGCCGTGAACGCAACGATATCCATCTCTTTACATCTTGCTACACTCTTGTAAACAACTAAAACTGATATCGTACAAACATCTGTTTTGTTTGCGTACGCCCACAATGGCGGAAAAATGAATACGTTCCGCATGTTTTTTTAAAGCAACGAATTCTGACAAAGAGAAATTCGTCTGCACATCTAGTACGTTTTCCGCTTTTTATACCGCCTTTACACACTTTACACGTACATATATTTTCATGCAATCGATGAATGAGTAAACGAAACAAATGTATAAATAAGAGCGAGAAGTTATGTTTACTATGAATTTGGTGACGGTAATGCTTTTATTGTGACGTTCGGCAAAAGGTGTGTTTGGCATTTATGGATCACATTTATGGTATCTTGAAAAGATCGATTTGAAAATACTATTGTATGTGTGAATGTATTAAAAGTTTTTTAGTTTCAAGGCAACGTGATATGAAAAGAGAATTTTTTCCTTCTGATGCGCTTTTCAATTTTGCAGGAGTTTGTTTTTAGTTAGTTCCCGTCGGGGGTGGAACATTTTGTTTATACTCGTTTCTAAAGTTTCCAGGCGGATCGTAATTGCAAACAACATAAGTGGTTTTATCCCTAGCGAATATAGTAGAAAAGGGTTCGCAATCAAAATGAAAAATTTGTTAAAAGTTGAATCAATTTAAAATTAATTACCGCACAGATGCACCCACTCCTAATAACTTGGAATCTTTCCACACAATTTGAGTGAAATGCCCGCACATTGTTGAAAATTTTGCGTCGGTGTATTTGTATTGTTTTTCTTCATCGTACCAAGTTTTCATGATTTCCTCAGCTGTTATATCCCAACCAGTCGCTTTGAATATGTTTTCCCCATATTCCTGAGGATTTCGATGCACTAAAGTGTTTGTATTTGCCAAATGCTGCTCAAAATACACTCAAATCAATTGTAAAGGAATTGAAATATTAAAAAACAAAAAAAAAGTACACTTGCTTTTGCCCAATCCTGTGCGTACATGGTCAGATTTTTATCGAGTTGTAAAGGTGGACAATTATGCTTGGCACGATATTCATTATGTAAATCAGCTATACGTTGAACAAAATTGCCCGCGGAAGCAGTTACACCTTGTTTTTGTGGAGCCTGCTTAGAAGAAGAAGGAGCTGTCCCCTTCTCACTCAACGGTAATGGTACGTTGACGTCAAACTGGCCCATAATGTTACCAGGCGGATCATAATTGCAAACTACATATGTCGTTGTGTTACTAAATGAAAAAAGAAGAAGAAATTTCATCAATCAATTCGTAAATCTTTGTTGCCCTGAATAACTTACGCGATATGAAGAGCCACACCCAATTCTTTACTACCCTTCCATATTAGTTGCGTAAAATGGCCGATGTCCGGATGAAACACCGGCTTCTTAAAATTGTAATCATGTATTTCATTATACCAGGTACGTACTGCGTCTTCCGCGGATATCTTAAAGCCGGAACCAAAGTATAAGTTTTCACCATACTTGTTGTTAGGACGGTGTTCGAATGATTTTCTTTTTGCCAATTCCTTTAATAATTGGAAGAGTTTAGGTAAAAAAAGATATTAATTCATTCACTTTAAGGATAGTATTCGATCATTAACAACTTTTTAAGATTTCATTGTACTTTGTACTACTTGTGGTGTAAGGTACCCTAAGTTTGTACGGATGTATGTATCAAACAGAAACACCTAAAATAGATTCACAGATGGTGAGATGCTTCTTATGCAGTTTACAATTGCATTTTGAATCAATATGAGTTTGTCTGTCCGTGCGTCCGCCTGATGTTTGTTCTTGTGTTTTTGCAAGTCGCAATTGCTGAGGTATTTATTTAGGTTCAAATTTGATGTACTTTAGGTCAAGTACGAAACCTACAGGAACAAGTTTTGATCAGACCATTTTCGCTCGAGCAATTCTCATATAACGGAAAATTTTGAGAAAAATTTGCAGTCTTCCATTGTTTTCGACAAAACTTGCTGAGCAATAATGTTTCCGCAAATTGACATAAAAAGTTTGAACGTTTTTCCTAGGGAAGCTAAAACTTCGTATATCAAAAAAGATTCATTTTTAATACCATTTGCTATTTTTTTGACCTCGCTCCACATAAACGTTTTGCAAAAAAGGGTTCAATTGAAAATTTCTCCACAATAGTAATTTTGCAAAAAAATTAACTGTGGTAATTTATATCACGTGGACCTATTTTCTTGGACCCCATCACATACAAATGTCTTCATGAAAAGTTCGTCCTTATGTGCCGACAATGTCTAATTTGTAGTTGTTTATGACGAAAATAGTTGAGAATTAATAAAATCTTTGAAATACAAACTAAATTTGCTAAATTTCGACCACGTGTGCACATGTTTTGAACACTTTCTTATCTAAGGAAAAGTATCTTCTTTATGTAAAAACAAAGTGAAATTTTTAATGTCCTATCAAGACGATGAACAACTGATTGTATCAGGCGGAGTGTGTAGGGTTTTTAATGGTTGGCTTTGTCTGGCGTATTTAGTTTTTCTTTTTCCCATTTTCTGCAACGTGACATACTATTGGAGAGAAACAATCTGAGTAAATCTATAGCTATAAGTGCCACTTTCTCTTAGAATTATGTAACGGTAAAGTTATTCATGGCACATTTGCCATTTCTTTCCTCATTTTAAGGCGTCTTTATTCTCCACTTTAAATCGCACCAATTGTAATAAACTACGTTTAAGATATTCTTTATGAACATCAAAGACAGCACGGACGAGCAGATTCTTCTAAAATTACATCTATGTAAAACGATGCCCTTAAATATGCGTTTGTGATCAACAAAAACAACATAAATTATGTTGTTATGTAATCCAGTGTTAATCTATTATTACGAAGGCAAAACTTTACCTTTGCCCATTCGGCAGCGAATGTGCACAGATTTCTGTTCAATTTCAAAGGGGGAGTACCATGCATTGCCCTGAACTTGTTATGGGCCCTTAGACATTCTTCTTCAAATTCTCGGATTTCTGCAGGTTTAAGCTGAGGTTGACCACTAGGAACAGAAACATTGCAGACGTGATAAGTCAGATTTTGCAATATGTTTTCTGTTCTAAGTAAGCTTTTCTCGTCCTTTACGAATGCACTAACCGATTGCGGTACGTTTTCGGCAAAATGATCCACAACATTACCAGGTGGTTCATAATTACAGACAACAAATGTAACCCGACCTCTAATCAAGAGAAAACGTTTCGTTAATATGAACATTTTTTCGAACTGCTGCTATCCGACTTACTCGAGAGCGATTCCCACCCCTAGTTGTTTGGTTTTTTTCCAAATTAATTGAGTAAAATGACCAGTAGTTTGATGAAAGCCTGGCCGTTTGAAATTGTAATTCTTGATTTCTTCGTACCAGGATTTAACAGGATCTTCACCAGCCACCACATAACCGCTGCCGTAAAACAGATTTTCTCCATAACGATTATTGCAACGATGTTCGAATTTACCTGACCGAGCTAAATGCTGACAAAGTAATATATAATGAAGAGTAGAATAGAGAAAAAGTAAAATAAGGGTTTCGTTACTTGAGCCCACTCCGTAGCGTAAGTGCTTAATTCTTCGTTTAACACCAATGGCGGACAGCCGTGCATAGATCGATATTTATTATGACTGTTCAGGCATTGCTCATCAAAAGACATACCCCAGATATTACTGGTGTAAAGAGGCTTCGACGACATTTCCCCTCTACAGGCTAATTGTCGATCCTCTATACTTGTGTCGCTTGGCGTTCTCAAGCCTTGCTCTAGTTCTTTTTTTATTGACGGTACATTTTCCCTAAACTCTCCAATAAGATTACCTTGGGGGTGATAATGACATACTATATACGCTGTTACGCCACTATATAAATATGAAATGTATAAATTTTTCATTAACTATTTCTTTTCGAAGAGTTATTATAAAGACTTTTACATTTTTTGTATGCCCACACCTAGTTCTCGAGTGTTTTTCCATATTAACTGTGTAAAATTGCCGGTATCTGTGCTAAAATCAGGTCGTTCGAAATCATAATCTTTTATTTCTGAATACCAATCTTTCACCACTTCCTCAGCACTCGGATCGTAGTTGGAAGCCATGAAAAGATTTTGACCATATTTATCGTTTGGACGATGTTCTAAGGTACCGACTTTAGCTAATTGCTGCATGGATAGATAAAGAATATGTTAATAATTTAGGTTAACTAATCTAGGTTAGGAAACATTCGTAGAAATAAATATCAACATAAAGAACAACAATGTACTACGCCACTGTTCTACAGTCGGAAAGGGATCGAAAGGTGGTCAGATTCCAACCATTCCCAATAGCATTCGCCCGCGGCCCAAAATATATCAATGTACGAAACTTCATCGAAATATTTCAAAAATTGCGGCCCATAGGTTGAACCCAAGAAAACAACATGGGTAGAAAAGCTGCGAATCTGAGAACAACTTCTCGAAACAATCGGTATAACAAGACGTAGGTGTATCTCAAGTCCTTCTGGTTATTGTATTCACCGCCACAAGCTGACCAAACTAAATATTGGCGAGTGACTGTCTCTTAACAGCGCAAATACAAGAGAAAGCAGCCAATCATCAATGATCGGGGGATGGAGAACATTTTCAAAAAAGATCGTCATTACGACAATTGCCTTTTATGCGCCACCGCTGAGTTCTTCAATTCATTTAGAAAATAAAATTGCAAGCACTGGCTCGTGGACAGGAAAATAAGTAAAGACAGGGACGGTGGTAGGAATTTCTCCTTACAATACAACTGTACATCACCTTTGCAAGACGAGCAACCCCGGCGTCAAGCTAGGAGGTTCTCTTCACTAATCATCTTTATTGATGATGGTCCCCAGAACTTAGGACAGGATTTATCCAAAAAGCGAATCATATGCTTTTAATATTGTGAATATTTCTTCAGAGCGGATAGGACTGACTTATTCTCAAAAAAATTCGAAAGGGAGCAACAAAACAAAATTTTTGGAGATTTCTTAAACAAATTCTGAAAATTACTTATGTCTTTTCAACAAATTTTCCGCAAATGTTTCGACTGAGGTGTTGCTTCTTTTCGTCGAAGGACGCAAATATTATTTTAATAGAACTGAATGGCATTTCACAATTTCATGGACTGCGTTTTTAAATTGTTACCTGTGCCCAATCGTTAGCATATTTATTCAATTGCGCACTCAATTTCAGAGGTGGACATCCGTGTTTGGAACGATAGTTATTGTGCACTTCCAAGCACGCATTCGCAAATTCATCTCGGTAAATCTTGGCTTGCGCTTCAGTTAAGGCTTCATCGGTTAATGACGGTGCGTTTCTGAGGTGCTGAACTTGGTCCCCAAACTTGCCGATAATATTGCCCCGAGGTTCGTAATTGCATACAATCCAAGTGTTGTTATCTCTGCAAGTCGATAAATAACGGACTCCAGGTGCCATTTCTTCATAACTTTGATAAATACTTACGTTTTCTTCATTCCTACTCCAAGAAATTTAGTATCCTTCCATACGATCTGTGTGAAATGATTGGTTGAATCGGTGAAACCAGGCTTACAAAAGTTGTAGTTTTCACTTTCATTGTACCAATCTGTCAACATCTCTTCTGCAGTAAGTGTCGTACCAACAGTATGGAAGAGGTTCTCACCGTAAGGTGAATGCTTACGGTGCTCTAGTGTTTCGATCTCGCCTAAATGCTGAACGTAATATCTTTTAGAGTTTTCCAAGTTATTATATAATACTCTTACTAACCTCCGCCCATTCTTGGGCAATCTGGCACAATGATTTTTCGAGCACTAGAGGTTGAACGCCATGCTGTTTTCGCCTTTTGTTATGTTCCTCTAGACAATTCTCCCGAAATTGACGAAGTTCGTCAGCAGTGATAGCGATCTCTTTTTTCTTAGGAGCTCTTAATTCCGAATTTGGCGATTGCGGTGGCACGATTGGACAATAAAATGGTGGATTGCTTGCACGTTTGGATAATGTAGAGATTGGACGACTGACGGATGTGCCTATTCGCTGAGTTGACGAAGGAGCCGTTACGTGACTGGACGATGTGGCAATTCGCTGTTGGGACATTGGGCGGCAGCACGATATGGAAATTTTATTACTGGACGTTGTGGCCATTGTAGTACCGGACATTGCCCGACTGCCCGATGGGCCCGGTGAACGATTTGATGATGCGGCCACTAGAAGATTACGCGAGAGTGGGCCAGTTTTTCGACCGGATGTGCTGGGAACTGATCCTTTTGGCGATAAGAGCATTGTGGGATTGGATTGTTGAATGGTTCGATGATTGCGTGATGAGACTATTGAGTTATAATTTTGTGGCATATTTGTCGCGCTAGAGCGACAGCAAGCTGGTGGGATTGCAACCGAACATCTGTAAAAATAGCAGCAAGGAATAAAAACGGAATATTTTAATATACAATTACCATGCATGCGAAGTATTGAGCATACCCATCACTTTTAATTTTTGTCAGCATATCTGCAACGCTATCTAGATTAGGTACGTTTCCAGCCCTTGAACGGGTAAAAGACACCTCCTCTAAGTTGGGCCAGGTGCTCGGAGTTCGGACTGCTTGGACAATTGGTACCAAATCGTCTCCGTCGTTTTCATTGAACTCACTTTGGTCACAATCCCCGTATAACATAGAATATAGAATTTAGTATTTTGCCGACAAAAAATGTAAGAAAGGGACCAGTTTTTGTCTATTTCTAATTTCTAATTTCTGATTTCTAATTTATTTATTTTTATTATTTTTTTCGAACAAGCAAATTCAAAAGACAACATGGTTGTGTCAACAAAGTAGCACAGTACAACTGTCAATTGTTTACAATTATTTCAAAATGTATTTTAACAGCACATCTTTTTAAATTCATAGTTTATATATAATAATAAATTCATTGCGTCTTATTATCTATATTTATTGATAAGTGAAGCATTTTAGTGTTTACTATTAAAAGGTTGAAACACGTTAGTATCGCCATTGCCTTTGTAACATCCGCATTGGTGTGATTAGTACTTCATCATTGTTTATTAAAAGTTCTGTCCGCGCTCGAAGGGCAGTTGAAGTGCTCGAAGCAGGAAAGCTGAAAGCTACCATAATGGATTTCATTTTCATTTCGAAAAAATTCATAATATCCTCTTGAACACCAGATCCCCAGTCACAGACACAAGAATCGCAAAAAATCATTATTTTTCCTTCACGATTTCTGTAGGATTTTTTTTTTAAATAGACATATAAGCCACATTCCTTTTGGTCATTTAGTCTTGAGAAACAAAAGACAAAAAATTGATAAATAAATAAAATCTTCTTTTCAAAAACCGGGGAAAAATATTACCAAAATATCCGAAAACGATTTTTATCGCTCTTTAAAAAAAATGATCCCCACACTTTTCCTGACACTATAATTAGATAAAGGACGGACGTGAAGAGTGTTCACGATTCCTCTTAAACTGAGGTAAGCTTTCTAATCTACTGAGCTATTCTGAAATGTACGGCAGTGATCTCGTATGTTACATAGGATGAAATTCTGAATCGTTATAGGGCGTAGTACAAACATGTGCCAGCCTAGTGGATCTTCTGCCTCTCCATTGCTGCGATTCCCCGGTAAAGAGAAAGTAAAAACTTTACACATAGATAGATTTTGGGGCTTACAGTTCAAAATAATGCGAGAAAATACGCGTAATTCGCGTTAAAATTTAAATGCGGGAATAGTCTGGGACAAATAATACGTGGATTTGAATATTTTTGTGATCCATAAATGAAAAAAAAAAATATAAAGAAGCTGCTAAGTGAACGAGATTCGCTCAAGGCCAGAAGCAGCAAAATGGGAAAATGTATATATGTACCCTACAAATACTTTGGATACGTGTCGCTTCGCAAGCAGAGGATTTTTTTATTTTCATTTACTTTAATATCACCTAATCACTCAAGGAATGTCCCTATTTGCGTAACGCCATGAACGTCAGAAAGAAGTATCTGCGGCCTAGTAGGTGTGTAAGTAGGTCTTCTGCCTTTATCGACTACGGATTCACTATAGCTGAAAGTAAATTCTTCCGGACGTTGAGATTTAAAACCGTGAATATTGACTTGATAGGCGCCATTCTTACCTGCTCGGTTACTAATGCAGAAAATTTTCATTGTGAACTCCTTCGTCGTAGCCCCTCGGCTAGATGACGTTGGAAAACATTTGATTCCATATTCGTCATAATTCGTAAGCTTTTCTTGCTTAGTGTCCTAGATGTCTTCATCGCGTATATTGTAATACGATCAATGAAAATAATAGTTTCCCATATCGCCTCAAATTGTAGTGGACAGATGGACAGATAATCTTGTTAGGTTATGATAAAAGATAATCCTTTTCTGCTCGTAAAGTAGCTAAGAATATTACTTGGATTACGTGGATTTCCATTTTCTGGTCGCGCGTATTGCAATCAAGAATCTCTGTCAACTTGAATTTTCATATTTTTACAATTTTTTTTTTGTTTTCCTAGGTACTTATATTGGTAATTACATATTTGATTTGTTTGTTATGCATTGTTTGTTTTTTTTTAACGTAATCTTCCGCGTTTTGCTTTGATATACTTTGAAGGAAATATTTGTGTTGCCGATACCGCCAACTCTTGTTCTATCCTATCTCGTTTTCCTATTACCTATCAATACATTTTCCGTTTCGATCATTCACGGAGTTTGTTGGGTTGTGTAGCCAAATAATTGAGGTAAGGTGAGGTCGTAGCAATCGTCATCTACAAAAGACTGTAGCATGCATTTTAAAGAAATTATCGCAGCTAATATATCACTATTGGAATTCACTATTGGTACTTAAAATATCTTTACATACAAAATAAGAACAACTTTGGATTAATAAGCAAAGTGTGCACATATTTATTACTGAGTTTCTTCCTGAGAATTTTAGTTAAACAAATGCGATATAACAATAAACTTTTGATTTCATGTTACGTTGAGATAGGCGAAGAAATTTGGACTGTTTCACGTGCCAAGAACAAAGCGCAGTTTGATATTTCCTCCATCGGGTCTTCAATTTAATCGAAACAATTGATATCATGTCTTAACGCTATCGAAGAAAAAACAATTACATCGCTTAACACAATACTACATATTTGCAATTGTCGGGGGAAGAAGAAACAAGTAAGAAAATTATATTCGGCCTTAACCGAATTTTTTATGCTCATCACCTTGATCCTAAAAAAGGCCAAAAAAGCAAAAGAACCAAATTTTCTTGGGCGCGGCTGATTTTTTTTATTTTCAAAATAAAAGTTTTTGCTGCATAGGCGCGCGGGCATTATAGGCATGTCTTTTGAAAAGCTTACGTCACTTCCAAATTCTTTTGCGAAGTTGTAGGCGATATCTTCGTTTTTCGGAACGGGACAATATTTACGTTGGACAGATGGACAGACGAACGGACGTTCTCAGGTGCATTCCAACGTTATATTTTCTTTATGGCGCTTTTAAAGCTTGTTTCTGTGTGTTATAAAGGTATTGAAAAATTATTAATTTTGATACACTCTAATATTGAGTAGCACTGTAGGCGCGTCCTTCGACCAACTTGGCTCATTTTCAAGATGCGCGCAAGAACTTCCAATGTTTCCGTGAACTTTGAAGTCGATAGCTTCAGTTTTGCGGCCAGGAGAACGTTCACAACATGCATTACACAGACGGACAGACGTACATGCTTGAATCAATGTAGAGCTTGATACTGATGAAATATATATACACTACGTGTGGTCTCTGAAGCTTTCTTCTCGGCATTGCAAACGTTTTGACAAAATTAATACACCCCTCATCCTTCGGTGATGGAATCCAAATATTCACACGAGAACAATGTATAGTGGAACTGGTGAAGGCAAAAAATAGCACATTTTTTCACGATGTTCTTACCGAGTTTCGAAGATTATTGCAATAAGAAGGCAACCATAAAGGCTGAAGGTGTTATAAGTCCTTGCTAATTGATTCTTTTCTAACATCTTGCCTGCGTAGAGTTTAGTGTTCGCATAATTAAATTTAATCTACGCAAGCAACTTAAGAAATTGCATATCTTTTGCAAATAGAAACAAAAGCACAGAGTGCTTTCCAGTTCAACATTGTACCCAAATAAAAGCAGCGGTAATTGCATTAATTATGAAGTTACTGACTTTTCAAGCACTTCTTACAAATTGTCAGACTACGGGGTTTCGATCAGCCTAACATTCAAAGTCTATTTAATCAATCACGTCCGTAAGATATTCCCAAAGTTGCAAAAATGTATATGAAGCTTATATATACGGTCGGCAATTGTATAAATATAAATAAAAAAAAATTTGAAATCTTTATATAAATATTTACAAGACTTATCCAAGCGCTCAGTTCAAAACTGTGTTCGGATCGGCCTGTTGGAAGGCTCTTAATTGGTTCATAATTTTGTTTAGCGTATAGGTGGTAATACGTTCTCTGGAAACTGATTTGTAAAGTTACCAGAGGGATCATAAAAACACACAATATATGTGCTGGTGCCTCTATATAAATGAAAGAAAGAGAAGAAAATTTATGTCTACAGATTTTTCCTTTCTTTCATATCTTACGAAACATGTTTAGCTGCTCCTAATTCTTTAGAGTCCTTCCACACGAGTTGCGTAAAGTGGCCGGTGTTGCCAGAAAATCCTGGCTTTTTAAAATTGTAATTTTTGATTTGCTCATACCACGAGGTGACCACTTCGTCGGCAGTTGCTTTTCCGCCAGTCATACAGTAAATATTTTCGCCATAATCAGAATTACGATTGTTGCAACTGTTTGTTCTGGCCAAGGTCTAAAATTTCAAAAAAAAAAAAACATTTTTAAAAATCATAAAATAAACTCGTGAAAACTTTATAGTGGGACGAAGCACGGCATCAAACACCCTACACCACTTCGTTTAATGTAGTTATCCATATAACGACTTGTCAAACTAAGGCATTCTACGTGGAGTGATCGTAACCGAGTCGCCTTCAATAACGTTCGTCCTTCAAAGGATGCCAACTAAGCTCCTGTTTACCGACTTAGGGAGTATATTTTGACGGTAAAAAAATGCATTTAAAAAATTGCGAGCTGAAGGTTGAACACAAGAAAACAAGACAGACAAACCGATAGGCGACCAATAAAGTTTCGATCGATTGTGATTCTCGGTTAGATGGTTATAATGAAAGACGGCTCTATCTCACGTTCTGGTGGGTGTTGCATACATCCGCACAAACTTAATAAATCGTTACGCCACGACTGATGTAAGAGTATAAAAATCGCTTTAAGCGAATTTTAAGCTGACATTCACCAAATTATCTTAAGTTTTAGTCTAATTTTTTGCTTTTTTTCAATAGGCAGGTGACAAAGATGTTCCGCGCGGAAATTTTAAAAATGATTGCTTCTCAGACGTAGCCGCGTCAAAAGCTAATTTCACTCAAGGTTTTTAAATAAATATTGTAACTGTTTCGACCTTATCGATGTAAGGCGAGGATCTTTATGTCGGCCCTTTTTCAAATTTAGTATGTTGTCGCAAGGACGGGGGCACGGACACGGACATACGAAAGCCAGTCTAATAGTACAAAAGTAATCTCGAGATTTTCTGGTGGTTGAAGAGAAAATTCGAAGCTGTACCGTTGCCCATTCTGCAGCTAAAGCGGTCAGCTTTTTGCTCAATTTCAAAGGGGGGGCGCCATGTAATGCTCTGTATTTATTGTGAGCTTTTAGACATTGCTCTTCAAACTGTGATGCTTCCCGTGCTATGTCTTCCGGTTTCTTTATAGGTTTCTCTTCTTTTAAAACTTGTCCACCCACTTGTGGTACATTTTCGGCAAAATGATCAATAACGTTACCATGTGGTTCATAGTTACAGACGACAATAGTCGTACGATCCCTAAACAGGAAAAAAAGGGTTACTTAGTTTTTTTCATCAATTTTTATGGGTTGTTGGGGTAAGATTTACTTGGTAGCTCTTCCAACACCCAGCTGTTTAGTTTTCTTCCAAACTAGTTGAGTAAAGTGACCAGTACTTGAATGAAATCCAGGTTTCTTGTAATTATACATTGAAATTTCATCATACCAAGCTTTAACTGCATCTTCAGGCGTCGGTGTAAATGAACCGCTCATGTAATAAAGGTTTTCACCATAACGGTTATTAGTACGATGCTCAAATTTATCCGTTCGGACTAAATGCTGAGATCAAGAGATTAATGAAACAGGAAAGAAGAAAAAAAGCAAAGGAACATTGGAAAAGCTTTTACCTCGGCCCACTCTGTAGCATAAGTATTTAATTCTTTGTTTAGCACTAACGGAGGGCAACCATGCATATCACGATATTTATTATGACTTTTCAGACATTCGTCTTCAAAAGCGTCTGCCGGTCTTGCTGCCGGTGGCTCTGCCGGTTTCTCTTCTTTCGCAAGCACCTCTTCTTCAATACTTGTTTCACTTGGCGTCTTTATACCGTATTCTAATTTTGTTTTTAATGGAGGGACATTCTCCTTAAATCTTCCCATAACATTACCATGCGGATGATAACTGCATATAAGAATTGTTGTAGCTCCTCTATATACATATACATATATATAAAATGAATAACTAAATGATTAAGTATTCTTTCTTGGAGAGTCTTTACAATTATTTTACACTTTTTCAATGCCCACGCCCAATTCCTTGGTGCCTTTCCATATTAGCTGCGTGAAATTGCCGGTGTCCTGAGTAAATGTCGGATTGTTGAAATCGAATTGATCGATTTCTTCATACCAATCTTTAATCACTTCTTCCGCGCTGGGATCGTAATTAGTAGCCATGAAAAGATTCTGTCCATATTTATCGTTCGGCCGATGTTCTAAAGTGCCAATTTTACCTAAATGCTGTTTGCGTATATAGGGCGAAAAAATAAAAAGTATATTGACTGATCTGGTGAAAAAAATCGTATAAATAAAATAGCCCTCGCATATAATGTTAAATGAGAAAATATGGAGCAATAGGTTATCCCAACTACGTTTGCAATGTTAGTTAGTAATTCTTCACAGTTAAACTATTCTCCCTCTCTTGTAAAAGAAGATATCGGAAATATTTTTTAAAAGAGTAACTTATAGAAAAGGCTGAAAGAAATAGATCTAATATAGGATTTATATGAGAGAAGGTTTTTATGTTTTTATGAGCCGCACTCAAGGATGGGGGTATACTCATTTTGTTTGTTTTCACAATTAAGGAAGCTTCAGGGATCCTACAAAGTAAAGGAAGAAATTTTTCCTCAGCATGAAATTCTGAATTGCCTAAGACATGTCCGTCCGTCTATATGGTGTGTATTATTAGCACTCTCCTCGTCACAAAAATGAAGATATTCACTTCAAATTTAGTAGAAACATTGGAAATTTTTCTACGCAGGAGGGTATTGAAAATGGGCCAAATTGGTCAGAACAGAAGACCGCGGTGGATTATAAACTGAATGTGATCCGCTTTCGCATATTACTCAGAAAATATAAAAGTTAGAAGGCTTCAATTTTCAATATATAGTTGACGAACACTCTACTCTTTACGTGCAAAAATGGAAAAAATCGGCCATGCCCACATAAAGTTACAAGTAATTTTATTTTTTTTTTTGCATTTTTTTGAGCTTTTATTTTTATATATCACAAAGCAAACAAGACAGAATGTTTAAAACTATTTTGTACGTTCCGCAAAGGAGATCTGTATGAAAATGGGTCAGTTTTAAAGTGAGGAAGGTAGACACTGCGACCTGGTGAATTAATTTCTGCTTAATAATACCAGCGATACGGGTGTCAAATGAAAGAACTTGGAGAGTAGAATGCGGAAAGCTTAGTGGCGGATATGTGAGATTCGGCCCCCGTCGAATATAACTTTCTTATTTGTTTTTTCCCCGTATGGCAAGATCGCATATAAAAGGAAAGTTGCATGGCATGTAATTTGTATATTCCCGACATTAAGATAATTATATATATATATATATATATATACATTTTGTGAGTACTCGCTTTATTCTTTCTTAAGACATAGATATTCTCTTAAGAACTATTGGAAATCGAATCGTAAAAGTCCGCCTTGAATTATTGATTGATTTCATTAACTTCTTACCTGTGCCCACTCGGTGGCGTGTTTATTCAGTTGTGGACTTAATATAAGAGGAGGGCAACCATGTTTTATACGATATTTATTGTGTACTTCAAGGCAGGCATTCGCAAATTCATCTCGATAAACTTGAGCTTTTGCATCACTTATAGTTTTATCCGTCAACTGCGGTAGGACTTTTATGGGCAAAACCTGGTTACCGAAATTTCCGATGATGTTACCAGCTGGATGGTAGTTGCATACGATGTAAGTGTGATTATTACTACAATTGAATAGATTTTATGTTGAATGAGTTTCTATAATATAGCATTTGTGAGACCATACGTACGCTATTTGAATACCAACTCCAAGATATTTAGTGTCTTTCCATATAATTTGTGTAAAATGACTGTTTGAATCGTGGAAAGCAGGTTTGGAAAAATCATAGCTTTCACCTTCATCGTACCAATTTTTGATAACATCTTCAGCTGTAAATATGGTGCCCTTGCCACGGAATAGATTCTCACCATACGAAAAATGTTTATGATTATCTAGAGTTTCGACCTCAGCCAAATGCTAAATGGAATATCATTTAAATTTTTCTACAATGTGTATTTAATTTTTTAACTCACCCCAGCCCATTCTTGGGCGATTCTGCATAAAGGTTTTTTTAGCACTAGAGGCTCAACACCATGTTGTTCTCTGTATTTATTGTGTTCACGCAAGCATTGTTCTTGAAATTGTAAAATTTCATCAGCAGTCAGAGTTATTTGTTTGTCCCTTTTTTCTTTTAAAGCAAAACCCCACTCCTGTTTCTCTTCAAGGGGCATGGAGGGCGTTCTAGGTCTCGGAAGAGTGGTAGGTGTACGAATCCTCGGAGTTTCAGCTCTTAGTGGTGTAGGGGGTGCGCGAGGTGAGACAGCTTCGTACCTTAACGGTGACTCTTCCCTTAGAGCTGAATGAGGGGTGCGAGTTCTTGGGGTTTCACCTCTTAAAGGTGTAGTGGGCGCGCGCGGCGATACAGCGTCGTATCTTAAGGGTGACTCTTCCCTTAGAGCTGAATGAGGGGTGCGAGTTCTTGGGGTTTCACCTCTTAAAGGTGTAGTGGGTGCGCGCGGCGATACAGCGTCGTATCTTAAGGGTGACTCTTCCCTTAGAGCTGAATGAGGGGTGCGAGTTCTTGGGGTTTCACCTCTCAAGGGAGTTTCAGGTCTTAAAGGTGTACGAGGTGGCGCAGGTGTGTATCTTATGGGAGATTCAGCTCTTGCAGCCGTAGGGGGAGTGCGAGTTCTCGGTGTTTCGCCTCTTAAAGGTGTAGGGGGTGCGCGCGGCGATACAGCGTCGTATCTTAAGGGTGACTCTTCCCTTAGAGCTGAATGAGGGGTGCGAGTTCTTGGCGTTTCAGCTCTCAAGGGAGTTTCACCTCTTAGGGGTGTAGTAGGAGCACGCGGCGTCTGACTATCATATCTTAAGGGAGATTCACCTCTTGGGGTGCGCGTTCTCGGAGTGTCAGATTTTAATGGTGTCCAATGTGGTGGAGGGGATCCAGCTCTTAAAGGTGTCTGAGTTCTTGGGGTGCGTTCGTATCTCGCATCTTCATAATCATCTTTCCAATGTCTCGGAGTGTCATAAACGGCGGGAGTTCTTGGAAAATCACCATATTCATCTCTTCTAGGTCTGGGAGTGCCATATTCATCTCTCCGAGCTGTTGGAGTATCGTAGCTGTCGCGAGTGTCATATCTGGAGGGAGTCGCGTATCTTGGATCATCATAATATTCATCTCTCCGGGGTCTTGAAGGCGCAGGTCTATATTCTGAGTCGCTTTCTACTTCTTCTTTTTTCTTTTTCCCAAAGCACCTCTCCAACATAGTGAATCAAATTTTGCCAACAAAAAATCCAAAAAGAACGCAAACCGGAATAATTTTGTATTTTTCTAATTTTGTGATTACAATTGTTATTTTTTACGTAAACAAACTAAAAAGAGAACATGATTTGTCGTGTCTTTTTTATAGTCACCACAAGGTGTACGATAGACTTGCCAAACATATGTAACGTTTAGAAACATGCATTGCAAGCTTCATCAAGTAACACTGCAATCAAACGACTTTAAAACTTTTTATTTTAATCAGGGGCTTCGCAAATAAGTATTGTTTCCTTTCTTAGCCTGACAGTACCCGATATATTCAACAGTTAATCGGGTACGGACACTTAGTTTGATCTAAAACATCAATTATTCGATAAAAACGATGCGTCACTAATCATAAATCAGACTCGTGCAAATCAACTACGCCGTAAATAACAGAATGATTTATGTCTAGTTAAAAAATCTCATAGAACTTAAGCAGTGTGAGAATGCGCATTATTGCAATTCGAAAACCAAGGATTTGTCCATAATTCTTGTGAATAAATCCACTCAAGCGACGCATGACGGCCACATAGTGTTTCTCATTAACAGTTTGATCCGGCGGCACGAACATGTATTTTACCACACTCACAACCAATCCCTGTGTCGAATAAAAGTGTTTTCAAATGCTTTATTGTTATGTTCACCAAGTTAAGTTCAAAAACCGTCAGAATTTGGTCCAGGGAAACGCCAAATATTAGAGTGTCAACTTTGCAAATTCAACCGCTTTTATAAAAAACTGGCTTATACTGTATTGTCATGTAGTCTCAAAATCTCTAAAGCTGTTCGGGTTTACGAAATGCTTGCCAAACATTTGATTCAAAAGATGGCTGCTCATTCGCCGCCTCGCAAGAATCTGCATGATTTGGTGTTCGAGATACCTTTATTTCTCAACTGGTATCTGCGGAAGTTATGACCCGTGTAGAAGACAGTTGCGAGACGTACGCCGTTCTTCCTAATACCAATGGCTTGCGTGCTATGCTAGAAGCCTTTAACTTTCCGTTACCCTTAGCCAGTATAGCTAAACAGTCGCCCCTCTCGTTGCTTTCGATACCTGAATGTCGGGCGCACCTCGTTGAGCTTTACTAGCCCATTCAAGCTTTGAAAGCACTGTAAGACAGGCTTAGTACGTAATGTAAATACGGTTAATAAGTTGCGTAGTTTCTTAAGAAGTGCGCCTGAATCGTACAAAAAATTATTTGAAATATCTGATCTGTTCGATATACGCTCGACGTATCAAATCTAATAACGATTATTAAAAGATTTTGTCTAAGACGTCTTTGCAGTTTTTGCCTCCGCGTAATAAAAGTCTGTCTGCATTATAATGGAAAAATCGTAGATCCTAAATACTAAATTACTAGATACTAAGTACTAAATACTAAGTACTTGCAGGTTTTTTTATATTTAAAACATGAAATATGGTAGACCTGCTGCGTAAATTAAATTCCCGTTTCTTATGCTAAACAAAGGATAAAATGCATATTTGACATAAAAGAGTAGAGAAATATTTCATCATATGCTTGCGCACTTTTGAGCCATCGTTGTCGCTTACTTTCCAGTCAGTGATTCGTATAAAATAATCTCGCAACAATAATTTCCCTTGCATTTTGTAAATGATGATTGTAGCCCTCATCAGAAACGTCACCTTCATCATCGTTATCCTCCAGTGAACATTACGTGTTGATATTATCACTGTGTTTGTGTTGGTTAGCTTTGTTTACATTACCACAGAGCTGTTTCTTTTTGTATCATTTACAAAGTCAATTTCCGGTGGAATGAGTGCATTGCTTAGTCGGTTTCTATTATTTTGGTCCTGCACACGTTTAAATACCACAGCAACGACAGCAAAAAAAACAAACAAACAAAGCAGCAACAATAACCGCACACTTGTTAAGTAAGCATTTTATGGCATATTTTATAAAACAAAATGAAAGATATTTCACTGTGAACTGATCGTTCAACGCCGTCTCCCTATCATTAACCGCAGCGAATTCATGTACGATAGAGATCGTGTTTCAGATTCGTGATGTTTCGGGTAGACTTTTGATCCGATTTTAACCCTTGGATTTGTAACAAAGTAAAGAATGTTAAAAACAAATTTAATGCTAAAAAGGATATTTTTAATGTGCATCTTGAGAAAATTTAAGCAAAGAAGAAAATCATCGGCAAACTAGTAACTTAACGAAATTTATTTATTACGCCTTAATCCGCCTAATAGAAACAGCTGCTGCATCTGTATCGGCTGAACTTGACATTGAGGCTAAGAGACAAAAATTAAAAAATATTCTCATTTTAAATCTATAAGTAATCGAAACCAACTGTAAAAAATTGTTTAGATGCTTTATAATTCTTACCACAAGCCTTAGTTGAAGAAAAAAGTATGCACACAAGCGAGCTCGGTGACGCGAAATTCGAGCAAATAGATGTAACTATCCTTGCTTCTGCTTTGCTAGTAGCAAACGGGTAAGAAGGAAAAATTATAGCTTCGATTCCGCTAAAATGTCATTCATACGTCTCGGTAGTCGCCCTTTTACGTTTCAATATTTATTAAAAAGTCAATCAACCAGTTGAGTTTAGTTAATAAACGTGTTTCGCCAACATGCTATGCATTCAACACTTTCATCAGAGAGCTTGCTCACCTGTGCTTTCATATAAATAGATCATAAAACAAGCGCAAACATTATATTCGGGCAGGGCCGAACATCAAATGTCGTATACCATTTCACATAACTGAATGCTTTATTTATTTTCCCGCTAACTTATGAAAAACTGTATCTTTTGTCCAAGTAAGGCGATGGCCCTTGCAGTAGTGGTGGTTCAAAAGGTGAGTGCACACTGAGATGGTACAAATTTAATACACAACTACAACCTTATCTGGTTCCCATAAAGGGTTACTTCTCTTGAGAGGGATATGGTAAGGGAGCGGATTAATTTCCTAATTTTAATTTTCTGAAACTTTATTATTCTTCATCGTTTTCCTTGTAATGTACTCAAAAGAAGGCTTTGCTGTCCTGTAACATGCCATTTTTCATGAAAACCTTTATAAGGGGTGGTTCCTGATAGACCTGCTGCAATATGACACAGTTAATATTTATGTCAAATCACTATTGCTGACCAATTTTCAAGTTTTCCACATAAGATCAGACAGACAGACGGATAGACAAGTTTCTATCGGTTAGATTTTGAATGAGTGGGTACAATAAAAGTTGTGTCTGTCTTAAGTACTGCTGAGTGTCATGTACATCTGTGCAAACTTAATATGCAGTGGTGTACAAGTAGTGTAGAGTATGAAAAGCTAAAAAAAAAGCATTAAGGTTTGTTTAATTTTTGCATAAAAAGGTTTTCCTTAGCATGTCAGCATATTTTCGAATGTTAAACGTTTTCAAATGCATTCGTGTTTCAATTTTGTACGGAATTTAAATTAAACATTCATCAGTCAACTGTCATTTAGATATGCATCAATTTTATATTTTTGTATAGGTAAAAATATCCAAAAGGCAGCGAAATAAATCAATGCTAAACGGTTACGATATGAAAAACATAAACAATCTGCACAGACGAACATGTACACGTAGGGATAACTGCATAACTATAACGTAACATAGCGACACAAAAGTTTTTATGTGCAAGAATGTAGTTTTAACACGCGTTTCATGCATACGACAATGTTTAACATCATTAGTGGACCGGTAGGAGATACGTTACGGAGCAACGCATATAATGCATTTGAAATTCCGTACAAAATTTAGCTGTCACCCATACATCATCAATGACAATGCTAAACAGATGCACACATTCAATCGATTTGATTTGTAACAAATTTGCAAAATCTATTCACACATTAAGTGACAGTGAAACACGATAAATGACATCAATCCGGGCATAAGTCCTTAATGATGTGCTCGCACGTAAATGTGCACATATGGAAATCAACGTTCATACGCATTTACGCCACGCTATCCTTATGAGCCTATGATGCTATTCAACTTATGAACCCATTCACGGACATCGAACAAAAATTACTCTTCACATAATCGTTGAAAATAGAAAGCACGGCTTGCTGGTGGCTGCAGTTTTATCAGAAATTATTTAAAGGTGAGTGGGCGGGTGTTACTAAGAGGGTGTTTAAAAAAGGCATAAATGAAAAAAAAAAGTTGCTTATTAAAGATTTCTCTTAATCAGTTTTTTGTAGTCTTCTTCTTCTTCCATTCCGCAAATCAACAACCGAAAATTTTGCTTAAATAAAGTTAGCGTTAGTTTTGCTATATAATTGTTGTGATTTATTTATTTTATTATTGCTCTGTATTTCTTAATTTTGCCTGTTAAACGTCCGCCACGTTTTTTTTTTTCAATTTTTATTAATTAAATATATATCCGTCCGTCATGTTGGATAGAACAGCGTGGGGTAAATTTCGTAGTGTAAGAAGTAATGTAGTACATGAGTATAAAGTGTCATATGAAAGACAAGACAAGTACAAGAATAAAAGGAGTGTGAAAAGGAGTAGGTTTAAGAAAGGAAAAGATTACCGAGTGAACTGCTAAGTTGTGTGAACGCAAAATATCAAAAATGCTGTGGTCATGAAGACCACACATAAACAATTTACGAAGCGTTGAATGACGAATAAAAGAGACAATATTCGAACCGACAATTAGGATGTGATCAGGAGATTGCACATAGCGGGTTATTCATTATGGTAATTTAAAGCAATAAATTCACCTCTGAGCCCGCAATTGATAAGCGAGGATGCTTTATTTATTTGTGGAAATAAAGAATTTAAGTGCCGACCAAAAGGTGAGTTACCTCATCGCTGTTGCCAAGAAAAACTGGGTGTTTCTTGCCGATTGCCCTCACAATAGCAGGAATCAGAGCACGATCATTAAAATCTGATGGTCGACAAGAGGCAAGTTAGCTGCAGTTGCCAAGAATGCCCATTTGACTTGGCACCCAGAGCAAACGAAAACAAAATGCATCAGATTTGAGACTATATAGTAAAGATCTGATTGCCAATACGTAAGAGTCGGTTTTATCTGAGGGAAATGATCGCAAAGTGGATCAGACATATTTACCGTCTGACACTATAACGAATTTCTTTTCAAGTTGAGTGCTCGTTAAGCGGATGGCTTTAAGGATCGCAATATATTCAGCCAAAAATATGGTCCTACATGGGTGATTTGAGAAGTAAGCTTCTAATAATCTTAGATCCATACGTAAAGATGAGTGAAAAATGCTTCCACTTGGTATTGACCAAGTTTGAGTAGCGGTGATCGACTTCTGCCGGAGAAACTGTGCATTTTCTCACTGGTAAGAACATAATTACCGGTCGAAAATATTTAGAACCAAAACGAATTTTGGATAAGCTTTGCATGTCAGTTCTTAGAATGTTAGAATTATTAATTTTGTCAGCAAAAATTTAAAAAAACGAAGTAGAGCGATTGAGTGAGAGAAGGTTGTAAATGAAAGCTAAGCTCGGATGATTCTCATTGAATAGAATTTTATTAGATGAAAAATTGGCGAGTAAACAAAATCTTTTTTGTAGAGGCATAACATACGCCATCTGTTCCAAGCTTAGTGTGTGAGTAGGTTTCATGGCGCCAACAACCAGACGAAGGCATTTCCATTGAATTCTGAGTTCTGAATTTCAGAAGATCTTTATTTGAAATGTCCAATAACAGCCAACAGGTGTATTCTAATTTTGGCCTAACTAGTTCGAGATACAGTTTGATCATACAAAAAGGGTCGGAGCCCCATGAAATACCACAAATGGATTTCAGTATTCAGATTCATGTGAGTTGAAAACACTGTTTGGCAATTTTGTCAATGTGAGCAACAGGAGAAAGTTTTGAGTGTAGAACAAAGCCCAAAAAGCCGAAAGTTTTAACAAACGGACTAGTAGAACTATGTATGAGAAGAGGAGTAACCGCAAGGTCTCTCCTTTTTTGTTTTGAAAAGACCACTCAGGCTTATTCTTATTAACTAAAAGTGTGAGTTGGAGTGACTAAAGATAGGAGGAAATAATGTCGAGGGCAAATTCTTTTCTATAATCTGAACAATTTACAATTTTTTTTGACAAAAGGTTCATTTCAAATCAAATCAATATGTTTTGTATTCTCCACAGCCGAAAGAAAACCAAAATTGTTTGCGGGGGAGGCCTTTACAAGTCTCCATTAAACGTGATTTAGTTACATTTTTCAGACACAATTCCGTTTGTCGTTTAACATATTTTTAAGTGATTGTTAATGAATCTCAAGACAAAACCATCTTTGTCTATTTCATATTATTTATATGTAGATTTTGTAATTGGATTCTCAATTCTACTCTGTTTTTTGGTGATTTGTTAACTTTCACTTGAAAGTTTTGAAATCCCAATTAGGAAATAAGTATAAAATTATCAACTTTGTGTGAATATTAAGTCGTTCAGAAAGACCCACATTCTTCTTCTTTTCAACACGTACTCTTAATTTGATTAGGTCCGGTAATAACGCGAAGAATAAGACTTACATTTGCAGGATCTTCTATACTTGACCATCAAGGGACGCGCTACTGTATAGTGCTTGTCCATTGAAATCATCATTTTGACCTCAAAATTTTGCGTTGATGAGGGCATAGGTCGTTCTCTCGTTTTGCCCCCACACTTAGTTTAAGTTGTGTATGTATTTAGCGTAGTGTTAAGCTCATAGTTAGCAAATAAGAAACATTGTGGAATTGGAATGTGATCACTTTGACAATTAGGAATGCCAATTTTACGGAAATCAGAGTTAACCCGAAATGTTGATTGGCACTTACTCTCTTTTCGATTGTGCCATTAACTTGAGTGGATGTATCAAGAGTTTCTTTGTTCGCTTGCCGACTAGCCAATGTAAGCGCTAACGATTCATGCAATGTTGTAATGCTTAGAGTGATTACAAAAGGGGCGAACGGACAAATACGTTTGGAAATAGAATTCCACGTTGTCTTACTTATTACATAGAGATTGAAATCATCCTTTCTCTTGTGCTACATAGTGAGGTAATTTTGGGTTATTCCGTGAATCAAGTAAGAGAATATATATTTTACAAAGTATATTAAGCAAGTGGCTGTCTTCCCTATGTATAATGCGAATACCTCTAATGTACGAGAACGCCAAAACATTTTTAGAAATAAGGATCTTAGGACAAGTCCGTTGAGTTTCTTTAACCATAAAGTCGTTTGCAGCAAATTTTATAATGCAATAATTCACGTCAAATTTCCGTCTTTGCAAAAATTGTTCTTATCACCTTCTTCAAGTCGAACTCGATAACCGACGACGTCTCTCCACAAGCTTTCACTTATAAGAACCGGATAATTTTCCTTTCTTTGCTGACCTGTGGTTTAAAAATTAGGTCGCTTTTATTAATTCAAAAGGTCTTTTATTTGCACCCAGGCCAAATTCAAGGTCAGCTGAATCTTAAAGAATTATCAGGAATGGTTGCAATATGAACGATGGTTGTAGTAATTCAAACAATGTTTGCCTTAGGTTACCCGATCAATACCTCGGTACGAGTGGATCTTCGCTTTTTGTTGCCGTCAAACATTGTAATATTGAAATATTGAAAGATTCGGATCAGTTCGAATGTCGTTTCTTCCCTTTTTTATTTGGTTGCTGATTAAAGTAATTATTTTAACGAGTTACTATGCAGCGTCAGTAAACGCTAATTTTCATTTTTAAGACTTACATACTTCGTATCACAGTTTATTTATAAAATTTTTAAATGATTGTTTTCGCTCTTCTGTTATTACTTTGTGTTTTTACCTAGTGCTTTTGTGCTCGTCGTGCCCTGTCCTAAGCTTTCTTATTGGGAAGAGTTTCGTTATACGTCAGCTTTTACTTTGCCGTTTCTATTTTTTGAAGACTTACTAGAAAGATACAAATGGGTTGACAAACTTGATATAAGCACTATTAGCAGACTGTGTATCATCGAAGCGATATGTGATTTGTTATAAACAGTGAACAGTGAACACTGCATCTATACTATGTTCGATTTAATGTGTTGTGTACTAAATATAGATTTGTTTGGAGAAAGCTTTCATTTTTTTTGTTTTTTTTTTTTTTTTTAATGAAATTCTTTGTCCAAAGTTCGTAGTCGTGGTTTTAGTTTATTTGCTTCAATATTGTTTGTTAAATATTTTCCTATACTTACTTGAGTGTTTTTCTTTTAACTTCTCTTCTTTTATACATTTTCCATCAAAATGTATAAAAATGCATTTTATAAGTTTTGCCTAAAGTCATGAAGAGAAACCAAAAGGGGAAGGACACAAGTGATTCTCTAAAAAAAAAAAAAAAATAGAGAAGAACAAGAGATGCAAAAGAATAAATAAAAGTTATATTCGCTTAAAGATAAATGCTAAATATGCCCCTGAAATCATTTCTATACATAATAGAAAGAGTCTGAGTGCCAATTGCCTGAGCGGCAAACGGACCTAAGTTGTGCCGTCTTGGGCCAAAGCCTATTTGGTTGTGTATGCGCAAACAAGCACAAAAAAAGTTGGAGTAAGCTTGAAAAGAAATTCCAGCGTCTTAGAGCAATTGGTGATTTCAGCCGTCCCTCTTGTTTTTCGTTAAACGGATCGATTATGATTTAAATATATTTCGCAAAATTCCATATTCCATATTGATGAAGCACTGCGGATTTCGAGTAACAAATTCAATAATGGATTTAGTAGGACGTCTTATGTAGAGTATAAAAAAGCGGAAGTTTGCAGACAACGAAATTATGTTAAAAAGTACTTAAATAAACATAAACTTAATATTGACGCATACTTGGAAATTTTCCTGGCATCTTACACAATCAGCCAGTCAAGTGTTAACGTTATACGAGCTGCTGGTTTGCTATTTATAAAGCAAGCCTTCTTGAGAGAAAAAAAGGAGTTGAAATTTTTGTTGCTCCCTTCTTTTTTTCTATCTTTTTGTCTATTTTTATTTGTTTAATCATATTTTCAAGTATTTTGCATAATGTAATATTTGCCAAAACCGGCGAGAAAATCTAGTAAAACGTAACAAGAAAAAAACTTGTTTTTTTTATTTTTAAAATAAATATGAAATACAATAAAACTTTGACACAACTTTTCTAGTTAGAAGGAAGAAACTTTTTTTTATAATTTAATATAAATAGTAAAAGCTTTTACTAAAACAGTATCTCTACAAAGTTAATTCTGTCGAAGAAAACAAATAATTTTCTCATATTTTTTGAGGTTACGTTTTCATGTCATCTTTCTCGCGATTTCTTCTCACATTTCCAATTGTAAATGTAAATTGTACCGTTCAGATGTGAGACAATATATATTTCAATCAGCACAGCGTGAGTCATCTGTTGTTAATTCCCTGAACTTTAGAAAAAGAAGCAGAAAATATTTCAATTGCGTTGGCAACTTCTGAAACACTATTGCCACAACAGTCGTAGAAACTTAAGGAACGTTCGTATCGCTTTAAGCCCCTCGCAAGTCGTGGTCCATTTCATTCAAAAATTGAAGGTTCCGTAAAAAAAAAAATGTCAAAAGTCATGTCAGCAAGAAGAAATGCGAGATATTATATAAGGTCGTCACATGACTTTTCGTCAGAATGGCAACCATTCAATGTTGCTTAGTATACTTAGGCGTAGACTACTTATCCTGTAATGTTTTTGCGCCTCCAGACAAATACCGAATATGCTTTTCTAGATTTTTACTTTTTTGTAGCAAACTGAACTATTTCTCTAAATCCATCAATTCTCTGATAAAAGTGTTTCTCTCCCAATTACAAGGTCTCATCCGAATCGTCCGATGACATGCGGCTTTTGAAACTCTTGTTTAAATTTTATTGATTTAATCCTATCTTTAAAATTCCCGATCTGCATCGTATTGCTTTTATTATCTTCGCGATGGCTTATTTATTGATTGTCTGTTGTCTCTTCGATTTAAACTCTTCCGCTGAAGAGCCGAAGACTCTTCTTTTTCTCTTGACTTTCTCAAAAGAGGTTGCAATGTTTTGAAAAATTAGTTTGCTTCATTCCAACCTATTAAAAGTGTTTGAGCGTATAGTCTCGTTAGTAATTATGTGGTCCATCAAGTAGACGATTTTCTTTTTTAACACGTTTTTCTTGACTGAGGACTAAGCATGATTAGCCTCGCATACTACACTTGTTATCTGTACTTACGACTATATTGAAACATTGACAAACAGATGCCTTGTTCACTGACTACAGAAGTGAAACTTTCGCTAAAATAAAGCGTAAAACGTTCCTATATAAACCAGGAAGTGTTAGATATTCATGTTCAGTTAACCTCATACACTTCCGAATTTCTAAACTCATTTCAATATCACGCCAAGATCGACCTGGGCAGACCCCGGCGAAACCTCGCAGGCGCAGAGCGAGCCCAATATTGGTTAACCGTAGCCCGAGCAGACCTCAACGCTAATCCATGCTTACTAAAATGCGAGTAAACCTTTGATACAAATTTTTTAGAGCGCCCCCCGTCTCCCCGATCCATAGCGAAGCTTATTTAAAATGATGACGCTACACTTTGATAATCTGTGATCTTGAACTAAATTGGAACAAAATGCAGGAGATGCTCTTGCGATTCGAACGAATAGAAAGCTAGTCTCTTAGTAGATATTAAATTTATCCTAAACATAAACTTGCAGATTATGAGGAGGTGGTCGTACATATAAACTTGGGTTCCGTGAAAACGAATGGAAACAAGAAATTATAACACAATACAGAGAAAAACCGAATCAAGCAATCAAGCGGTAAGTGCATCTGGTAGATTTGTAGGACCAAACTCGATAACATGAGAGAACAGAAGTTGATAACTAAGTTATTTGTTTTTGTAAAGTGATCCGTTGAATTTATTTTATTTTCTTTGCACTTTCGATTTATCAAATTCACTTTTTTTATTCCTCTGCTTGAGTTTTTGGCAAGACCATTGTATTATATTTTCCTTTAATGTTGCCGGACGGCTTGTAGTGGCATACCAGGTAAAATTTATTGCCACTGTGATATAAAAGGTTCACGTGCACAATTAAAATCAATAGACTCAATATTAAAAAATTCTTACACTTTTTTATAGCCCACCCCCAAATTTGCAGAATCTTTCCAAACAAGTTGTGTGAAGTGACCAGTTTCTATGCTAAATACGGACTTTTCAAAATCGTAAAATTCGATTTCGTTATACCACGCTTGGGCCGCCATGCTACCATTAAATTTTTTACAATCGGTACAACAATAAATATTCTCGCCATAATCTGCAGCCGCGCTGTGAATTAATTGTCCTTTTCTAGCAATTTCCTGAAAGTAATTTACGTAGCACATCATATGTGAATTATATGAATTAAAAAAAGAAAACTTGCCCTTGCCCATGCTTCTGCAGCACGGCATAGTTTTGCATTTAGCTTTAAAGGCGGAGCTCCATGAAGTGCTCTAAGTTTGTTGTGGGCTTCCAAGCATTCGCATTCTATCGTCCCCCATTTCTAAGTTGAAGACAATTTTGCATATTGAAAAGCTGGCTTATATCGAAGCCAAAATCGCTTACTTGCTTATCGCACGACGTTTTGTTGGCGATTTACCTATAATTTTGAAAAATCCAATGTGTTTTAATTTCCTTTTTTTTTTCAAATATAAATTTTCGAAGTTCTTTGCTAACAATAATTTCTTCGACACTGACATATTAAAAAAAAACATTTTGGAAACTTTCCCAAATATTCTCTCAATGCTTTGCTATTAGGAAAAAGTTTCATATTTTTAACTTTCCACATTAGAATCTGGAAAGGTATATACTTTTCAAACTCTTTATTTCTGATATAATTTCCATATTATTAACCGATTATTTGACTTGTAAAAAATAGAGAGAAATCTATTTAAAGAATTGCATAAGCAAGATATACTTGAAGAAGTAATCGTATATCAGAAAAATTTGAGATCGCACCAACCGAAGTGGCAAATTCAACAGGGATGGAAAAACTTATGTGCAAAAACTGCCTGCAATAAACTGACTTAATTTAAAATTGTATGAAAAATAATGTGCTGTGGGACCAAAAAAATTGACAAGCAAGTGTCGCTCCATTGAATCCATTCAGTAAATATCATCATTCATAAATTGTATAATTTCCTACAACTTTTTCCCGTCTTTCTCGCAGCATGACGATACCCAGTCGAAAAAACGGTATTGGTTTGGTGGCGACCCATTTGCGCACTTCTTCAACATTTCGAAACCGTATGCCGTCAAGCTGTGCTGCATCGATTTGAACAAGTGGTAATCATAAGACGCTATGTCTTGTGAGTCCATTGGGTGTGGCAGAATTTTCCCTTCGAGCTGCAATATATGGCCGAGCGTTGTCCTGCAAGAGTATGACTTTGCCTCTGTTAGCCTTTAATCCTAGTCTTTTTTTGCAACTACACACCGTTCAGTTTGTTCAATTGACGTCGGTAAACATCGGCGCTAACAGCTTCATTCGGTTTTAGCAGCTCGTAAAAACGCCATAGCTTGCAGATCCCACCATATTTTATGGCTGTGAATATTTCGTTTTGGTATCGATATGGATGTCCAATAAGTTTTGCATTGTCTTCGAACTTCTTTCGTCCTTCACGCCTTTCTCTACCATTGAGATCAAAATCACTACCTTGAAACCAAGGCCGACAATTAGGATGTGATAGAGCAGCATCACCGTAAGCTTTTAAAAGTGTTTGATGGCCTTCGGAAGCAAATCAATAACAAAAGTTATGAATATCGCAAACGCAATTTTGTGCGTTCCATGATTAGCATCTGTATACACTGAACAACAACATCAATAATACTAAATGAAAAATTGTCATTTCATGTAAAGAAATATCACAATCATCGAATCTAATCGTGGTACACATTGATACTTTGCATTACTTTATCATTTTCAACAATAGATGCCCCTGATCAAAATACATCCAAGCATCTTTTATAAAGGACATCAAAAAAACGAAATTGTGTGCCGTTGAACACTCAGTTAGTACAAAAATAAGAAGTGAAAATCAGTTATGCTTTTAAGTCAATTGAACACTGAAATCAGTTATTGTGCTTTATACTCTTTGTCAAACAAGGCGTATTCATTGCTTCGGAGAGAATATAAGACCCAAAAGAACTTGAAATAAACCCAATTCAGATTTAGGATCATGAACTGATTCGATTCAAGCTCGGCTGTCTATCTACCTCCGCCTGTTTGTCTAATACATGTCCAATTTTGAGATAATTTCTCTTATTCCACAAAGACGAGTCCTGTTGATAATGGATTAGGTAAGACAACATTTACAATGTGAAAAATTTGGATCGAATGTGCCAGCTTTTTTTTGCTCCATCCCCCGTATTACCGTTCTAGCAAAAAGTAAATTTTTCGGTAAATTTAAGGGTAATTTGATATGGAAGTTAGCAAATTTGAAACACATAGGGCTATTTTTTCGATCCCTCCTCGGGTGTTCATGAATCGCAAGCATTTATATGGTGACCAACTGCAATTTTTAGCGTTTTAGGACCAGCAAGAGGAAGTTGGCTAAATTTAGAGCACGTTTTGGGCTGCTCTCCTAAAAGTACGCCTTGGCGAAGATAATTTGAAAATATATTATCATGAAAATAAATGCACAGTTGTATTAGGTGAAGTGATGCGAGATATTCAAAGGTCGGCTTTACCCGATTATCATGTTTTTCTCGTTTTACGTCGAAGTTGAACTAAACAGTACCTTTAATAGGGTTGGCGTTAGCGTCGAACTGAACGCAAAACAAAAAAGTATTGACACTAAAATCTGGATTGTGATGCAGAAGCTGTCAAGCAGAAGATGCTCCACATTTCCTACAGAGATTTCGGAGTACATAATACATTAACAAAGCAAAGCCGCGATTAACTGCACTGTCGATTTAGTCGATTACCAGAAAGATGAATAGGTAGAGTAACGGAAAGTTTTGATTATATGATAATTTCTGGTAATTGTAAGTTCCTTATGTTCCGAAATGCTGACTTCTTTAAAAAACAAAAAGAAGAGAATTGATAATATGGGAATTGATATCAATGTAGACTTTTATACCATATATCACTTGCAGTATAAGGGTATATTAAGTTTTTGCGAACGTATGCAGCAACCACGACTTGGGATAGATCCACCTTTTATAGTACCAATCGGTTCGGAACCAGCTTCTGATTTGATTTAAACGTGCCTGTCCGTCTGTCCATCTGTTTTTCATGCGTTCCGATACATTTTGGGGGATTTGGTACTCTGACCTATGTTGAGCCAAGCACGAACACTATTGAAAATGGTTTGAAAAGCCGTTGTATGAATAATTGTATTAAGTGCAGTAGTGTAGGATATCTAATAGTAAGCTGTGCCCCACTATAATGTGTAATTAATGGTCAACCAGCTGCTGTAAGTGAATAAGTGAATTCTATTTTCGAATTTCCTCTTATTGTTATAAATTCTCAAGTGAAATATGGCTCAGCGTGTCTTGGATATGTGTTGCTTCCGTGCATACTTTAGACAAGATTGGTAAACGTGAAATTGTTGGTGATGGCAGGAAGGGCACTTCTTATTATTATGATCGTGCCGATTATCCAATGCCTACGGTACGTTTCCCTGAACCGACCAATGAAATTAATAATTTGCATCAGACGGAGCGAGGTGATTGGAAAAAAATGAGCATAGATGAAAGGAAAGCTTTATATCGAGCCAGCTTCTGTCAGACATTCGCAGAAATACAGGCGCCTACTTGTGAATTCAAGAAGCACTTTGGTGTCTTCTTGCTTTTCATTGCCATGGCCTTTTGGGTAGCTGTCTTCATGAATTTGCCTATCACTTTCGATGAGGAACACAAAAAGGCTCAATTGAAACGTATGATTGACTTGGAACCCAGTGACTGGGTTAGCCTCCAAATGGGATTATCAAAATAATAGGTGGAAGTAAATGTGTGCAGTTATAACGCGCTTTTCACACCAAAAACATATCTAACCCTTCTCCAAATTAACCATAGTTTCTCGCATATACATACGCAATCCAAGTTCATATTTTATGTGCGTGTTTGTGCGTAAAAGCGATTTGAGGCCTCTTAATGTAAGCTATTAAGATCTAAAGTTTGTCTATTTAGTAGTAAATATTTAAAGTTAGTTATGAATAAGAAGCAAAACGAGAAAGTAAGTAAAAGGATTTACATATAACTGTTTTTTATTTTTATTTTATTGATTTTTCTTACGTTAAATTACTTAAAATTGTATTTTTATTTTTAGCAAAAACGTCAAACATAACATGCAGAGAGTGGGCACATTGTTGCCGGAAACCTTTCAAGACATATATGTACATATGTATTCTTTCATAGGAAAAGGAAATAGTAAATCCGTAGAAAGTAAAATAAACTAAAAATTTATTCAAAAATATTTGCTATTGCAACACACATATATATTTTTTTAAACTCACATATAATTTCGCATCAAGATTTTTATGGTTTTCTATAAAATTAATTTAATGTTTAATCGCATAGTGGGCAGACGCGATAGATTGTGATCTTTTAAGAGAAGTGGAATTTCGAGGCTTTCGAGGTTTCCGCTTAAGAAAGTGGCTCTATTCAGAGCCGCTCGTGTAAATACCACGAGATCTACTACTTATTGTGTTTTCAAAAGAAAAGGAACATTTTGGCTTAAAAAAAATTAGCTCACTTCGAATACCAATGCAGACCAATGTTTATGTGCGATTAGTGCCACAGCCATTAAGATCAGACAGAAGTTGTATACCATTCGGTTCGTTAGGTTGCCAACTACAGATTTCCAAAGAATTCTTGTTCATCCTCTGCAAGTCAGTAACTCAACAACAGATGACGTTCACCGTATTGAGATGAGAATAAATATATTAAACAAAGAATTTGTAATAAATGCGCTTTAAAAAGCGAAATTGTTTGTTAATACACTTTGTCACATGCGCAAGAAAATGTTAAGGTGACATAAGCATATTTTTTTTGTTACTACCAATTGCTCACGATATGTTCGCCTATACGTGCAACACGGTGATGGTCACAAAGAAGAAAAGAATATGCGGGGCCGAGGGCTAGGCTAGCCTTCAACCGGTAAGTGTTACCCGTGATACTATAGCTGCCCCTTGATTTGATCGACCACATTGAGATTATAATCTGCGAACATGGACTTGGTAGTTGTGATTCTTAATTACACGTCTCTGTGGCAGCTCAGGTCTCAAAAGTTCAAGGGGTTTAAAAAAATACATTAAAGTAAGTCGACAATGAAAGATGAGTTGACTGATTTCTTTGAATTTCGTTGAACTGTTATGACGGACCTACTCTCCGAGGCCATAAAACTAATAAGAAATCTGGACATTCAGCGTCATCCGCGTGAGCCTGTTTGTAAAAATGTTTGCAGATTTTGCGTTACGACAATGCCGCTCTCATGCTCCATAACTGTTGGTCAATTTTTTAACAAAAAGGAAACTAATGTGTGCCTTGTTCGCTTCATATGGCTGTGAGTAACTGTTTTCTTTCCCATGGCTGTGCCCCTTTTAAATCAATAAAACCGATTGAAGAGAGTTTGCTTTGAAGAGTATCCCTGAAGAAATATGAAGCATTTCCCATATGCTAATAGTAACCAGCCAATTGCACCAGCGTAACAAAAGACAAAAAAAAAATGTGAACTGCGCATATTTCTAATTAGAAATAAATTAGAAAGATTTAGTTCCACTTTGAATTGCGGAAGCTTTAAAGAAAAAGCAACACAAGAATTATTTAGAAAAACCAACCTGAGCCCCTTTTGAACCGTATTCGACTCTCATTTATTCAGATTAGAACAATGCAAATCGAATGCTTCCTTTCGCTTAACAGGAAACGGCTATTTTTTATTTCGTATCCCCGTCAACTCTTATACATTTGCTTATTTAAATTTATTTATCTAAATTTAATTTTTATTTGATACAATACTTGATTTTATTTCTTTATAAAATTGAGAAAATATATATATTTACATATATACAAATTCAATCCTTTGTCATGGATCTTTACTGCGTGTAATTTAAGGAAGAAATATTTGATTCTGTGTTATTATATTTTATGTTATTGTGCGTATGAGTACAAAGGAAATGTATAAAATTTGATATTTCAGTCATAAGAGTTCAAAGAGCAAAGCATTGAAAAAGAGAAAAAAAAAAAATGGAAAAAAAGTCCATCATTTCGATGTCCTATAAACATAGGAATGGAAAACTAAGCGCTGTAATACGTTGCAACCACTTTCAAGCTCCTTATTTAAACGCAAACTAAGTGGAGGTTACAAGACGACGTATATTTCGATCAATTTTTATTAGCAAAGAAAGAAAGGGATCAATAAAAAGTCAAAGCCCTATCGGGGGTCACGGTCCACGATTAAAGAATCTACACCACCCTTCCATTGTCCATATAACAACTTTTCAAAATAAGTTGTTATACGAGAAATAGTCGAAAAAGTGACCCGATCGAATCCATTTTCAATGGCGTTCCTGCTTGGCCCTACCCACGTGAGTATACCAAATTTCAACAAAATATCTCAAAAATTTGCGACTTGTGCGTTGAAAACAAGAAAGAAGGGATAGACGGACAAACATGTTTAAAGCCAATGTAGAAAAAGCGCTGCTGTCTGAGTCGATCAGGCAATCTGAGGTGGCCGACATAATAGAAGGGGAGGGGGGTCTGTTCCAAGTCCTTCTGTCTATTGCTTTATACACCCTCCCACCACAAGTGGTGTAGGGTATAAAAACGACTTGTAGCAAATCTAATAGAATAATAGTGTAATACAAAAACCGTTTAGTGTTTTTGGTAAGCAATTGGGAGCTTTTCTCTCAGAAGATATGTACTCGCTCTGTACTAAAGAATGCTCTGTAACAAAACAGGTATTGGAAGGTTTTTTTTTAAATCGTTGTTTGTGTAAAAACAGCGTACTTATGTTTGCCAAAAAATATTAGAAAATATTGCCGATAGTTATGCTGTTTTCTTGTAATATCAAGTTTGTTGAGTAAGCTTTTAGAAAAAATTGATTTCTGCCTATAGGGAGGGGCCTATCGGAGTTATTTGAGCTACAATATATTCGGCCATAAAAGGATGGGTATCTAAAGTTCGTCTTAAAGAAATGTAAATGCTTTCCTTATAGCATCTTTACTTTATTGCGTAGACGTAATTCTCTTGTGAATTTTGTTGACAAACATAACAAATGTGTTATTTTACAACAATTTTGATTTATTTCAGCAAATTGTAATCTTCCTTAGCAAGCGCTTATCATATATTTTTATGTTAATATATGTATGTGTGTATATTTGCGTATCTATGTGTGTATATTCTAAACAAATGAACCATTGTACAAGTACATGTGTCTAACAAACGTGCATTCAGAGAAATGACAATGTGAATGTAATAATAAATTTCCATACGTAAACATAACAATTTATTTTCAACTACAGAGAAGTGAATGTTGTTTAATGTTTACACCTTAACAAAATATTTCTTTCACTTCAAATATTTATATAAAAATGTATGTAATGAAATTTTTCTTTAATGCGAACCCTATTATAGTAAACTGAACTCTTTAAGCAAATTTTGATATTTCAACTCATAAAAATCCATAACAAGCAATTCATAATTGGAAAGCAATAATAATATCGATAGCAAGGATATGTGTACATCTGTCCTGTAAGCTCGTAGGCCGTAGATTATATTAATGAGTTCATTTGAACGGTTTATTCGTTTAAATTGAATGAATGAATTTAGAGTGAAATCAATTATTTGCGTTGCTCAACACGGATTCGTTAAAGGACGACTGCGTTCACAAATTTTTGGGGCTGTTACTTTCAATATCAAAATCTGGTAATTCGGACACTTGATTTGATTGGTTTCCCTGCCTGCATTCTGTCGGGAGTGAGTTATAGATATTATTGTCTGTTCGGGTATCCCCAAAATGGTCCCTTAAATAATATGCTATCCGAGGTACGTGGATGATGTCAAATTTTTTCAATCGTTCAAACCCTCTGAGCACTCATACACTTCGCAATTTGCCTTAAATGAACTTAAGGAATGGTGTGGCCTAAACTTTACCTTACATAATCGGAATAAATACAAACAAATTGCACTCAGCAGATAGACATTCGCATATACATCGCTTTGCATTCATCAGGTCTGCTTGGACAAAATATATCTTCTCTTTTCTTTATTCTTTGTAATATTTGATTTTCGGATCCACTTTAATCTACACATTGAACACGTAGTCAATACGAAGAGTCTTGTCTTCTTAGATTCGTGTGAAACGATGATCGCACTTCATCACATCATCGATGAAATCACACTTCACCAAGATACTATCCACTGGTCCTTTCAGACCGATCCTAGAATATGGTTCGGTTCTAACAGCATTAAATTGACTCTATCGAGTCCGTCCGAAAACAGTTTTTGCTGTCCGACTTGTGAGCTCTTGGACAGGCACCAAGTTGCAATTTTCCACAGTATGGGCGGGCTGGCGACTATTGCCTAACGATTTGGGTCGTCTTGTGAAACGTAGACATATCTTAAGCATAACTTTTGCAGTTAAGTTACTGCATGACGAAATTGATTCGCTTGCACTTTTAAATTTTGAAATTTAGTAAAAACATTAGAAGTCCTTGCGCACGTTTAAAACACCTATAGTGCAAGTAAACGGAGAACGCGTCTTCATTTTGAATTTTCTGCTCATTGCTCATACACTAAAAGAGACACATGATAAGAAATTCTTCTCGTAAGCAGCCAAGAGACAGATAAGAGAAGAAAAGATAAATGTAGTGTATATGAAAGATCCAGCCGCAGACGAATATAATTTGCTATCTTGCCTTAGATTCAAATTTAAGCCAGGTAATCTGAATATGGCGAAGCCCCCCAAACGAAGCATGCTTCGCGAATAGCGAGTGATTGTCTTTTAATACTTAAATACATGGACGTTATTACGCAGTTATTGTTCGCTTCATCTCAAAAAAAAAAAATATATGTCAAAAAGATATTCTTTTTAGAGGTGATTATAGTAATGAAAATTGCGAGAAGCCCTAGCACATGCAGACATTTTATCGATGCCAATACATTACAGTTTTGAACCTTTGTTTTACAAAAAGACGACTAAGAAAGTTATATTCGGCCGCGGACGAATCTGGCATACCCACCGCTATTAAAATCTTTAGCACTCCTTTCACCTTTTACTTCACTAAAATATATTGTTAAGTAAACTTAATCTAGCACGTCGTGACGTCCACCACAACCAATCCAGTATTAACAAACTTAGCTTTTCGTCTTCTACTCTCCAAGTCCTTTTATTTGGTACCCATATCCCTGGTATTGTTAAGAAAAGATTAATCCACGAGGTCGTGGTGTCCATTACATATTTTTTAGAATTAAGACATTTTTAGACGAATAATAACATTTCATTTCATTTGAGGAATGTACTAAATAATTTTACCGTGTGATTACCAAACATAAAACTTTAATAAAGTGAAAAAACGAAAATTTAACCACTTGTATGTTTGTGTGGCCATGATCGATTTTTTCTATTTTTGCACATAAATAGTAAAGATGTTGTCTATTGAGTAATGGACAAAAACCCCCAAATTTTAGTTGAAAAAAAGGCAGTTGCGTTCAGGGCACGCTTCACTGCGGGCTTGTGCTACGACCAATTTGGCCCATTTTCAGTATCAACCTGTGCCAGAAAACTTCTGTCAAGGACATATGTACTTTAGACGGTCTCTGAAGCTTCCTTTAGGGTGCTGCAACCGTTATGATAAAATAAGTGGCGGGTGTAGAAAGGAGAAACTAGAAATCTAGAATATCTTCAAATATTTAGAAAAGACATAGAATATTATTTTAGCGTCTTCAATGTAATCGGTTGGCAATAAATTAAAATTTGAAACTAAATGTCTTGCTAAATAAAGCACGCGGGATGTTTATTTATACTCGTTAATGTACTGTAAAGAACATAAATTCTGTCATTCCTTTTAGTGGCTTGTGCTTGTTGCTATATAGCTTAAGTTATTGTAATTTAGTGATGTTTGTATTGCTAGGTGATACGGTTATTGGCAGGTTTCTTTGAAAACATGAAAAGTGATGGGGACGACAGTTACAACTCTAATATATATATATATATATAGAATTATAAACTTTTATAAGGACATACGTATATTCTATATGTAACTTGAGCAATTGAAAATCTGTAAATTTTTAATTATTTCTTAATTTGTCATCGAATTGACTGCAATCACATTTATCCTCAACATTAATGTGCTTACGATAAGCATTTAAGATTTTCGTGTGTTATCTCATGTGAATGAAAGTAATTGAAGTGAAGCGTTATATGTCAGTATTATTTAGGCACATCGTATACAAGGACTGGTTTAACGGTTTCTCTATCAAATATTGTCGAGGGTAATTTTCAATTTTGCCTTGATTCCTTTCGATATTGAACCATTTGCCAGCGTAAGGCAAAATATTGCTATGCTAAGCATGTATTTGAACATAAAAATGGCATCTATGCTACTTACCGTCACAAATTCCTAAAAGTTTGGAGAAGTAATAAAAGCTTATAATGATTTACATGATGGTACCATCATATAAAAGGCTATTAACTGAAGACTTTTTGCGAAGCTACGAAGACAACTTATTTCTTTAATTCGTCCAGCGAAAGATATAAAGAATATACAAACACATTTGGCATTGAAAAGGTAGCCTGCATAAAAAGTCATTTGAAAAAGAACAGAAGAATATCAAAAGTCTGTAATGGGAACATTGAAAAAATTAATTAGACAATTAGACGAAAGAAGAAAAATTCCAAACCAATATGTCAGTAATTAAGAAAATAAATTAGAAATTGAAAATAAAGAATGTAAGTAAACAATTCGTTTAAATTTATTACACTTTTCATAAAGTGGTTTCAAATTTTTGCTTTCATTTTTTTTTTTAAATTATTATTAAAAAATTCTGCATGAAATTCCTTTGAGTTATTTTGCACTACAAAGGTTGCTGTCATAAAGAGAGTTTTACATTTTACCAGAGAGAATTTAATAAATGGAGACACCATCGGAATCTTCTAAACAAAATCTATTAAAGTCTTAGGGGCTGAAATTTACCTAGAAAAAGTTGGTACGGAACGATTCAAGAACAATTGACTAGAAAGTTAGAAACCGAAGTAAGTAAAATTTAATAAATTATGATAAGCTCTTTTTTTATTAATATCTCTTTAATAATAATACAACGATTAGATGGATTAGATTAGACAACCATTTTTATTGTTTATAATAAAATTTTAGATAAATAATTGTTTGAAAGAATAAACGTATTTTTAGTATAAATGATAAATTTTAGTACTTGAAAATTTTAATATTTTATTGAATTAATTTTAGTACTATATATATAAATATATATATATATATTGCAATAGAACAAATATATTATACTAACCTTTATTGAATTGTGTAAAAATTCTTTTATTAATATCCTTTTAATAATAAAATTGTTTGCTTTTCCCAACATTTCGAAATTTCGATCATTAATGAGATTAGGTAGTTTTTATGTATGTTAATGGTACCAAATCTATGCATTTCAAAACAATGTTTTAGCAATTTTATGATCGAAGAATTCCCAACTGACAGTAAGAAGAATTTCATAATTTACCGATTGATGTAAATTCGGTGCAGCGTGTCGATAATCGCCAGGTGCCCAGTTCATCCGATATTGACAGTTTTAAATTATCGTCTAGCTTCTTTTTTACACCTTACACTGCTTGTGGTAAAAGGGCCCTAAAAGGACCTGCAAATAGACCAGTGCTTTTATTATATCGATCGATTCAGAAACATTTTCTGAATCTTTAAGAATCACTTTTTGAATCCATTAAAGCTTGTCTGTCTATTCGTCCGCCTGCCCACCTTGTTTTCTACTATTTGACCTACAGGTTGCATCTGTTGATTTCGACGAAAGTTGGTGCACCTACGTGGTTCGAGCCACATGTTGACCTATTTTCATTTAACGCCTAATTTTGAAAAACCCTAGACTTACTGCTGGGTTCAATAGTTGAGAACTATAAATCCAAATGCAAAAATTGCGATCGCGTTTACTCGGTCTCGAGAACCATAAACCGACCTTTGACTTTGGCCGAATTTCACATGCGAAAGCCAGTTAAATTTACACAATGTTTCACAATGGCAAAGTGAGGGGCTTCGTGCGAGTAAGTTGATCTATACTCTCTTACTTTGATAATACTCATAATAAGTTACCGTACGCCAAATTTGTACGACTTAATTTCATATTTTCGGTGAGACATAGTTTTCAAGTGACCGTAAACAACACAAATCGCAGTCAAAGGACGAAATGTTCTGATGAAGGTTGTGTTCGTAAATGTTAAGCTTAAAATGGCACCTGATAACATTCAGCACTGGCAAAACCTTAAAATATAAGTGTTGGTTGTTTTGTATTCTAAACAATGAAAAATAATTCGTTTACAGTTCTGGTCTATTTTGTTATTTCTTCTTGCACTTTTTTGCATTTATTCCTACTTCTTCTTGCTCCGCTTCTACAATTCAACAACGCAACAACAGATGGTCCACAATATTGATTAAAAAATTCCTATTTATGTTACAAATAGTGCGTTGAGCAACGAATAAAAAACTTACTTCGATTCGAAAGCAATCGAATACTATTAACTTGTAAAACTACTATCGACGCTATGCGTCACGATACGTTAGCGTACTCGATATCTAAAATGGTAAACTGACCCCACTTGTTCTACGAACTTCTAACACTAAGGATATGTGTGTAAAGTTGCAATCTTTTCTTATGCACTCGCTTTATACGTAGCATTACTACCAGCAGTATATGTATATGTAGTAAGGGTGGTGGCATTAGCTAACCAAAGGGTTAGGTTATTAAGCTTTCAAAATATATTAACTGCATAAGTAATAAAGTGCTAAATAATAAATTAGTCCTGGAGGTAAGTTTGCGACATACTCCGTAAATTATTCGTGTTTGAATGTAAATTCATTCTCAATTTTAAAGAAATCAAAATAAATTCAATCTTTTATTACACTTTTTTATAAATATATGTTTACTCTATTGCGAAATTTTCTCATTCGTAATAGAATTTTAATAATGTGTACACATAATTTTCATGCCGTAACATAAGTTTGTATACACGCTGTTACTACTTGGTGAAGTGTGTACATAAGTATACTTATGTACGTGTGATTGTTTGCACAGATTTTAACAACACATTAAAGAACTAAAGCATATTATACTCACTCACTTCTGCTCACTTACACAATCATAATATACAGAAATTGTATAATGTTACAAAGTGCATTATACATACAAACACAGGCACATGTACATGAATGTGTCGGGTTGTGTGCGCACACGAGCTGTAGGTGTAGGAGTTCATGTAGATGCCTGTTTATATGGGCAACAAGCACGTACCAAACATAAATATTTTAATTTTAGTCAAATGTGTTGAAACTTTTTGGATGAACTGAAAGCATACTTACACGTATAAAAATATGCATGCATTTGTGTTTACTCGTAAGTATGCCTTATGCTTAGAAATTATGCGTTTTTCGTTATTTTTTTTTTTTTTTAAGCTTATAGAATATTTTCTTATTCATTCCTTCTCGTTCTCGCTCATAGCATACATTAAATAACAACGCTCGGAAATTGCTTGCATCCATACATATATATATATGTAAGTTGACATATGCATGTATGTACGTATGTACAATAAATGTAAAATATATAAACATAGATGTGCATATATATTTATCTATGTATGCGGTTTGTTAAGGCTTATAGTTATTATATACGTGAATGCGAAATATTAGAAAATATTAGTTTTCTATTTGTTCTTGTTGCTCACATGTTCGTACACGTGTATTTTACTACGACTAACCAACTGGTGGAGGGGGGAGGGGGAGTTGTGGCATGTTATTGCATGTATGTCTTAGCGATATTGTGTTGATTTTTGTAAAATCGTAAATAATTTTAGAAAAATACTCCCCGCCAACATACGCGTTCCAACTTGCTTTATATTCATTATATGGAAAAACCTCATAACGCACGTTTCGTGCATATTAAGCACAAAAAATAGTCGAATGTACTTTCATCTGTGAAAAAATAAGGAAATTATTATTTTCAATTCTCTTACGCTCCCAGAGTCGTCAACATGTTTTTTTAAAAGTATAATGAACTCTTTATAAATAAACAGTTTATATAGTTTGCAAACTTATCGGGCGAACCGCAAGTGAAAGAGTTTCCCAATCTTCAACAAATTAATAGCTTCACAATAATATTAATATGTTGTGAATTTAAGCACAATTTAGCAAACACATTATTGCGGGGCATTTACTGTTATACCCAAAACTGAAGACTGCTTTCTTTCTTGCTGAGAAATAAGGTTTTAGTGATACCGTCTGACCGTTCATTCATTCTACGGTGCGTTCATCCGACCACCCATTCGGTCATTCGTCCATCTGTCCGTCCGTTGATCTCACCGTCCCTCCATCTTGCAATCCAACCAACCTATCGTTCGTCCGTACAATCACTATCCAAACCTCGAACTCTCAGTCACTAATACTAAGGCAGCAAACTAAAATTTGACGTATGTGCTCTTACTTAATGGCCAAAGTATAAGTTAAAAAGCCACAATAGACGGCAAATTTGCATCGCTGCCTATAATTTTGCACCAGTTCAGGGTAAAGTGGAGAGAGTGTAGTGATATAAGACAAATGCTTCCCAGGAGTATCAAAAAGTATAGCGCGATAATTGCGGTGTAACAAAATATTTAGCAATTTTTATATTTTGTGGTCAGCGTAGGGCTTTTTGAAGATTTCCTTTCAACAAAACATAAGTTTCGTAAATGTCTTTAAAGACAAAAGTTAGGTGTACTTCAATATTTTCAAAATTATGATTTGACAACGCAATACGAAGAATGTTGTGCCTTGTTACTACAAAATTACTGCCAAGTACTGCAGTCATCCTCTTGTAGTCAAAAGTCGAGATTTGTCGGTCATTCTTGCGTAATATTTTGCTTAATGTGCTCCGCTTAATAAACTTTCTTTGAGATCTGATTCGGTTCTTTCGCACTTAACCCATAATGCTAGTTTTCTTTCGTATTCACCAAAAGATTTACAACAAATCGTTTATTAGAAGAACATTTTTGAAAAAGTTGAAATTAATTTCCTCTTTTTTTTTTTACATTAATTTCTCGTTCATATTTTTTCTTTTGATCTTGCTTAAAATACTTTAACTAGAAGGCCCTTCATATTCCTTCGTTATCATTAATGTCATCGTTGACACATTTAATGTAGTTAAGGCTTCACAAAAAGAAATAAAAAACGACAACATAACGAGGATAAAAACAATCGGAATAAAAATAAATGCAGGAAAAAAAGTCAGCGAATGAAACGAATTCAGTGTTAAGTTTGAAATGTTGGCGCGTTTTTAATGTAAAGGATTTGCTCTATAAGATTTAACTGAAATTATCCCCACTGTTATATAATTTGGTTATTTCATTGCAGAGTGCGTAGTTGGTGTTGCTCGTTATTCTTTGTTGTTTTTAGTTTTACATGTTTTGTGTTTCGTATTTTTCTTTTCTTTTTTTTTTTTTACTTTTACATCAACAACAACAATGAAAACAGAATGATTATACAGAAGTAATTACGTACGGAACAATACAATTGTGTTGTCAGCAGCTCTTAAGTAATCCACATAATATCCTCCGAATAATATATGATGATGTCATTTAACGTTATTTGTGTCTCTCCCTCTCTCTCACTCACTCTCTCTGTGAATGCCTTGCTTTCTTTATTCGCGAATAAGCGAAGCACGAGGGAAGAGTATAAATGTGCATGTATGAGTTTTGTCGGTACGTTGTGTAATTGCATACACTAAACGTGCCAGTTAAGCAATGGCCTTAAAAGAGATAGAAAAAGAAGATGGAAAAATTATATTTTTAATATTTTTTTTTTATCGTGTTGTTCGGAAAATGTTGTCTCCAGTAAATGCATCTAAATGCAATTTTAATTGTTTCAATTTTAATGACAACAAAGGACTGTGTGCTCGATTTAGTGAAGATATGAATTATGTTATGAATTATTCATAGTTACATGTTCGTTTACAATTCTCTGCTAAATAATTCTTCCTGGTAACAGATGTTTTTCTAAATGTCTCAATAAGCATAGATTAGCGCCCGAGAAAGTATTATTATTATCATTAAAAATAATTTAGCCAAAGAAATAAATTCCAAGAATAAAGTCTCAAGGCTATCCCACTTGGGATTTGAACTCACGATCATTTAAAGTAAATGTCTTTTCCAGAAGCCTTTTAGTGACGAAGACTTTGAGTGTATACGCATTACCCTTTTTTTTTTTAAGTTTCTATTGACTTTTTTTTACCATCAGCACGGATACTTCATATCGATATTTCGAGTGCAATCATGTTGAAATTTCGCACACATGTTTCGTTACGATGTTAATAAAATGTGATACAGTCGATCGTTTTTGTGTGTGGTTTACCCAACTTCTTTTTGGTTTTGCGATTTGTTTGATGAGCTCTTTTTTTATGCGATATATGAATGTGAATAAAATAACCCGAATATATTTCACATTCGATGGAAAGTGGTCTTGTCAACGTGCTTAAGAACGGAGCCGTAAATATGTTCGACATTACCAGCAACTTAACAGATCATAAACGCGGATAGAAAGTATTATCTGGATACGCCGTTTGTTTGAATATTTTCTTAATTCAGTCAATCAATCGAAATCCTTTCCTATTTACAAATATTAAAATTTCTTCTGCCCATACCTTAAAACTTCGGTTCTTTACAAGTTATTTCGGTGTTTTAGATTTTGTGTATAAGTTTCGTTACTTGTGGACATGTCGCAAGACTGACAGGTTAATGAGCTATCAAAAAGCAATAGATTTTGAGAAATTTCTTAAACATGTTTCAAAGTAAAGCATAACAAGTAAAAATTAGTTGAAAAATGGAATTTATTTGATTGCGAGGATCTGGATAAGAAAATTGTGTCCTTTTTGGCTCAAATAAAAAGTTGCTTACAACTCAAAGCAGGTGTAATGAGAACACATTAAAGATTCCAATAAATTGACTTATAATTCTCTCTCTGATTATAATTCTCTTTGTTTGAATTTAATTCTGACTCAACTGAACTGTGGTCAGTGTCTTATATAATAAGTTGTTATGTTACCTTAAGCAAAGTAGTAGGTTTAAATTAGGTTAGTAGAATACGATGAATCGATAATGCTACACAGCAACCTCTTAAACTCTAAGCTTCGTAAGTGGGCCTTACTACTTCATGGGCCGTTCTGAATGTAAGATCAACGAAATCTCAGAAAAAAGCAGTTTATTTGCGTTTAAAACCGACTTTTTCAAGTATTTCATACACATACACACATTACATAATATTAATTACAGGAAGCACGGAGAATTTATTAGTTCGATATGTAAGGCTATTGCTCCTTTTGCCCCAGAGTGGATTAGAGGTCTCGATAAGAAGAGTTGTGAGTTGTGTTTTCAAGGCATTTCTTAGGTCATTTCAAGAAACCAATAAGATGAAGGCTCAAAAATTTGACGAGATATCCCTCTTATTATCTTCAAAATTGATTATGATTATAATGATTATTACAGTCATGATGATTATAATGATTACCGTCACCAATTATCAGTAGTGCAGTAAAAATGTTCATGCAAATTTTAATGACATCAACAATTTTGGTTTCAACGAAAGGATAATATTGATATTGACATTGAGAAAATGATAACGATAAGCGCTAACCAAAACGGTGAGATTTAACGTCACTGACTTATTTCCCTTGAAGATAAATAAGGTTTCTGATGAATGGTGATATGGCCAGCAACAGTAAAAGCTTTGGAAAAGCTTGTTTGTGCCGCACTATTGACAAAATACATATCCCACGACATAAAAAGGCGGCTAAAATTAGACTGAACGAATCAGTTGACTAAATTTTGGAAATTATTTTAAAAAAAAGAAAAAAATTTTCTTGTGGATAAGAAAGTAGCTGACAGATTTGAAAGAAATTTTTTCAAATGAGAGTTCTTGCGTTCTAAAAAAGAAGTCGTTATACCGCATAAAGTATTACTTGTGTACGTCACATGTCGATAAGAAAACACTTTGGTGTAGGCCGCCACAATGTGTTGTAATTATCAAAAAAATTCCAAAATCTCTTCCATGATGTGAAGAACAAAACTATATTTGATTTAAACGAAATCTTTCAATACGTATTGTACGTTTGGTAAAGTGGAGGGAGAAGGTTGCAATCAGAGGGAGTAAATGCATAATTTTGATGAGTGCTCGCGGCCAAGTGTTTTATCTCCCTAATACGTAAGCTTTCACTGTACCTACCTAATACTTTCAAAGTATGAAAAAACACAGACAAAATAAAATATTGAATAAATAATAGACATTCGTGGAGTAGTGAGTTCGCAGTTGCCTACAGAGTATGTGTCTTTCTTACTATTGAATGAAAAATCTTTCGATTGTAAAATTGCTATAAAGTAACATATTCAAATTACGATCAAGCTCGCTCTATATCGAGAACTATAAATCGGGTTTTTCCGTTCTGAGCTTTGAAATCCGTAAAACGCTAAATCAAATGAATAGCGAAAGTTAGGTGAATTTTGCGCAACACAATATGTAGCTCATAGCGCCACTACCAGATATTTGCGTTCCCTACAAATCTAAATTAGTTTCCGTTGGGTTACTGGATTCAAATATCCCCTTTTTCATTATTGGAAAAACCATACGTACGCATAAAGTTACTTGTAAATAGCTCTTTATCTACCGTAAAGGATATATAGGAGGTAGTGAGTAACTTCCATTCTATCCAAGTCGAATGTAATGTGTTTCCCTCTAAGAATAAATTGAAAACTTAGGTGTGTTGTAAGTAAACAAATGAAAACACTATAGTGGGACACGGCCCATCATTAAACACCCTACACCAGCCTAGAGTTAGTCATATAACAACTTTTCAAAATAAGCCGTTTTATACGAAGTGGTCGAAAAAGTTGCCCGATTCGAAACATTCTCCGTTTGGGGCAAAACATGCCAGTGAGTGACATAAAGTGATTCGAAATCCATCGGTGTAATAAAAAGGGGGTCTATCTCAAGCCCTTCTGTATGTTGCATATATCCGCCCAAACTTAATATACTCTTGTACCACAAGTGGTGTAAGTTACCAAATAATTTAATAGAATCTTTTTAAAAAATGTAGACAACCCTTTTTGCAAACGTATGGGTATATGAAATGTTTCTTCGTTTCACTCTAAATTGGTTTATAATTTAGCTTATGTTCAATTATTCCAGAAAAAAATTATATATTTTCCGAACGTATTAAAAACTTCACCAGACATAGCAGTCGTTTACTGTAAAGGGAAGTTTCATATATAAATGTTTTTTTTTATTACACTAAGATTTTCAAGGTCAATGGCTTTTAAAATTTGCTAGATTACATTTTCCCCCATGAGTTTCTAAAACTCGTTCTGGAACTCTGGAAAAGCATATCACATTCATACACTATTTCCGATTAATTTTTATGCGCACATACAGCCAGATATATGTGTATTTGTAATCTACATACACAATCTATAAAAAAAAAACTTTTTACGAGCACAGGAAATTTCTTCATATGTCCTGAATGTTTATTCCTCTGAAGGGAAGAATGCAGTTAGCAGTGCACAGTGTTATGGGCAAAAGCGAGCATAAGAGATGAGAAGCGCAGTATCTGATAGCAAAATAGGTGGAAAACAATTTTACAGACGATTGCCTTCGACATTAGTTATTTAAATACGCTCACACTTATGTATGATACTCAACTTCAATTCTACGGATGGATGTGCTTGTTCAATAAGCTTACAGTCAGCTAAAGAGAATGAAAAATTTTATAACAAAATTAATATTTCACTTGATGCAAATTCTCTTGATGGTGATGTGTTAAGTATTAAAAAAAAAAGAAGAAAAAATGTTATAGTAGACCGTTAAAATATTTTATTTTCTAAAGAAATAAAAATTGTTTTTTTTTTCTTTTAATAAAAAAAACAAAATGCAATTTGATTTAATTGAAAACTTTCTAGGTGGCGTCGATAGATTTATTACAATTTTTTTTATGTCTGTTTTTTTCTATCCTAAACGCAATTAAAAACGCTACTGTAGTTAACGCTTCGCTGCGGTAAACGGCTTTATACAAATCATTCTTAGTTTATTTAGTCATTTTTGCGGATTATAAAAAAATGCCGAAAAGAAGGAAAAGAGATGGAGAAAGAATTTGGTTTGTCAACGCAAAGCAAATTTCATATGAAGTCATTTAGGTTTTTATCTACATTTAAACGATAAGTCGAACCGTCCTGGAAAAGAATAAATCCAAGTGATCGCCTTTTGCTTGTGAAATCTTAATCGATATATTTTACTCTTTCAGTATTTGAAAGTAAACCCTAGTTTCGATTAAGCTCCGTTGGTTGTCAAAGTAGAGGCAATTATAAGTGACAATGGTACTTAGTAAAGAAAGGGTAGCAGAATTTGTGCAGAATTTTTCAGAAAGGAGAAAAGTTTTTACCAATACCGTGCCTGACAGCGCATTGAACGTGGAATTTGTTGAGAAGAATGCAATTATACAGTTTTCGTTCCTATATACAAATAACTTTTACTGTGAGCCCAACTGGTTCGGCATCTTCCTAAAAAGACCTACACTTAGCAAAACAGTTTGCTTTTTTGGTCATAGCTCCAAGATATCTTTTTCAGCTAAACCCTCAAAAGTTCCACTCCAACATTTGCATATATAAACACATAAATATTCTTCCTTTTTTCTTCCGACTCTGTTAGCTATGTGAATATGAAAACGCCGTAACATCGCGTGTGGAGACCGTATATGCTTGAAGTCGTGTTTTTTGCACAGCTTAGATATCTAGCAGTAATGAGCACTCGTAAAATCAATACATATCATCACGCAAAACGAAAATGCCGAGGTTTGTGATAAAATAGAGTGTATTCGCCGACAACATCTTTTCTTTGCTCGAAAGGTGCAAAACCAAGTGTTTTTGGCTCCATATCTTAGCTAATGATGAAAAGTGGGTATACTTTGAAAATTCCAAATGTAAAAGTTCATGGGCGGCTAAAGGCGTACCGCTCACATCGATCGCGAGACTTAATTCTTTCAGTAGAAAGACGATGTTGTGTATTTGCTGGGCCACAAAAGTGTGGTCACGCTGTCATTAAAAGTCATTGAAAAGTTTGCTTTTCAAAAAACAAGTGAAATGTCAAATAGGTAAGAAAATTAAATTTGGTCGGTACCGAATCTTTTATAGCCATCATCGTTTGCCCCAAGAAACGACGAAAGAAGTAAAAGAACAAATTCTTAAGGTCTATAATATGGAGTGGGCCCAGTTGATTTTTTCTATTTCCAATTATTTCGGTCATGCTTAGATGTATTCAAGATTTGAAACTGGCCAAGAATTTGAATACTTTATTGAGTTTTTTAAGCTTGTTGCTGCGCCTTATAAAGGTATTGAAAAAATAGAATACTCGCTATAGTTCATGAGTAATGAGCAGAAAAGCAATTTTTCATTCCCTATGAAAAATAGAGGCATTCTCAGTTTACGGGTGCTGGTGGCGTGCCCTACCACCGATTTGGCACACTTTCAATACCAACCTGCGTGCAAGAACTTCCAATCTCTCTGCCAAATTGAAGTCGATGGCTGCATTTTTGCGGCCAGGAGAACATACATTAGATAGAAGGACAGACGGATATGCTTAAATCGATTAAGGATTTGATACTGATCAAAAATATACATACTTTGTAGGGTCTCTGATGCTTCATTCTGACGTTGCAAACGTTTTGACAAAACGAATGTACCCCTCACGCTTCAGCGATGAGTACAAAAATGCAAAAAGGCTTGTTCTGACATGGTATCAATTCATTCGGTGGCAGGCAAAATAGGTTCCTTAAGAGTTGGAAGCACTTAAGTGCTATTTCATGCGCCTTGCTCACGAAGCTCGAGTCCTTCCGTTTACCGCTTATTTCCATCGATAGGTCACGCACTGGCTGAGCAGTGCTCCACTTCTTGGGAAAATATAATGCACTTGTACATTTTTTTAAGTTATATGCTAGGTAGCGGGTGAGTAGATTCGGTCACAGCCGATTATCTCAATTGTTGAAATTACGGCACTGCCGTCCGGTTAGCGCCTTTTTGCATAAATAGCTTAGAGACGGAAACTTCGACGATTATTTCTTTTATAATTCCACAGATGAACAGTTTTGTAAAATAAAATTTAATATAATTAATGATTTGAAATGAAACTCTAATGTTGAAATCCTTTATCTCGACATAGTTTATTATTACTACCATTAGACAAGTAGTTCATTTTGAAATGTTTTGTAAAACCTTGATTTTAATTATATTTTCTCATAAATAAAGGACACGAATACCTGAAAACATATTTGCTTTGTGAGGTTGTAAAATATTTATTATACTTGTACATATATATTTAAATTTATTGCATTGCATGCAATGATTATTTTATCTGCATGTTAGCAAAACTAAGCGAAGAAAGATTATACGTCAGAAATTTGGTTATTAAATTTATCATGCTGAGAAGAAAATTATATATCAGAAGTTCGTCATCATATTTTTATGTTGGAGTATAATAAACTTTGCTGTGCTCGTGCTTTGGCTTTTGACAAATGAGTGATGTCGTTTGAGCAGTCAGTATGATCGGAAAGCCCTTAAGTCATTTCAATCAAATTTATCATCAATTTATTGCTGTTTATATTCACTTTCAAATCTCGACCTCAGCAATACCTCTGATGATGAACGGTAGTCGATATTTTCATACGCAAAACAACGTTTTCACGAACCTAATTGATAGGAGGTATGTGTATGGGTAAAGAGAAAGTAAAAACAATAATGCACACGTACACACGTTGCCCATTATTCACGTCGCACGCTTGAAGTGCATCGTTAGCATTATACAGTGATAACAAAATTAAAGTTTTTATACAAAATCAATGAAATTATATTAGCAAACGTGTTATTCTTAATTTTTTATAGAAATTTTATAAAGAAAATAAATTGAACACTAAGTATGAAGATATATATACATTTGTATATACACTTAATTCTCTTTTTACACGATAGATATGTTCGCAAAAAATACGTGTAAAAAAAATTCGTGTAAAAAGAGAATTGGGTGTATGTGCCTTTTACTTTTATAAATGCAGACATATTTCCTAGGAGGAGAGGGGATGGACACCTAACCTGGATAAATGCCCTACTTCGATTATGGCGACTATTAATTTACATATGGCGTAATTGCTTTCTATCACAGCACAGGTTAACATTTTTTTTTTTTGCCTATGCTCTAAACTAAGTCTAATATGTATTTTTCGCTTGGCTTAGTGCCTTAAAAATCTTGCCAATCTTCCCAAAGCGAAAGGTTGCTTGTCGTTAGTTTCAACATAGAATATGCCAGATTTTTGAACTGAAGGATCACCGCCCATCGGATATTCGCCGTATCTTATGCTTTTATCACATTCCCAGTTGTAATGCATGCTTCTATTACATCTAATGCCCCAGAATCCCGCAGTTGAAATAATGGATTCCGCAAAAAATTTATAGGATCGCGTGTGAGAACAGGCCGGTTGCAAGCAATTTTTTTGACTAAGACCAAAATTGGGATAGAAAGTCGCATTGCCAGTGGGATCGACGAATCCTAAGCGGCTTGTCTGTATCGTTTCTACATAATTCGCATCGCTGGGATCAATACGAAAGTTTATCGTGCGTCTACGAAATTTGGGACCGGCTGGATCTAAAGCAAATATCGTATTATATCGATGCGGTTGTAGACGTTTGCCTGCAGCTCCTGCAATTTGCGCACCCAGTGAATGCCCAATTAAATAGATGTCGTCATAATCTATGCCAACTTTTTCATGCAATTTATGCGTAAACTCGGCTACTTTAGTGCCAAACGTCTCAATTAAGTGAACCACATGAAAATAATTAATATTTGCCGCATGATTACTCCAGTCGCATATGATAACGTTGTAATCGCCGTGTGATAGATAAGCGTTTTTAACGTCACGATTGAAAGAACCACGCGACTGGCTCATCCAGCCATGTATAAGAATTCTGAAAGAGGAAAGAATATTTACGATAATGCTACACGTTGAACTAAAACTCTCTACAGTTTTTAAACATGATATGAAAACCTGGCAAATAAATCCAATACAGAGTTGCTTTTTAGTCACCTTGATTTCGAAAAAAAAGGATGCATCCGTTGCCATTAATAAAATTTATACCAATTCCTGGCAGGGGAGGAGGAAACACCTTTAATGGTGTAATCAAGTTGCTTATTGTCGCTACCACGGATGATGCATTGAATTGTTGGTATGATTTTCCCAAAGAATTTTTCATTAAATGGTACAAGCAATCGTACTCTGAGCAATATCATAGAGACGTGATAAGTCACAGGCGTTCTTTGGAATAATTCTTCTTGTCTTAACAATTTTGTTGAATCATAACAATAATCATAGCGATAGGCTTCTGACGGCTTCTAGACGACTTTTTAGTTTAAGTACGATATAAAAGAACTTGAGATACCCTCTCCTTTATTATACCGGTCTAAGCTTGTCGGTCCGTACGCCGGTCATGTTTTCTTGTATTCAACCTACAGTCCGCAGTTTCTGAGATATTTTGATGAAATTCTTCTCCCAAGGACCGACGAACGCTGTGGAAATAATTCGGATCGGACCACTTCCTATATAAAGTCTTATTTTGATAAGTGGTTATATGGATAACTGTAAAGTGATGTAAGATATTTAATGATGAGCCGTGTCTAACTATAGTCTTTTTATTTCATTACTTTCGGGTGTGGAGAGGTGTTGGCATCTAGACGTTCACAAGTTTTCGTTTCCATATCAATTTAAAAAGAATATCCCGTTATGGCACGATTTCTCAACGTTTTCTATTGGAGTCATGTTACATGAACATCTCGTGTAGTTTAATGGCGGGCCGCGGTCTGCTGTAGTGTGTTTGTTTGTTCGTGTTAAAACAAAACTTAGAAACGGCACCGATATTAACACTTATTTGATTTAAAACATATCACAACGAACTGCAGAGGACCAAGCATTAATTCGATAGGAAATACGTCTACTTTAGTTTTCTTATTTTAAGATTGATGCACTTTTTCTTTCATTTACCTGGTAGGAATTGAATTATCCAAGTCTCTTGTGTAGAATGAATCATCTGTGTGACCTATTTCTCGGCCACAATCGCGAAAATCTTGTTTGAACAAGTAGAACTTCATGGTTAGTTCAGGTTTAGAAAATGGATTTAAATTTTTTAAAATTTTTTTGATGAACGGCACATCCACATAACGTCGAAAGCCTTTCGGCTGTCTAAGATCGTTATCGCATTTTAGCCATTCACACCACTCATCGTCATCATCTTCGTCTTTTAAAAAATTATTGATTGCTTCAATATCAACCTCATCGTCTTGATCGTAATCGGAATCACGATCAACTAATTCTGATAAGTTGTATTCGTCATTCTTAGAAGGAAGAGCGTTAAGATCTATAAAACGAAATGCGTATTAACTGAAGTTAAAACCAGTTTTTGTATAAATCAATTTTTACTCACAACATGTGTTCAAGAACAATAGTAATAAAGAGACCTGCAAACGGCTTGAAAATCTCATTATACAGTATTGTTATTGTTTAATGCAATTTCTTTTCACTATTTGTTTTTTATTCTCGCCGAAACCGCAGATCACTGACAGGGTGTTTTGACTTGTGCACTTGACTAGAGGCTGGCTACTGAACCGCTGCGTTTTTGCATTCGCTTATTGATTGCATTGCTTTTAAATAAACCTCGCTTTTACATACTGCAAAGCATCTGATTACGGTAGTTTTTAATAAGGAAGTGCATGATGTAAAAAAAAAACTCGTTAGCTGAATATTGTGGGAATTCCTTTTGATTGAGCTTTGATTAATTTTTGTTCTTATTTTCCCTCTTTATCAAAACAAATTAAAAACGCAGTGTAGTAACGCAAAATTCTTAGCGGTCAGGGCCTTAGTCTTAAAATAAAAGAAAAAAAAAATAAATAAATAAAATGGCAGAAAGTTGTTTTAGTTGTTGGAGGAATCTTGGATACCCATCATGTCAAATAATTCAAAAGGGATCGGGTAAAGATACCTGTCAACTGCGGCGTATTCATTTGATCGGTCGGAGATAAGGTTGGTTTCAATTCTTATTTCCGATAAATATTTTTTTTTTCAATTTCGTTTTATTAGTCTTCCTGTAGGCAGACGAAATATGGGAAGAAGAAAGGAAAATAAAAGGAGATTCGCAGTTGCTAAGGCAATGAACCGCAAGCGTCTTTCTACCTTTTTATCTTTTTGCATGCTGGGGAAATTCTTAGACATTTTCAAAAACTGCAGTAAGCTCTTGAAGGTTTATGCACATTTAATTTAAACTTATTTATAGGTGTGGGTAGCCGACGGAATTCCAGACAATTTTTAGAAATACGTAACAACAAACAAACTTACAGCTTCATGACCTAGTAGAAGGAAAAAGTTCAATGCATGATAACGCGCGGTAACGTAAACTGATAATCAATTGATAGTAAATAAATTAAAAAAACGAATAACCGATTGATTTAATGAAAATATTGATGTTGTGAAGTTTAAATGATATGGGTTTCACAGCACACTACATGTTCACTTTATATTAATTGAACGGTTTACGTTATATTTCTCTATTCGTTGTTCATAAGACCGTAGCCAGTATTTTCAAAATTTATTGAAACATTGGTCTAGTGATGCAATAAAAAAATAATGACGAATTATTTGGTTATACATCTGTGGACGAGATGCTACAAAATATAAACATTTTTGTTTTATTCGTTTGTTTTCACGTACCGTTTATTATAAACTATAGTCTTGTCAGGGTATGCTAAGTTCGCGTGAATGTAAGCAACATAGAGCACATTTTGAAACGGATCCATGTTTGATTATATTAACCAATTAAGTGTCACTTTCTGAATTAATTTTTACATTTCTGTCCATTTGCCTGATAAAGCGCTGATTGATTATCTGAGTGGATTTAAGCATGTCTGTCTACCCGTCTGCTTGATGTCTTTTCTTGCATTTTTGTGTTCAACATACACAACACAATTTTCGCGATATTTTAATCAATTACGACACGCTGACGTATAAATGTTACCATAGATTCGAACGTAACGTGTAATAACTTATTTTGAAAAAGTCGTTATGTAAAAAGCTTTGTCACTTTTAATAGCCATTAAGAAAATTTTAGGAAAAAGACGCTATTTTCGCAACATAAACAAACGTGAAAACTTTGCCGGGTGTAGGAAGACTTGTTGAATTCCTTACCCTATTGATGTTTTTAAAACTTCTAGGAATCTATAATGAAAACTTGTCTAGAATATTGGTTGCATATAGAAATTTTGTGGGCTAATTATGGACTAGAAGGCCTATTTTTCGGACTGCTTTCCATATAAGGTTTCTCATGAAAGCTGCGCCTTTATACCGCAACAAAAGCTAATTCTTAATATCTCATAAAGAAATGCATGAGGGATTCTATTAGAGCGAAATGGTGGGATGGTTTTTAATTGTTGTGCCTTTGCTTTGCCTTTGCGATTCATAAATTTAATAATACCTCTGCAAGCGTAGCAGATACGTAACTAATTTAACTGCACACTTAAGTGTATATGTGCTGAGTAATTATGTGCCATAGTAAATGGTTTCTATAAAATGCACTAAACAATATACAATACGTATAATGATCCAATCATTTGAAAAAGAACATCATTTGCCAAACATTCTTCATAGAATCAATTCAATTTAGTAAAAAGATTTCTTGTGTATAGTGTTGTGCGTACTGAATTCGATAAATCCGATTTGTGGCGAACTATTGTTGTCTATGATTTTCTCTCGCCATAGTCATAAAACAGAAATAGACAAACTTTGAGCAAGCACGCAATGTTAGGAGAAAAGAACTGTCGACATCTTTCGTAACAGTAACAAAATACATTTAAATCGTTTTATATATGCACGTCCTTTTTTCAATTTATTTATTTTTTTTCCCTTTGCTGAGAGGATTTATCAACTAGACAGTTAAAATTGGATCAAATCTGTTTGACAATCAAACGCTTATAGACCATAAGCGAAAGGAAGGCGACGATTGAAGATTTGCATAAATCGTAACAAAAACAAACATTTTAATATTTGAAGCGCAAACTTTTCGAATATATGAATAAAATACAAAGTACATCCTAATCGGTTACGCCAGTGATACGCCTGCAGTTATTAGTAAATAAATTGTATTACACTAATATATAAGAAGATGGATGCATTGGGTTTATTTCAAAAACTTCTGCAATGCTGCTGGCTTTCAAAAGGAAGAGATTTTACTACCATTACGTTTGGGATACCAAGGAATTCCTAGCATACATCTTATAGAGGATGCATAGTCTTAAGATATACAGCGACTAGTTGAAACGTGGACTCTTCATAGATAACACACCACTCGATAAATTCGTAAGATGACATACAAGCTTAGAATGACTATTGACGAATTCAAAGGACTTTTAGATAGCATCAACCTTGAAAAGAGATGTCTTAAAATTTCATGACATTCCGACCATTAGTTGGAAAGTTAAAAAAGATTGACACTATCGCAAAATCAAAATGGATTCGTCAATGGGGGCAACATCTTACCATCTTATTGAGTGGTTTATTACGCATATCTTATCTGAGACTAATTTCCAACATTGCATTTTCCATCGCTCACAACGTCAGGGGCGTAACGAAAGATCCGAAACACGCAATATTACAAATTCCTATCATCGAACTTCTTGTGGGTTATTCCGCCAGCTGATAGCCTTGGATTGCATTTGCTGACAACGATTGGTTTTGCTTGCTAGCTGTGGCACTTGATTTTTAAAGGGCCTGGTCCTTTGAAAAGAACTAAGTAAAAAAAGGCGGATGACTCCGTCAATCAAATTTATTGTAATCGAAAATTCGTTTTCAGTTGTCTTCGTGACTTGCAAAAATATTACTTGTTTGCGAAGCCATTGAAGCCAACACGGAACTTTTCGTTGAGAATGTTTTTGCGGTGAAGACTACCTCGCGCTCGTGCCTTACAGTTATTTTGTGCCCGATGGCTGATAAACTTTCGTTTCTTGCATCAACGAGCAATGAACTCTTTAAACAAACAGTTTTTTTTTTTTATAAAACGCCAAAATGTAATTTAAAAAGGCAAAATTACGTAGTGGGATGACATGAAGCGGATTCTACGTTTAAATCTATTTGTTTATTTGTTGATATGATTATTGGCAGACAGGAACAAAAAGTGGCAAATATGGATAAAAAGGCAAAAAGTATTAAAAAGTAGATTAACCCAACACTGGGAATTCTCCGTATAGACGCCGAGTCTCAACTCTTAGGTTTACGTTCTGTAAAAGGGGAGAAAAACACTAAAACTGAAATGAAATAAAATTCTTTATATTAACTGATTTCGATGGAAATTTATGATATGTCTTAACACTGTCACATTGGTTTGAGATTATGTTCTATTGAAAGAGAAATGAATGCTGGCGTCTCTCTATCTCGATTGTATCACTTCGTCCCTTATTGCAGACAACGTCATTCACTTCGCTTAAAGTGAATTAAAAGTTTTATGAGGCATGCGGCCATTCGCTGATAACATGAATCGCATGTAAAGTTAGGGGAACCGAATACAGCACTGTGCCGTTTATAAGACTAAACGGTTACAAATGTTGTTAATATAAACTCAGTGGAAAAGCTGTGAACTACAAGTGAAGAGGTAAAGTGCAACCGTTGAGTTATATTTGCTGCTGTTAGACTATCGTGCAGATGTAAATTCTATTCGTCGTTGAATTGCTTACGGAGACACAAATGCTTTATATTTGTATGGACAGTAAGTATATAACGATGTATCCTGAAAAGAATTCCTCATTACCTCATTCCTCTTAACGTAGTTGTGATACAATTGCATATTTAATTTGTGCGACACCAAGGAAGACTTGAGATAGGGCTACCTTTTATTACACCGATCGATTGAGAGTCACCTTTTGAATCGATCTAACCTTGTCTGCTCGTCGGTCCCTCATGATTTCTTTCGTCCGAGTAACTTTGTTAAGGGAGGCTGCATAGGGTATTTACTGGAGGGCCGTGTCCCGCTGTAGGGTTTTTATTTGTTTTCAATATGTATTTTTCAGAAAATAGTGTGCTGCTTTAACCAGCTTAACCAGCACCGTATAAGAGTTGGTTACGTCAAAATTAAAAACAGTTTTGGTCTTGTGTAGCAATTCTAATTTTCTGTGATTCGTAAATTGTCCACACAACCTCACATATGCACCGCCTCCCGTATACTTTTATGAGATTGAGACCCATGGTGGTGATCGCAATGAGGTTAGGATTTGCTAATATCTTTTGCCATCCTTTACGATATAAGAAAAATATGAGATATGCTTCTATTCCTACATCTATAATATATGTCCTTACATACACAAGCGATATTGTTGTTGTACCCACCACAGAGGAATGAAGAAATATTCATCTTGTCAAAAGGTTACCAACGTCTACAAGAAACCTTTAGAAACGCCATAAAGTATTCTTGATCCGCATGAAATTTTGAATGGACTTAAGCATGTCCGCCTGTCCATCCTGGCAAACATTTTCTTGATATTGGAAATGGGTCAAATCAGTCAAAGGACACACACACAGTACGACATAAGCTAACGCCCTGCAAAACTTGGTTAAATTTTCGTAGATTTTTGAAACCTTTCGTGTGTATCTTAGGGTTTATAGCAAAATCCTACATTCCATGGCCGAGAATATGATCCTATGCGTTTCTTTGAGGGTGACGACACGACTTTTATTCTAACCGCTGTTGATACCGGCTTGTTCCAAGACCCATCGAGTATAACAAGGCCGCAAGTACGAACTTCCATCAATGTTAGATTTTAGTCATTCACTTTTACATACGTTAGTCACAAATATTCGGCCATGACACGCTTACTGAGAGACTAACACTGAAAATTTAAGTTGAAGTCCGTGTACAAAAGTCCTATGGCAGCAAAGGAGAAATTATAGAAGGTAGGAATGCAAAAAGTGATCTTCGACTCATGATTTGATAACACAAGAAGATTACTACTCACTCGCCCATAATTAAGAATTGCTTAGGATAATTACCTAGGTAAAGCAAAGCATTTTTATTTTTTTATTTCATGCAGAGTTTAAACATCTAGGTATAATTTTTGAAAATTTTTATATTATTCCTTCAACCAATTGCGTACGGTTTCACTGCGTGAGTTTCAACATAAAATATACCGCTCTTCCTAATCGAAGGGTCACCTCCCATTGGAAATTCGCCGTGCAAGACATTTTCATCACATTCCCAGTTATTACCTGTGCTTCTGTTACACCTAATGCCGGAAAATCCCACACGTGAAGTAATCGATTCAGCAAATAATTTATAGGAACGGATATGGGAAACGCCATTTGGCCAAGAGTTTCTCTTCGTAAACGAATAGTTTGGATAGAAAGTGGAATTAACGTTGGAATGCACAAATCCAAAACGGCTCGTTTGTATAACTTCAACGTAACAAGCGGCATCGGAATTGATACGATATATATCTGTAGGAATTTTAGGGCCGGCTGGATCTAAAGCAAATATTGTATTATACCGATGCGGCTTTAGGTGTTCCGCAGCAGCACCTGCAATTTGCGCACCCAACGAATGTCCAATTACATAGATATCGTCGTAATTTATGCCAGCTTTTTCATGCAATTTCCGAGTAAAGTTGGCCACTTTAGAGCCAACAGTTTCAATTAAATGACTGATGTAAATATAATTAATATCGGCGGAATGATTACTCCAGTCACATATGATGATATTATATTTGCCATTAAATAAATACGCATTCCTAATGTCGCGATTAAAAGAACCGAGCAATGGGCTCATCCAGCCGTGTATAAGAATTCTAAGAAATAGAAGAATGATTGAACAGTCGACCATTCGCAGGGTAAGATACAATTCACTTCATGTCAAATTAATGTAAAACATTTATTATACCATAGATAGATAAAACCTTGTCAATTAGATACATAAACGTTTTCCGATTGTTTTATTTTAGTAAAAAAAGGTACACTGGTCTTCTTCCGATCGCTATGGCATATACTTACCTAGTGGGAATCAATTTGTTTAAATTTCGATCATAGAAAGAGCAATCTGTATGACCTATTTGCCGGCCACAGTCACGAAAACCATGTTTGAATAAATAAAACTTCACGGTATCAGATTCGGATCCTGAATGTGGATTGAGGTTATGTGATATTAACCAACTATCAGCACATCCACAATCGGCAATACTTTTATGGCATTCGTGCAGTTCACTCCTTTTGAAGTCGATTGCGTCTTCATCATTCAAATAATTTTTGAGATTTGCATCATCAATTTCATTGAAACCATTAGAATTCCAACTTTCGGCCACATTGCATGAATTGCTTTCACGTTTGCTCTCGGAAGGAAGGGCATTAAGATCTGCAAAAGGGAAAGATTATTAAACATTTGAAGCGACTTTTAATTGAAACGCATCTATCTACACGAACTATGGAAGAACAGCGTCAAGCAGAGTTGGACCCTAACATAAAACTCCATTGTTTATTGTATCGTTTTTATTTTAAATTTATTTTTGAAGTTTTCTTGAAGTCTATTTGTATACTGATAAAGTGAGGCCTATTCCGATGTAGACAATTTTAAATAGTTTTCCGCCTCACATAATTTAAACTTTTACTATACAATATGTAATATATAGAACTATATGTAATATATATAACTAAGCTTTACATAGTAATAAGAGCACGATTTGTAATAGCGTTAAGTATGTTAATTTTGTGTCAAAAAAGGGCATTCGACAAGAGCATTATTTTTTCTGCGAACGATATAAAGGGCAATCGCTTTTGCATCGCACCGTCACTCGGGATGAAAAGTGAAGTTGTTTTGAGAATGCAAAGCGTGAAAATATATCCAGGCGTACCGTCTATACTATACTATACTATACTGTAACATACTATACTGTACTATACTATACTATACTATACTAGTACCATACTGTACTATACTAGTACTATACTCTACTATGCTATACTATACTAGTACTATACTATACTAGTACTATACTATACTATACTATACTAGTACTATACTATACTAGTACTATACTATACTATACTA
>KK499824.1:628962-659461 GCA_000688715.1 Glossina pallidipes
TAGTAGTAGTAGTAGTAGTAGTAGTAGTAGTAGTAGTAGTAGTAGAAGTAGTAGTAGTAGTAGTAGTGGTAGTAGTAGTGGTAGTAGTAGTAGTAGTAGTAGTAGTAGTGGTAGTAGTAGTAGTAGTATCAAGTCAATACAAACTCAGTTTTTTACATATCCGTCCAACCATCCATATTGCACACACGGTTCTCACTCAACTGAAATCTTAGTCCTAGCGGTGGTTAAGCAACGGTTTGGTTTGTCCGAAGATGTTAAGAAAACAACTCGATGAATGGTTCGTGACAAAAGCGGAAGATTTGTTAAGGTCTCAGGGATTTGGGAAAAATGTATAGCTAGCGACGGGTAGGTAATACTTCAAATGAATTTCTTTGTTATCATTTTCATGGTGTTTTCAATATAAAAATTCCGATTTCATATTTACAGTGAGTCTCATGAATATTGAGTTTTTTTCATAGAAGGGATACTCCCTTATATATTTTATTATACGAAGATAAAAAAGAGCATATTATTCAAAATTAATATTCGGGGGGAAACCTTTTTGCTAAGGAAGCTAACAATAGAATTTGCGAGAAGACACGTTTCTAAGTTTCGTCTCTATTACGGTCTTGTTCCAACGGTTTACGGCGAGCATGGCAATGGTCATGTTATGGTGTGGGCCTGCACAGGAGCCAATGGAATCGGGAAATTGGCGTTTTATGGATGACATTCTAAACAAGGAGGGTTATTTAACAACATTCCCTAGTAGTACAAAATAGTAAAAAAAAAATTGATGCTTGGGCAAAGGATAAGGGTTTAACAAACGTTTGCTTTCTGTCGAGTGGAAAAATTTGGAAATTTCGTTCCAACAGAAACAGGCAGTTTTCAAGCAGATATATTTCGTGAAATATGTGATGGTCGTCTCATCGCCCCCACTTAAACTTTATAGATGCGAGAATGAAACCATTTTTTCTTTATAAACTACCAGTATGCTTGCATACACTACCTTAATCTTTGCCCAGCCTTAGGATATCTTGGCGTGCAGTGGATTCTGTTAAGTATCCTTAGTCTTTTCCAACTCATCTGCGGATGTGATGATAAATTTTTGTTATGCTATATAGCATCGCTATGTGTTTTTTTCAAAAAACCTCCAATATTCGCTCTCAGATCGGTCCTGATCTTCAACTTATCACTTGCGATGTAAATTCACTTTCGAAATAGATTCGTCCTTTACATTTATTCCAGCGCCTTTTTGAGCTATTAATCTCTTCACTATACGAATTCATGTGGTTATTATACTTTTGACCACGTCCTACCTAATAAAATTTCTATTTGATCTTTGTAACCGCTTTCTAACGTTCAACCGATGAACCATTCATCAAGATGTTCTCCCCTTCGTCATTTGTGGTATGATTTTAAGACGTCTTTCGTTTTCTCCCGTATGTTCACCGATGGATTCCTGATGCATGAAACGTTTCCATCATGTCATATGCGGTATCCATTTGTGATGAAAAACTTTGCCGTTAAGTGCAGAATGCTTTCGTTCATTAGCATTCCTTTCCCAGACGTTGTTTGTTTTGTCAAGGGAAATTGTTTTAATCTCCAGACCTCCAGAATCTATTAGTTGAGAATTGTATCCGTCCTCCTTCGAGAAACTTTCATTCGGATTTTCACACACCCTGTACACCCTGTTTTAATCTTTCTGCGATGTGAAAGTAAAGCGAAAATTGTCCGTTTACCTATGTGAAGACGGGAAAGCATTGAAAGCAAATAAAATTTTGAAAAAGGTTTGTAGCAATATGGCAATAACTTGCTTATACAAACGGCATATTTCTTTCATTGGCCTTTAAACCAATAGCGATCCTATTGAAGTGAAGAAAAAGTTATGGTTTTTTAGGAATAGCAATGACGACCCGGCAGTTAGAGTATTGCCAGTAAACTCGATTTAGAGAAGATGTAGAAAAATTATTTAATTTTGCTCCAGATTAGTCATTTCGTTATTAATAAACGAACTTTTCGAATGCCTGAATATCGTATAATATATTGTTATCGATTTTGTTATTTGCATTCCCTTCCTATTCAAATTATTTTTTTTGCTCGCAACAATTTAAATATAAATACTTACCCATATTGTGATTGCTGTATAATAAACAAAAATTTTTCGAGTTTTTCTGTCTTCGAAACAAAACTACTGGACGCAAAGCAAGAATACAACAAAAACTTCCAAAAAAATAAAAACGAAGAAGAAAAGCGGTCGTAACTTTATTGTATTTTAAAACAAAGTTTGTAAACAATTGTTATAGTTTTAAGGCTTGTTTTTTCTTTTCACTATTTTCTCATTTCTATTTTATGTTTTTAAATAAAACAAGTAAGCAATTCAGACGCGATGTAAAAAGTAGCCCGAATGCTTATCGCTTTAGGCAACACAGTTTCTGCACAGTATAGGCGCTTAAAATGGCCTTGCGCTAATATGTTTACCAAATTTGAGACCGTTGTCTGCCAAGATTTAAAATTCGAATCTGCAACGCTATCTGATCTGCGATAAGAGAATTGCTTCATCCCATCCTCCAATAACGACCATGACAAGAAAGAAAGAGAAGTCGACAAGGAAGCAAAGGTCAAAATTACCTGAACTTTCCTGAAATGACTAAAATAAAATTTTCAATTCAAGCTTTCTCGGAAGTATGATGCTAAACTCTCCAATGATCAGTTTTATGTACGTCGCAAACATTATAGTAAAACTATTTTACTTTCCATGTTCGTGTGGCAGATGCAGAGAATAAAACTTTGGGCTTAACTTTTTAAAGTAGAATTCCTAAAATAATGGATGCACATAGACCAAATAAAATGTTACACAATGTACGGTAAGTTATGTGCGTTGAATGAGTGTAAATCCAAAAGGCAGACTTTGGATAATTGAAAACGTTTCCCATTTAATTTTATTGTAATAAAGTACAAATTGTTTATTTGTTATGTGGCGTATAATAGAAGAAAATAATTTTGCTAAACTTATGACGAGAAAAACAAAACTACAAATTTTATGAAAACAAAAACTATTTTTATAAAGAGTGAAGAAGGAGGAAAACAAAGTGCCTGTACAAGTGTAGTTTTAAGTTAAGGTAAACAACCTATAGCTTGACCAAGCACATTCTGATCGTATCAATGAATGGTGTTAACTCAATGGATCAACTTCACTACACTCACTGCTAACGGGCAATTTGCCGAATATACCTAACCTTTGATAATTTTATTACGTATGTAACGTGGCAGCCAAATGGTGAAATATTACTCCGAGGCTACTAAAGCGGATACAACAACGAGTTCCAAATGCTGAATTAATATTAAGATTATATTTCTTTGTAATTGAAGCAAATTTATGTTTGTCCTGGGCTTCAAGGTTTGGTTAAAAACTTTGTATCGGAAGACGAACTACCTCTGTCTATTTGAATAAATGGTCACTGGGTTTTTGTGCAGTCAAAAGTTCGCTTTTTGAGTAAAATGTCGTCGATTGCTTTTAAAGCTTAGCCAAGCCAAGAACAAATGTTAATCTTTGTCGGTCTTGCAACGTAACGTGTATTTATGGGAAGATAACTTTTTATTGTCGGGGTCACCTTCCGGAAAATATGTAATTTAACCCGAGAAATAAATATGAAGACTAAAGTCTTAAACGCGTGGCATCTAAGGCTATCGGCTCTATTGAAAACTCCACCGCGCTTGAGATTCGAACCCACGACCATTGTGCTCACTTCAAGCGAGCATTTTATGCGGAAGAAGACAAATAGCCATTAAATGTTGCTCCATGTATTTATAACAACATTACTATGTTGTTGTTTTAGAGGTATGCAAGTTATGTGAAATTAATTCGAGGAATTTTTGGAGAATCGTGCTATTCGAATATTGGGTGATTAACGATGACGTCTCCATCTGTTCGATTCGTGAAGGAGCGAACTCTTGCGGACTCCAAATGGAAACCGAGACTACCTCTTAAGCGCAAATCGGAAACCACTAAATACTTTCTAATCACTTGGCTAAATTATGAGCTTAAGTTAAGAGGTCTGATTTTGTTGTTGTTCTTGTGAAATACTATTTTGAACTTTAAGTTCTCGATTAGTTAATTTCATTTTCCATTTTCCAACTAGACTCTTCCAAAGGATTATTGCAAATGATGGCGGAGAGGTTTTAATGACTGCTTCTTTTGCAGCATCTGTTTAAATTTTTAAATTTTATCTTTGCAAAAAAACTATAGCTCACATTGGTAAGAATTGGTTTGTTGCGTCAATTTCCTTTTCGGTGTCAGTTTTCTTTTCAATTTGTCATAGATTCAGCAGTAATTTCTACGGAAGTCCTTTTTTTAATTTTTCCTCGTCTAAACTTTTCGTATTTTTATCGTAACTTTCAACTGATATCGTAATTTGTCTGTTTTTAAAACTTTCTGATTTTAGCAGAGTATTCTTTGTCTTCTCTGTAGGTTTTTCGATCTGCTAATAAGTTACAATTATTTTCCTTCCCGCTTTAACTTCCCTTCTTGATTTTTACAAAAACATTTATTCGAATACTTTGCAGTCTGAAGCTTAGTTAAAAATGTTACCACTAAATTAACCAGTTTTCTCACTCATGTAAACATGCCACAAGTTGGGGATGGACGCAGCAGTTACCTTAGTTCAGACATTTGATTGCAATAGAAAACTTCACGATATCGTGCTATAACTGGATATTCTTTTTAGATTGGTATGGAAAAGCAATGTTCTGATGCTAACACGTCATTATACCTGAAGGTAAGCAAATCAAAACACCATTAAATACCTTAGACTACGCTACAGTTATCCCCACAAACAAATTTTCAAAATAAGTTGTTATGTGGACCGTAGTCGAAAAATCTACCCAAATCCGAACCATTTTCAATACCGTTCGTCTTTGGGCCAAAACATGTCGGTATATCAAATTTTATCAAAATATCTCAAAAATTGTGATGTATGTTGAACACAAATACACAACACGGAAGTACAAGCGGAGTAACTTTCTGAGTCGATCGGTCTATTAAAACATAGATCTATCTCAAGTCCTTTTGGGTGTTACATACATCTCTACAAATTTGATATGTCCTTGTACCACACGTGGTGTAGGGAATAAAGTTAGTTATCTTCACTTACTGCTATCCTGCAGGTATAATTACCCAGGTTTAGAGCAATGTAAGGACTACAACTGTTCATGATTTGGAAAATTCTTTATTTCGCTCTAATTAGATGCATTGATATTGGATGAATACTGAACATATGAACTAAAGACGATGATCTCAGAATGGATCTTCCATAAAACCGGTAGCCCCGTTTTCAAAAATATCAAACTGGCCTTCGACGTCAGGCTGTAGGTATGGTTTAAGTACGTGTCCACAACTTCGATTCCTAATTCATCGCGAGATGGCTTCAATTTTTCCAAGCTTAGTAATAAGAGACAGGGTACTCAGATTACTCGGATCAATTAAATGTTATAGTTCACAGAAACCATTTGCTTTATTGAGCATAATCATCACTGTGCTTTTCGCGATCCGCTGTCCAAGTTTTTTATTTAATATCCATATCATCGGTATTATTAAGAAAAAATTAATCCACCAGATCGCGGTGTCTACCATTTTCATTTCAGGAGTAACCTATTTCTAAGCAGATAATATGTCTTCACTTAAGGAATGTACAAAATAGTTGTAAACATTTTGTCACATAAGCACAAATCCTGAAAAAAAGTGAAAACACAAAATTCAATCACTTGTAACTTTGTGTGGGCATGGCCGATTTTTCCATTTTTTCACGTAAAGAATAGCGTGTTTCGTAAAGTAAATGTGAACATGTTCAGCCTTTTAATTGTTATAGTTTCTGAGTAACGAGCAAAAACCCGCAAATTTTTTTTAAGAAAAACGGAGCTGGGTTCAGTTTATGCTCCACAGCGGGCTTGAGCTGTAACCAATTTGGCCCATTTTCAATGCCAACCTGCGTGCGAAAAGTTTAGTTTTCAGCAGTTTTACGCTCGCGTTGTAGTCGCACTCTTTAGTTTATTGCAGTCAATTTGAAGCGTGCAAGCATTTTCAATTTGGTTCCATCTCAATCTAGAGCTATCTCGCCTTTAAAGTATAAGTTTCAACTGATATATGGAAATTTTGCTAAGCAAACCATTGTGGCCAGTTGGATACTTAATTAAGGAATTCATTGCTCGTGATCAACTCCGTAATACTAATTCGGCAACTCTTCCACCCTAAATGTTCCTTCAGACCCAGTAACTTTCATTTGCCAAAATGTTAGGGGCCTAAACTCAAAAGTTCGCTCTATTTTTTATTGTATTAGAAAATAGATAAAGAAGTATATTAGAAGAATAAGTCAATGGTGTTTCATTGTCACGCTACGGAGTTCTTCGATGAATTGTAATACGATGAGTAGTTTATCACAATTCGAGATTCGATTTTGTAAATGCAATAAATGATTTTTCCCTTCCCTTGCCTTATCATTTCTATAACGGTAATGGAAGAAATTTAAATCCACATACGAAAATTAATATATTAAACTACCGTAGTTCTGTGGTGTGACCAAAAATCGCAAATTAGGTCAATTGAGAAACACAGTTTATAAATTTGTTTCCGAAAATCTCAAGTCAGCTTAATTTCTTGATTTAAATGCATTTATTTTCCATGCCCTAGTTTTTTTTGTTTTGCCATACTTTCAGTAAATGACATTAACGTTGAAAATTTATATGTCACTGATGTTCGGTTTTATTGTTAATTTTTTGTATCTACCAGTGAAGAAGAAAATGGCAGAAAATAAACAAAACCGCAAAAAAAGTGATTACTCTTTACTAAAGAACTAATTAAACTCGGGTCCAACATCAACATCAACCTTAACAACCCATTTTGTTAACCTATTTATTCATCGAACAAGGCAAACGCACATTTTGTTGTATTGCTGTGTACATATATGTGCGTGTGTGCGTGTGTGCGTATCTGCGTACACATGCAATAAGCTAGATGGTTAAAGGGGAAAGAAGGTTAGCCGTTAGCCTCAAAAGGCAAACATTGTCACTAAAATAGTGTGGTGGCAACAAAATGAAACACACCATACGACACAAGTCACTACATTGGTAATCATTTTGGTGCGTTGACATGTTAACTTCATTTACTTATTTTAATACAAGTTTAGTTAAGGAAAAAAGCTCCTATACATACTTACGTACGTAAACCGAATGATATAAACAATTTCCCCTATACGTGTGTGTGTGTGTGTTCGATGTGGGTTTATACTGATTAAGAAACTTCCTTTATTTATATTCCTACGTACACACATGCAGCATCATACCGTTGTGTGTATGTGTATACGTAAAGCAGCATTTAATTGATATGCTCCAATAAATCTTTATTGCTGCTCTCTTTCTCGCTCTCTATCTCTCTACATCTATACATCTCTCTATCTATCACTCTCTTACATTCCTGATAACGTTATTATAGCCAATGTTGGTGTTATTGTTTCGTTGTTGTATACATATTTGACATTCCACAAGTAAATCAACATAATCTAAAGCTAATTGTAAACAGTGTAAAGATCTAACAATAGTTTTACTACTACCACATACATATGTATTCATGTGTGTTTATGTAAACGTGTTAGTTTTTCTAAAATGTAAATTTATACCCTAAGGTGGTTTACTACACCTGTGATTTCACAGTAGAACACGACAACAGCACTTTGAAGATTTACCTTAGGCAAGTGCTAAGTTCTTAATTAACGTCTGATTAATAGGCATGTATATACATATATATACATGTATATATACAGCAATATTGGATAACATTAAATAACTCTAAAGTTTTGCGAGCACAAAATGAAATTAAAGGCAAATGTTTACCGTTTACACTATTCATAATCATGTCACAGGTACCAATAAAGGGGGCCGGAGGAGAACTGCCGATGATATACATAGCTACATGCATCAAAAGTAGTTGCCGGTACCTACCTTTTTGGGTTATGTTAAAGTATGAATGCGATCTGCCTAGAAACCAGCCTAAAGTTGGCAGAAAATAGAATCAACTTTGAACGGATCGAAGATTTAATCATAATTTTAACAATAGCTTCGAATCTTTTGGCGATATTTGTCAGGCGGCATTTATAGATACGATCGAAAGATAATGCCGATCGGCCCACCAACAAACTAACAATTAACAATGCAATATCTGACTAGTTATACATAGCTTACTTTATGTTTGCTTCATCTCCTTCGTTGCACTAGATTTTCATGTCATTTGCATAATTATTTCAATTTAACAGAAATAGATTTAATTGCATTTTTCGATTATAAACATAATTATGAAGCATATGCTTCGCAAACATATGTGACTTTAGATACATATAATGCAAATATTGAAAACATATTTCTTACATTTATGGCACTACTTCCTCATCTGCTTTACATACCTTAACACCTTTTATGTTGAGAGGGATTTGTATCAGTCTTTTCTTGGAATGGCTTTCCTTACTTTTTGTTGTCTTTGTCATACTCATTAATGTGAATGGTCGTGGGTTCGAATCTCAAGTGCGGCAGAGCCGATAGCCTTAGATGCTAGTGCTCTACGACTTTAGCTTTTTAATTTGTTTCTCTGGCCAAAGTGATCATAGTAATAATAATAATGACAATAAAATATTCATTAAAAATTATTTTCTAATTATTGCATCCTTATATAAAATGAATGCATTCGACATATTAACATATAAAACATCTTCGAGCATAATCGAGGTGATTTTGTCTTTGCATTTGATTATAGAAAAACAAGAATTCAAGGAATCTTCAAGAATTTAAATTTGAAAGTGAGTTGCAAATGTTTCGCTTGTCAAATCGATTTGCTCTACGAAGCCCACAGTAGAGCAAAGCGATAAAATTTTGTGTTTATAATACCTATTTTTATACCGTGTGTTTACTAACGATAGAAAACCATATTTGAATGTAAGACTGAAGTCTTAGTTGCTTTGTTAAAAAGCCTTTTAACCATAGTTTTATTACGATTTATTTATATTAGATTATGAATTGAATTCTAATAAAAATTCTTTTTCTCTTTCTAGAATTCAGGAAATGAACAACAGATGCTGAGTAGAGAATTATTGATAATTCAATGGCACTCAACTCAGCGCCAAAAATCGTTTAAAAAAATACATGCGACATATGGTAAATTTGGTAATATATTCCACAACTTGAAAAAATCATGTAAGATAAAAAAGCTCTATATATTTGTTCAAAAACCCGTGTAAAAAAAGCAATAATCTCATTTTTATATAGTCCACAGCCCATAGCTACACAGAACAGGCAAAAATTTAAATTGAAGTTAGAAATAATAAGCATTTTCGCAACTATTTATCTACGTTTTTTAAGAATTGGACCACAAATGCTATCATCGGTACATATGTCGGGGATGTCTGCCACAAATGTCGGGTTTGATTCAAATGAAGGTCGGCCAAGTAGCAGTAGAGCAGCTTAGTAACAGATCTGCGGGCATAAATTGACTGACTTCTGATCACTGTGGTCCCTCAAACGCATTATTTGTTTATGTATACATGAGTTTCTTTGGTATGCTGTCAAAAGTACATTTAAAAAAAAAAAGAAACAAAAATTCGTGTAAAAAAATGGATTTTGCACTTATTGGCGAAATGTGTTATTTCAAAATTGTGTAAGAAAAGACCCAGTAAAAAAAAAAAGTTCACTTCTTAGGCTTCTAAGATACAGTGCGAATTGGCGGACAAACGCAGACCTTTAGATTACCATTTCATCGCCTACGTTTAATGGTTGTAGTAAATATTTTTTTAGGAAATCCTAGGAAATGGGAAGGTAGTTACCCCTTGGTTTAGCTGAGGCGTTGCATTGCGCGAACTGGTTGTTAGTTATAGAAACATTGTAGAAATTAGGAGGGAGACCCGAATTTATTCGAATTTTAAAAAAGGAACTCCTGTGATTGTACATTGAAATATTGAAAGAAATGTTAAAGATTATACAGGAAACCGCAAATTGCAATTGTTACAAGGAAGATAAGCTCAATAAAAGATAGAAAATGTTGCTTATGTGAAGATTGGAATTCGCCATTTCTGAATTTCTTGTGAACGACAATACCTCGAATACCAAAAGCTTACGTTAGATGAAAACCAAAGACGAACTAATCCCAGGCGTTGGCTCATAACATCCACAATCGAGGTATGTGCAGTTCTAACAATATTTGTCTTTTTGGGCGACAGCTTCTTGGCAAGTTACATACCAGCAAAGGAATTATTACCTGCAAGGTTAGACAAGTTTCAATATACCACGAAATCATTTCGATGTGTTCCAGGTGACATAAATTCATCAAGTAAGAGAGTCTTCTTATAGCTTCTGATAACTTCTACAGTCAACCATAATTTTATTCTAAATTTCCTTGGTCTTTATCAGTCTTTATTATTATCTTTTTGTTGTAGTTGTCAAATTTCGATAAAAATAAATCAAAACATAATCCTTATTGTGTGTAAAAGCGTGTTCACGTTCGAGTAAAAGGGTAATCTTAGTTCTAGGGTGTTAGTAAACTTGGCTAATTAAATCTTGTACTCAAAGAAGAGAACTAAAAAGCTTTTTATCTGAGTTTAGTCCTGTTAGCTGCTTTAAAGCTTTTAGCATCCTCGCACTGTAAGTCCTTAACAACAACATCATCATTATCATACTTTATTTGCTTAAGATAAGAAAACGTATTATCTGCAATTTCCTACAAACGAGTTCACCTTAAAAATGAATCACTTTGTCTTGATTTTGCGAAATTTTCCTGTCAAGCCTTCTAGTGTTTCTTTTACATACGTTCTGCTGACATAAAGCGCAGTCAAATTTCATCGTTGAGTATCAGTGTACTTCAATTTTTGTGTTTCTCGAATTCAATTCTATTCGAAAAATTGAACTTTGAGTTTGTGTTGTACTCTGCTTCTTGAGTTAATCGCAATTAAGTCAAACAGTAAATGAAGTGCAAATTACTTTTAAATTTGTAAAATCGTTTTTGTCTAATGAGTTTGTCGGCACACTTCTACTTGGATTAGTTTATCTTTAGTATTTTTTTCTTTTACATTGCAATCACTGATAAGAAAGGAGGTGACATTTCGAATAGAAATTGCTACAGCACTGCAGCCAAATATAAATGAATATATTGTAAAACAATAAAATTAAGAAAAATGAATGGAGCAAAATATTGTAAAAGATTGTTCTCTTTACACCCAGGTACAGTCTCTGCGAATATACCCAAAATGCGGAAGCACTCAAGGTGGACACGTATTTTGCTACGCCGATCAGTACGGATGCGTTACTTAACCACAGCGATGAGTGCGGTGGGAAAGCGGATCAGATATCGCTAAGAGGTTTTTATACATATGAAGGCGTCCACGAAGCACACTAAAGCAACTTTCTTATGTTTTACTTTGTACATATATAGTACATCCGCTTGAATGGCAAAGTAGGCAAAGAGTCTCGACTAACAACTCAATGATCGTGGGCTCAAATCTCAAGTGCGGTAGAGTTTTCAAAATAGTCAATAGCCTGAGATTCTAGTGCTTTGAGACCTTAATCCAAGATCTTCTTCTCTGGGTAGATTAATAATAATAATAATAATATTATATACATAGTATATATAATACATGCTCATACCGGAGATAACGTTTTTATACTACGCCTCCCCCCTTTAAATTAATGATTATCTCCGCTCTGTTCTTTTATTGAACTTAAAGTGCTTTGCGGGATTCATGAAGTACAATGGTCTCGTTTCTCACATGGCTTCATTTACACCGTTCTGGTGGAAGCTTCGTTTAAGCAATAGACATTCTTTGTGGTCCTCTCATGGCATAGTTCCCGCAACTCTGCGTAGCTGATAGGCAGATGAGGTGCATCAATTCGCACACCTCGATCGGTGACTATGCTTCCTAGTGAACTCTTTTAGATATAATGTGGTTGCAACCCTATTGTAGCATTGTGATCGTCAGTCATAAGGGAAAAGCACTGTATTTTTTTGTAGTAGGCTTTGAGGCTATATATCACCTCTGGCCTCTTTTTCAAACTATAACTTACTCATGACCAGATAACACTTCAAATAAACTCCTCGTGCTGATCGTGTAGCTCAAATGCAGAACACGTAGTTCATACTTCATTACAGGCGAACAAATGTATATACACATAACTGAAAAACTAGGCCGTTGGGTCGAATCGCACTTCACAGGCAAATAATTAACAGAATTTTTGCGTTAAGTGAATAGCAAAAAACTTTCCCCCACCGTCCCCTGATAAAAGTGGGAATCTTCTTTACTATGAAGGGTAGGGAAGCAGAAATAGATAGGCTTGTGCAGACAGACATCATAAGGCCAGTTGATATCTCGTCATGAACCACTCAAATTATTGCCATCGAAAAAGCCGATGGCAATTAGAGAATATGTGCAGCGGTTAAAGCATCTTTAATTTCCCCATCAAACAAGATTTGTTTAAGCACTAGCACGAGGTAGAGTACTTTCTGAAATTAATCTTGCGCAAGCTTATCTCCACACTGAAAACGAAACATCGATGTCAGGTTGCGTCAGCACTGTCGTTGACGTTTTTCGTAGAATTTTTATATCTCACGCGATGTTTATTTGCAAGGTGATGGCATAACCATTCATGCATTCATTCATTTATGTAAAGATATCTGTTTTCGGCATAAGTGAACTTCTTGCACCTTGTTGCTGTTGTTGGCATTTGAAACGTGCTTTTGCGCCTTGATTAGCCGCACAATAGATTTCCTTATATTCAACTTGTTTGGAATAATTGCAGGCGTTATGGTTGTATGACCATTTTCGCACAAAATACGTATAACCACAGTGTAAGCACGGTGGCTTACTTTGGCTTACGTTAGTTTAGGTAATTGTTGCTGATGTTGTTGATTTTGCTCATAACGTTTATTATTGTTAATTGTTTGTACCGTTCAATGATTTTCTTCTATCGAGTGTGTGCCACGTTTATGATTTGCTAAGCATTCGCAATCTGCTGTGATGGTTTGCAATGAACCTAAAAGGACGAAAATTTTCGAAATGCTTTGACGAAATCTTTTGCACTCACATGTTTTTCCCAAAGTACGGACTTCTATTAAAAGTTGGCCGGAGGGGATAATTTTAATCGATCACTGCTCTTTGTAATTTTTTATATATTTTTTGACAAACATTAACGAAAAGCAGAGTTTGGCATTTTGAGTGAATGGGCAAAATTTTCAAGCGATGGCACCATTTTCCATACCCAGTTCCGTACATACGTTCCTAGAAAAACTAAGTGTTTATGTAGCAACAATGGCAAATTTTTAGCATTTTCCAAGTGTGGAAGTCCATATGAAAAAACACTCCTTATACGAGTATAAGATTGAATTTTTCAATACTTCAATACTTTCAATTACTGCTGTTTGTTGACAAAATTCCAGTGTATTTAAAATATGCTTTTTACAAAGTTATGGCCTTTTGTCATTTGTCGGGTAGCTTATGGATGTCCTTACGGAAGACATTTACGGGTTTGGAGAAAAAACTTCCGTGAAGCGCTGATCTGTTAACTATGACTGCATCGACTTGAATAAGCGGGGTGCGGTAACCCTTCCTAAGTTGAAAATTGGATTGCTTTTACTAGAAACGTACGGACGTATGCAAATTTTCTGGTATTTTTGCGAAATTTCAAGTATGTATTGCGAACCAAGCAATTTTAGCGGGAAGAATTTATTTGTACACCTAATGATATTTTTGAAATAGTGATTTGACCTGGACGAAATTGCGCCGTTTTTTGAATCGTCTGCAAAAAAGTAAAATTTTTCTTATTTTTTGATTATTATTTTATTTGTATCTGTATAATAATATATTATATATATATATTTATATTTATTATTGCTGTTAGCAAAGAGTTTTCTGTTTTGTGAAAAAACATTTCATTCTTCTCATGCGGTAACCTTTCACTCATTGGAAAGTTTATTTTCGTCTTTCATTCTTTTCCGCCGCCATACTTCGGAAACTAATTTAGAAATTTGTGCTACAAATGAAAAGTTTTTTCCTTCCTGTGATTAATTGCTTTAACTCCTGACGAATGATGAAAATATTATTTATGTAATTTGTATGGAGTTTGACTATCAAATTGTATTGCTCTTAAGTACACATGCACAAAATGTTGCTATGCTGTGCTGTGCATTTTAATGTTCTGTTTGCTTTGTGTGATATACATTTCCGCTCTAATGAATTGAAAACAAATGTGAAAAACCTTGAATTTAAATTAAAAACAAAGTACAAGTATTTACTCAATTTCTCTTTGTACTACTTTTGTTCTTCAATTTCCTTTTATGTTGTTACTAATCGTAACGATTCTAGTCTGTTTAAGAGTTAAGTATACATTGATATGTATATGGATGTGTACTTCTGGTCCCATTTAATACGCCAGTGTGTCACACATAAAAATCTAAAAAGCTTAATACGTTTGGTTGGAAGCTCTATATATTTGCGCAATGTTAAGTAAATAATAATAATAAACACAGTGACCAGAATTCATATGTTAATTACAAGTAGTTACGGCGTCATTGTGATGAGTTGATTTTCTATGGCTGCTCTGCGATTTACCTTTGCAATTGCGTATGTACGTACACATGTGTGCTTTTGAATGCATAAGGAAATGGCCATAACGAACGGAAAGTTGTGTACAGCAAACACGTTGTTAATATAAATTTGATATCAATTATAAATAACTAAATCATCGTCACCAGAACCGCTGACAGTTACTATATTATGTATATACGTGTACGTATTGGATTGAAAATAAAACAATTGTTTATTATGTTTGCTCGTAGACAGTGTGGAAATTATTTTAAAGTACTTCTGCTGGTCTCATGACTTCTTTCTGCTGACTTTCAATGCCCATCTTTGGCCAAAATTGATTACACAAAAAATTGATTGTAATTAAAGCATGAAAGGCAAAATTAAAAATTTTCATTACATTTTACTTGCTTCATTTTGCATAGAAGAGCATCCTTCGTGTAGCTCATGTCATTGATTATATAATGTAACACACGCGAAAGAGTTGACTTGAAAAATTCAATATTTAATTGAAATATAATGAAAGTTGCGGTCAATCTAATGAAAAGAATGATGAATCACAACCACACAATATGATTGGTCAAGAGATTTCATATGTATTTTATAAAACAATTGAAAATAACTTAATCGGTATTAGTTCAGAGGGACTTGATTGGTGCTGGGTTTTCTTGTATTCTTATTAGTTTTTAAAATCATCAAGAAATTCGCTGGTGACCTGCAATCGTAATTGCCTGCAACAGGAATTTGTGAAATAACGAGGAAGATGACTAAGGTGTAATGTGTAGATTACGAGAACGTACTTGCTTACAGTTCTTATTTTGTCAAAAAGACACCAAACAGGGAAAATGTTTTATTTGGCTCAAGCAAGTTTTTTTAACGCTGACCATTAACTTATATGTACCTTATTACATTTTTCTGATGTATGCAAAATATCGCATAATTTATTTTGTATATCGTATGTTTATTGCATATCGTTTGCAATTTATTACATGTTAGCAACACTTCATACCTAATTGAGCAAACTAAACCGAAAGTGCGTCCGTATGATAAATAATAGTAGTATGACAGAGAAAAGTTTTATTCACATGATATATTAGGCGTATCATTCATTCGCATTTTACTATGAGAGATATTTTAAGAAGAATTGTAACCGGATATGTAATTGAGCAAACTACACCGAAAGTGCGTCTATGTATGATAAATAGTAGTAGCATGACAGAGAAAAGTTTTATTCACATGATATATTATGCGTATCATTCATTCGCATTTTTCTATAAGAGATATTTTAAGAAGAATTGTAACCGGGTATGTAAAACTGGAACCGGAATTGGCTCATAGGTGGCTCCATAAAGTTCCTATAAAACCAGTGTCATCGGTGCCATTTTCCCTTGTTGACGTTTGACTAGTATTTTCAAATTGGAATAAAGAAAGTTTCATTCAATAGCATAGCTTGCGCTAGCGTTGAAAACGTCGAGTTCTATGCCGAAAAAGAACATACGCCGATAGTATTATTTTTTTCTCGAAGTATACAAAAGGAATTAGCACATCGTAAAACTGAATCGCCATAGTAAGAGGACGATAAACTCTTTCTATGTTTGGTGAGGGCAGAATATCTATAATCTGCTCGTTAATGTCTTGTGAAGCTATTATTAATAAATATTTTTAACAACAATTAATCGATTTGAAAGTTCCGCTGTTCAAGAAACTGTCAAGAAAAGCAATACAAGTCGCTTTTCGATATGTCATCTGTCCATCCACTCCCATGGCAAAAATTTTAATTGTAAGCTAGCAATTATACGATTTTTAGGACATAACCTAAGGAAGATGAGAATCTTATGGGTTTTCAGTAATTAAAAACGCATCAATCTGCTTCTCGAAATTGACATAACAAGAGTGATAAAAAAAAGACGTTAAAGGTGTAGTTGTTTTTCACCTTATAATGCTGATTTCAATAGATAGGCAAACCTAATCGGTTCCGCTGATCGAGAGTATATATAATTCACGACATAGTAGTGTGCAAGAGTCTAAATACTTTTAAGTATTTCGTTAAGTTTTGAATTTAACCTCATCGAAGCGATAAAAACAAAAGCAGATATTTTTGTTTTTGCAAACAAAGTTTTGAGCTCGTAGCCTTTATTGCAAGGAACGGTTGTAGAGATAAGGATGTCTATATCGATTCCCCTATATGGGGTAATTAAAGATACACATATGCCGCTTTAGATCGTTTTTACGCAATGCATATTTTACACAATGACTCTTACATGGGTTAGATATCTTTTTCAGTTGTTTTTTTGAAAGTTTTTTCTTTTCAACTTCAGCATTGAGAACGGCATTAAGTTTAGTCAAATTGAAAACAAAAGCATTTTTCTAAAAGTTATATAACATTTATAACAAACAATAGCGCTTCAATGGAAGTGTATTAAGTTTCATAATATATTTCTTTTAACATCCTTGACTTCAATTTCGCTGAAATAGAATAACAACAAACGCAGCTAAGGCGGCATTCGCACTTATACGTTATACAAAGCAAATAAATTTTTTATATTTAATTATTGTGTGTATTTAATATTTAACTCGAGAAGAATAGTTGGTAGATTAAAACCAATTCATTCCAATCGGTCAACCTTCGCTTATTTGTTTTACGTTTTTGTTTTTCTACAGCTTTCATAATTGGCTTGACATAGAAATTATATTCAAACGTTCTCGCGAACATATGCACGTATGCCTTGGCAAACATGTATTTGTTATATGGAGAACATGTACCGCATGTTTCAATTTACAATTTATGTCAATTGAAGCGTATTTTGCGTTGCAGGGATACGAATGCAATAAAAATTCTTTACATTTTCACAACTGAATGATTAGTATTCCGGTCTCAAATATTCAAAGCGCAGGATTAACTAGCCGTAGTGCCAATTTATATGAAAATAGATTATTTATTGAATTTTGTACTAATTAAGTTCACGTCATATAAATCAATTGTTAATTAACATTTTTCTATTTGCCATGAAAGTAACAATAATGTTAGTTGAATAAATTATATTATTGTTTGCATTTCGTCGCCGCGCCGCGCGCGTGACCATAAATGATATTTATGTGTATATTTGTATAATAATTAAATAAATAGTAAACACTTTAGTTCTACTTACGTTTCATTAATTATGTTTGAATTCACGTACAAACAGAGAGAGAGAGAGAGAGATTGAGAGAGAGAGAGAGAGAGAGAGAAAGAGAGAATGAAGTATTTAATTGAAAACTATCGCACTATATTGACTATTCAATTATAAAACAAACAATAGATTAAAAGTATATTACCTAAGAGTTTAAATGAACTCGTTGTTGTAAGTTGAAATTTGTTTCCCTTACACAGAACAGCGGTAAGACAAAAAGAATGCGTTTTCGCGACTATCGGTTGTGTTATCAAATCGCTGTAATCGGATAAAGGAAAATGTCTTGCTTAATTTCAATTGGACTCTCATTACAGCTAGAGCGATGTTCAGTAACATATTTTGAAAATTTCAATACTTTTCCAAGTCAATACGATTCAGCACGAGTTCAGCGAAATAAGAAGTGAGTGATGCTTAAACTAATTGTGTGTAGTTATTAAAAACAAATTTTGAAAGCACTTTCGAGTTGGAATATCCTATTTTATAACATGTAAGGCCGATTTTCTTTTTACATTGACCTTGTACATGTGAATTACTTATATACGTATATTGCAAAAGATCAATTATCTTGCCCCAATACAAGGCAATATATCTTCTGCAAGGATGCTAGGATATGTTAATATAAGTTCGATATAAGTTAGTGTTAAGCTAAGATCGAGAGGATATATCGGGCGACGGAATTGTGGCAATCTCGGCCGAAATGTTGATTTTTTGGCTCGCTGACCTTCTAAAGAAAGTTAACCGAACGGTTTCCGTTTTACGTCTCACCATTCCGCTTGACTGAGCAGACCGCACGGCCAGACATGTTTGTCGCAGAGTTTCTTACTCAATGATATAATGATTCTAGATATAACATCCGAGTCAATGTGAACAAAGCCGGGTTAAGTCAAGAAGACTGAAGTAAAGCCTAAGGCAGTGCAAATAAGGTGAAGTTTAAATTCGCAGTAGTCTAAAATGAAATCTACAAGAATATAGGAGTCACATTGAGCTCGAACCTACGACGGTGAAATCCAGGCTAACGCTAAAATTCAGCACGAGAGTCAAACCAAAACGCATCCTATTTTAAAGATCTTATACTAGTTAAGAGTAGCTGAGTACGTAAGAACAGCGGCTATCAAGTCGATGTTCGTGGATTCAATTCTCAGTGCGGCAGAGTTTGCTGCGGTCGTAGCTATAGTGAGTGTTTAGTCGGTAAAGGCATAACACCTACCGACTGGGCACACAGACCCACTAGGCTGCGGCCGCCTCCCTATATGGTTCCTTTTCTTCACATCTTCTTCTTTCTGGCCGTTAACGTTTTACATGAACCTACAAAACAAAAAATTAAAATAAAAAAAGACATAAATAAATTAAATCTACTATCCTTTATCCTTCTTCCTTATATAGTCCGTAATCGTTTCTTAAATATTGCGTAATTGTAAGATATTTCCTACGCACCGTCTTCATGATGCCCTTCGATCAAAACAGAAGGGTACTTGTCAAAATAGTCCTAACCAATACAAATTTCTTGTGTGGGAGATATTGATTATGCAGACGAATAAGGCCGCGGCTATGAAGAACTAATCACAATACATATGTATTTCCGTTGTTGTACCACGATAAATATTATTTATAATTTTTATGACATCGAATAAATTCTTGTAAAAGGTAGTCTAAGGTACTCTTATACCCATCATATGGATTGCAACACTGCATACATTTAAAAGAAAACAGCATTTTTAAGTTTACTATGAAGAAAAATGCCTACAGAAGCGAAGCAATGTGTACTGATCTAATTCCTATATTTTTTTCGTTCCAAGTTTTTTTTACACGTAATTATATGTTCCCTATCTAAAAATAGTTGTGTTTCAATATCTGAGATAGACAAGCGATGAAGCATTTCTACTATTAACGAGTCGAGCCGGAGAGTATCCTACCTTCACACCTTAGTGAAACTTAAGCCGTCTGTAGATGTCTACTTCATATATTTCCGCGATTGTCTGGACAAATTCAACGCTCGTGTTGTTGAAAGAAACTTAAAGTTTACTTCGATGACGCATAATTCATGTATTAAATCATTTGTATTATTGTGAGTGCCGTAACTAATTTAATATTTCTTTAAATGTTTACTAAACGCATAAAATGGAATTGATGGTAAGTAGTGGGTATAAAATATGAATATTAAATGCAAATCAAACCACATTGCAATGGGATGAATAATAAATAAAATTAACAGTATACCACACCATACCATACCATACCATACCATACCTTACCGCCAAGTAAATGCAAATGTGATGGTCATACTTCCACGCCACATTCTATCAGTCGCAATTTTAATGCTGAAGATTTTTTACTCGGTTTATCTACTTTTTAATATGCTACCATTTTTATGACTTTAATGTTTAAAATTTTTTTTAATTGAAATCACTTGCGTAGCAAAATGGGGAACGAAGAAAGACTTGGTGTTTTCAAGCAGTGTAAGTTTACGGAGGTAAGAATGCACACACACAAATATACATACATATATTACATTATACATGTATATTATATACGCATATATGTAAAGAAGTGCGTATGACGTTCTAGTTTATACTTGTTTTTTATTTTTTTCGTATGATATGCTTACGAATATCACAACAATAACGTGAGTATATAGTATAACTGCTAGGCATAGAGTGCAGAAAGTTGCGGTGTAAGAAAATAACGGAAGCTACGAGATGCTAAAACATCAAAAGGAAGTGAAATGGAAACCTGTTCAGAAAGGTTCAGAAATGCGGTAAATAAATGAATATAATGAAGAAAATGCGAAAGTTTTAAAAAAAAAAGGGAAAGAAAGAACAGAAAACATAAAACGACAAACACACTCCGGTGTGACAGGTAGAAACTGGTATCGTATATAAACGCACATAAATCCATTTTTTTAACTCACAATTTATGCCTTGATAACAAGACGCTATTTTAAAAACAATAGTGGCGCACACTCGCGCATTCTTAAGAATATAGATGGTAGGTGTAATTGTGTCACAGATATTTTCTGCCATGATGCGGTAACTTGTACGAACCGCCCTCGTTTTGTTTATGGCCTAAAAAAAGCAAAGAAAAAAAAGAGTGTAATTTATATCAAGCAAACATACATAGGCACAAACGTTAGCTTTTTTCGGTTCTTACGTACACCTTCAAGTTATACTACTTTTGTCGTTCTTACATACATTGTCGGTCTGCACCACTCCTCTCCTTTTATTTCAACACTTAAAAGCACCACAACATTCATCTAAGCAGGTATTGAAGAGTATATGTAACCAATTTGTGCTCAAAGATTCTAATTATTCAGCTCAAAGGATAAATACATGACGATTCTTTGGGAAACTCGTGGATACTCCAGTTAAGAGAAAATGAAACCTCTTAATAAATTTCTTGTGAAAATGCACAAGCACATGGGTTAGCGGTTGTTTTGCATATTATGCTAATTTCATGGGTAAATTTTGTGAACCTCCGCGGTCGCAAAAATGGCCCGTAAGAAGCTAAAGCTTTTCGGAAATATAATGACTGGGGAAAATGGGAGTGGTCCGTCAACGTGGAGGAAATTAAAACAGTCATTTTTAAGCTTGAAACCATAGGCCGTAAACCGTATTCTCGTGATAAGATTATATTACCTTAGACAAGACCTTAAGACAAGACTTACGCTTTCACGCATCTTTAATAAATGATTTCTTCCTAATTTTAAGAGGACTTGAAACGTAGGAAACCCAAAATTCGCTCTAAGATTAAACGATCGTTTTTTACATTAATCCTTATTTTTGTTTTTTAATCCTTCATTTCATATAAGCCTGTATGCGAATGTGCCTTTTTCCCAACAAAAGATTTTGTTTATCTAACCTAAAAAAAAAAAAAAAAAATTGCGGCTGCCTTTGTTTCTTCAATGAAGCTTCGTTTTTGTTTTGTTCTTTTTTTTCTTTTTTTCTTCTTCAGACGATATTTCTAAAAATACGTATTTAGTACGTGAGCCATGCAATTGGTTTATTACCTTGGATAATAAATGATATTTTCTTTTGTATTATAAAACCTTCAGAAAAAGAGTCTCTTTGTCCCGTTTATTTTTTGTTTTTTTTATCTCGTCGAATTTCCTTTTTTGGTGCTTTAATACCAACTGAAATTGTTTGTCAATTGCACAGCTTGCACCAGCCTCGATATGCAAAGTGTGTAATGTGTGCATAATTGCACAACTCTTGCTAAGTTTAATAATTTATTGTATATTGGCTTCGCGGCCGTAAATTCGCTTTTTAAAATTGAAAAATTTCAACGCTTGTGGTGCGGAACAGCTATGAAATATTTCTTCATTCTTTCTTTTGCGGGTTAACTGTTCGTTTCTTCAATATTTTTGATATGTGTCAACGAGAGGTGCAAAGGATATTAGAACGAAATGAAGGAAATTTATTATTAAATTCCTTGTAAAAGCGATTTCTTTATCTTAATTGGTCGTAAAGCTGTCACACGAGCTCATTTAGATTTTCCGAATTCTTCACGCTGACCCCACGAAAGAGTTCAAGGAGAGTCCAAAAAAGGCCTAGAGCAGCTGGGCTTAAACTTGCGAAAAAACGAAAGCTTCAAAATAGTTTATAATCGTCGTTGTACGAACAGCACGCGCAAATGAATTCAAATAACAATTTTTATAGCCACCACCTTTACAGCATCCCGTAGGAAGTTTCAGAGACCTTCTAAGATATATATATTCGCGATCAGCACTAAATTCGGAATCAATCGAGGTGCCGCAGTCCGTGCGTCTGTTCATCTGTCTGGTGTTTTTGTGTATTTGTCGATTGTAAACACATTCCGGGTCGCAAAATTTAAGACATCGGTTTGAATTTCGGTAAAAAATATTGAAATTGTTTGTGCACAGGCTAGTCTTGAAAAGGGGCCAACTCGTTCACAAACACAGGGCTACAATGCAACATAAATTGTGGACGTCTCCGCTTTCAAAAGCAAAAAAACAAGAAAAATATATTCAGCTGAGACCGAATTTTTTATGCCCATCAGCTTTATCCCGGAAAAGGCAGGAAAAACAAATGAAAAAATTAAATTTTCATACTCTGTAATATTAGATGGGTATGGATGATTATTTCCACCACACATGGATATCTTTATCTTGTGTCCATTGCAGTTTGTGGTAAGTGAACAAAAATTTCAGCAATCAGAGGTGTTTTTAGTTTATGCTGCACTGCAAGCGCGTCCTTTGAGTGATTTAGATTTTCAACATAAATCGTTTCCAACGTTTTTGACAAACTTGAAAACGAGCGCTTCATTTTCGCGATTAGAAACATGTTCACAACAAACATTGGATAGATGCTTATCAATAACTATTTTGTCCCTTAGATACAACACACTTATGCCAACGGGTTTTTCAATCATTGAAGCCCTTTTGATATTTCCCTTTTGGTATGGCCTTGACTTTTTTCGGCGATGCGGTCTTTAACTTCTTGATCGTGGCAACACTCCACCGTTTCATTGGTATTTTCAGTTTTTAAAAACAGGAAAAAGTGGTAGGGGATCAATAGGGGGGTGAATACGATGGCTGAGCCATGATTACGGTGTTGGTTTTGGTGAAAAAATTATGAACAAGCAATGAGGTGTGAGCTTGTGTATTATCGGAGTGCAATATTCATGACTGGTTGTTCCACAGACCATGCGAAAAATGTGCACGGCACTAGGCAATCGATGCGTCGACATTCTCAGCAACTGCTGTAATAGCGTTCTCCATAACAATTTTGTTCATATTTTTCATGGTCTTTTTCTTGCTCCAAGTAGACTCGCCAAATGCCACAGTCAACATTTTAAGTAACTTTGAGCATTCAATTTTATTTTTCTTCTATTAAACAAAATTCAGTACAGATTTTTTAATCAATTTTTTTCGATAGCATCAAAATCGCCATGCACCCCAAAACACGTCTGACCTTTATATCTATCAACGACAAACTAAAAATGCAAAATAGCTGATACGTTCAATATATGTTGGGAACATGTGTACAAGCGTAATGAAAAAAAAAATCGAAATTCGAATGTACGTAGTCCACGAAATTTGAAAGGCAGCCCTTGTTTTGAACATATCTCGTATACAGATTTTACGGTTTTGACAATGTGAATATGCCACCAGGGTTCCGGGGTTAATGTACACCACTCACTTTCATGAACTTTCATTACACATAAGCGGTAAAAGTTGAAATCTGCTTCTATAGTATTCTATGAGAGTTGCTAAAGCGTCTATACAAGATATGTCACGCCCACCTGACATTATAGAGTATCGACATTTCATTTTCTTTATTTTTAACTTTTGTAATTCGCGCATCTAACAGTTTATCCTTTTTCATTGACTGCCAAGAGTTGAAGAAGAAAATTCATTGAAGCGAGAATAAGGCGATCCTAGGACTTATACGTGAGCGAAACCTATTGTTAAACCGATATCGTTAGACGACTACCAGCTTGCACAATCGTTGCCTATATTTACATATAAAACAAAATGTAATAATTGACAAGAAAACATACAGTGTCATGTATTTTATCTAGTAACTTGTTATTTATTTTCATTATTAGCCTTTTCTTATTTTTTAATGTACTTTCTGTTTTCGAAACAAATAAAAACATTATAGAGGGACATGGACTAGCCTTAAATTCCCTACATAAATTGGCTTAACACAGTTATTCATGAAATGACTTTTCAGAATACAGTGTTACAAGGAACGTAGTTGAAAAGTGGGCTGATCCGCACAATTTTCAGTAGCGTTCGTCCTTGGACCAAAACCAATGTACCAAATTTCATCAAAATATATCAAAAATTGCGACCTCTAGGTTTAACGCAAGAAAACAAGACTGCCAGACGGACCGACAACCTTCTAATCATATAATAAAAGATGGGTCCATCTTGCGTACTTCTGGGCGTTGCATACATCCGTGCAAGCCTAATATACTCTTGTACCACAAGTGGTACAAGGGTATATGGTATAGCATTAAAACCATGGTAGGGCATTAAAACCAAACTTTTAACTGAAAATTTTATTTTGGATTCACACTTCTTAGGGGCACAGCAAAATCGGTTATTACCGTCAACCTGTAATTTGTTATTATTTCATTTATGATGCATTGTAGACCACGAGCATTGCCTTCTTATTCTGTATGATACGGGACATATCGCAAATAATATTAATAATAATAAAAAAAATAATGATAATTGTCGTTTCCATTGACTGTTATTTATTATATTTGGTCGAAATTTTTTTTCCTTTTCTTTTTTATATATGAAAACCACTCGCCGATACCGCAATAAGTAATTTAAATATTAACACATATGATGTGCAGATGTACATATGTACAAAACCTCATTTAACACACTTGTTCGAACCAATAAAAATTGATAATGTCTTGTGGGCATTATTGCATTAGCGAGCGTATGTACATGTGTATGTATGTGTGTGTGCTCTTTTTTTCTGGTCCGTAATGTATATTCACGCACGCAAATAAACATAGTCTCGTATATATTTACTTGCATTCAACATAAGCTCTGACGAGCAAATACAATTAAATATTCAACCATCAGATATCGTTTCATGTTCATTTCAATATAATTGTTGTTGCTTCTGTTACTGTTGCTAGTGTTATTGAACTTCATTTTGTCACATTTACGCCACACTTGTTAAAATTCACAATTAATTACTTCATCAGAAGATACATTTGAATGAATTAAACACTTTCCGTCGTAATTACGATAAACATAAATGAATTAATACATTCTTACTAAAATTATTGCACATAATTTTTATACCCTACCCCACTTGTGGTGCAAAAGTATATTAAGCTTTTACGATCAATTCATACTCGCTTTTTGAATTGATCTAAGCTTGTCTGTCCGCGTGTCCAACAGCCTCCCTTACATTCTTTTGTTCACCCTAAAAGTCACAAATTTGAGATGGTTTGATGAAAGGTGTCACACTGACATATTTTGGGCCAACAACGAATGCTATTGAAAATGGTCCCGATCGGATCACTTGTCCAACCACTTCCCATATAACACGCCATTTTGAAAAGTTGTCGTTATGTGAACAACTGCGGGATGATCTATGACATTCGACAGCGTCAGAGACCTGCCGCAACCGTGGTTGTATTGGATTTAGTAAACATTTGTACGAGTACGCATCAAAGGCCTCACTCACACAATTTGCTTTCATTGACTTAAAAGATGCCTTCAACCATCAAGAATGACATAAAAATATGATTGTATGAGTGGCAAAGTTTTAAAGGCTCCACGAATTTTCTTTCCCGCACATAGTTGAAGAGCGGCCTTACGGACACTTGAGTCCGTCAAAGGAATTCTCTCGTCGCACCATTTTATATTTTCTGAGCGGCATAACTTCAATAATTTTTATTCACTTTATTACAGTTTTGAAATAATATTCGCTGGCGGAACATGTAGGGGATTTACGATAAGTTAATTTAAAGGCTATTTAATGAATAACTTTTACGGTCGAAAGTTGAACCGTTTCATTCAAACGCTCAACAATTGCAAACAAGTCAACGGTTTTGCGATTGTGCGCGCATTTCGCCATTAACAAGCGTTTATATTAAGTGATTTTTCTCTTATTTTTATATTCAAACGCACACTAGTTAAACTCTTCAATTTCCTTCCTTTCCTTATAGGAATGGCATTCCTTATAGGAATGGCTTCAGTGTTGCTATTTATTATCATAATAACAATAATAATAGAAATAATTGTATTATATAAATAAACAATTAAAAGCATTACAGTCGGCCCCGGCCCGCCATTAAATAGCCTAAGCCCCTCGCTTAATACAATCATTCATGTAAAGACTTTTCAAAGTAACGCGTTATATGAGCAGTGGCCGAGAAGATGGTCGGACACTAAGTATTGTCAATAGTGTTTGCCCTCGGGACAAAACACGTAGGTGCAACAAATTCCATCAAAATATCTCAAAATTTGTGACTTGTAGGCTGAAAACAAAAATGCAGGGACAGACAAAAAACATATAGACGAACAGGCAAGCCTAGATCGATTTAGTAAATGAATCCGAATGAAGCTATCTCAGGTTCTTCTGGGTGTTGTACACATCCGCACAAACTTAATATACCCGGTATAAGAAGAGCTCAAGCGTTAATAATTATTTGCCGCTTGAACTAAGTTCTTTTCTCTTGCCAGGAATGATTAACGATAACGATGAACATTAATTTATCGCCTTCGAAGTCCAATCAGTGTTTAAATCTTCCTCCATATATTCGATGCAAGGCCGGTGACGTGCCCTGCGACTCTTACATCAAACTTCGTTCGATGCATGCAATTGACGGAAAAGCCGCGTGGCATAGCCATTATTGTAGATCCGGAAACAGACACAAATCGAAAGATCTATTACTCATAATCATAGCGTTACTTGACCTTTTAAATTAATTGAGTTTTTTGCTAAAAACTCTTGCAGATGACGGCCTTATCGTGTTGTCTAAAAAACATTGAAAACGAAGCGAGAAGTAGTTCCTGATTTTTTCGATATTTTTGCGTTTATACCGACTGAAGCGGATCATTGTCAAGTAATTGCTATTTATTAACTGCTTCTTCAATATATCAAAAAATTTATCTTAAAAGACAAAACTTAAGATAAACTCTCTGCTCAATTAGATTTTTCATTGCAAAAATCAAATGGCACTCAACAGCGTAATTAACAAAAAGGAAAACTTTCTCCATTCTGAGCAACAGTTTGTGTTTACGGAAACTCAGTACATTGTTTTCAACTTAAAGGAAAAATATTATGGCCTTGTTGTGTATAAAATGGTATATGAAATACGGATGAGCAGCATTAATACAAAATTTCTCGTTACTTTGTTTAGGTCTGTCATCGTATGGGCTACGACTGCTAAGTCTTCCACGTATCTATAAGATACTAATTCTGCTATAACTGTTCGCAACTAGGCAAAATGTTTTTCTTATTCACCCTATGGACCTAATATCTTCCGTTGGAAAACTGTGACGACCAAAAATTGTTCCTCACATGATCTTAGAATAAGTTAAGATGCGTTGGCGTTAAGTCGGGCTTTCATTAGACATAAGCTGAGAATATCCGTTAGCGGGTTTGAAATAACCTCAGATTGGATGTGGCAAGCTTTGACGAGTTCCCCTTTGTCTTCTTGTTTCGCTCCTTGCTTAGGCAAGCGATACAATCAGACGCGTCGAAAAGGTCTGAGCCAAGCAATCGTGGAAAGCAATTAAAGTTAACAAAGTCTACGTAAAGTTAAACTAAACGAAAATAACAAAGTCTGAGTATTATTATTATTATTATTATTATCTAAATTTAGCCAGAGAATAAATTACAAGACTAAAGTCTTAAAAGCACTAGCATCTAAGGCTTTCGGCTTTTATTTATTTATTTATTTATTTATTTTTTTTTTTTTTTTTTTTTATTAATATTATTATTATTTTTATTATTAAAAACTCTACCGCACTTGAGGTTTGAGTCTGAGTAAAGTAACCTAAAGTAAAAAAAAAAACAAAGTAAGTGTAGAGGTCGTATGTCAAGGTCAAAACATTGACATACATTACAATCGGTTAAAAGGCGAAAGAAAACGAACAAACTATTGTTTGAGTGATGACAGAAATCAGAAAGCAATAACCATAGTCTTTGCATATTCCAAGGCCGTTAAGCCACTTCCAAACAAGGATGTCTCTGATGAGGGATGGCGGGTTAGAACCGGCCGTAGTCAACTTTCCGCAAGGCTTAGAACAATTCTATGATTAATATCCATGTTTAAATTGGTTAGGGGCGTGATTAGTTCACCGGCAGTACTGGCAAAAGTCTAATCAGTGGCGTCATATGGAGACATGGACTCTGTAATCCATTGCTCGTTTTATGCAACAACTTTAATAATGTGTATAATTTAATTTTATTGATGCATTTTTTATGTTACCTTACATCGCAATCTCCATTTTTTGATCAATTGCCATGTGTACGGAGGTTGCCTTATTATACACGCATAGACCAGTTATAGGGGATTGTAAACCCTGGGGCAGTAAAAATGTATTTACTTGTGACATGCACACACATGCCCTTTTTGTGTGGCCTCTGCCTTTCCGTTTCGTTCATTACCTTTTCATAGTCACCAGGTTAATAAATAAGACTTCAACATTTTGCATTTTAATTGTATCTGAGTGTCCCGATTTCTGGGTATTGAATTGCAGCTTATGTAAATGTATTCGTGAATTGAACTCAATGACTTTGCTGCCTCTTTTTAGCAATTAATTAAATATATTGCATTAAAAATATGTACCTCTTCATTAGCCATTAATTGATAAATACTTCAATAATATTAAGTTTCGTTTTTTTTTTTTGTTTTTTGATTTTATCAATTTTTTCATAATTTCATCGTTCATCCTCGCGTAGCTCATTCTCTACATATTACTATGAAGGAAAACATATAAAAACGCTATAGTGGCACACGGTGTAGCATTAAACGTCCTACAACACCACGCTTAATGCAGTGGTTCTTACCTACTGCTTATTTTGAAAAGGCGTCGAAATCATTTTTAAAAACGGCCGTCCTTGGTCTAAGACGGGTCTATGTACCAAAACTACCCAAAAATTGGGGCTGGAACGCAAGAAAACAAGACTACTGGATGGACGGACATTTTGAATCGATCAGTATAGTGAAGGTTGGATCTATCTCAAGTCTTTCTTGGCATTGCATATATCCCACTAGGGTTGTAGGATATAAAAAAATTAACTCATACCAAATTTATACAATAGATATGTCACTTGCCTTAAAAATGGCAAAATATTCGTATAATTTGTTGGATATAAAAGAAAGAAAAAAATTACAAAAAGTACGATTCTTATCGATTATAACTTTTTTCTTGTTTGTGTATTCATTTGGGGCTAGGAAAAAAGTTGTAACGTTTCTTTAAATGTTTAAATATTTTACTGTTAATTTTTCCTTTTTGTTTACATGAAAAACAAAAACATCCATTTTCATAGCTGTTATGTGTTTAAAGGAAAAACTGTATGCAATTGGCTTAATGCCAATATTTATAGCTTTTAACAAGTAAGAGCGTCATGCTCATCTTCAGACGAAACTCTGGCACACATTTTCTCAAACCAATAAATAAAAGAGCTAAGGCATTACATTATACGATAGTTTGTTAGTTGATTGGGTATATTTTTGCACTTATATTTTATGTGGTCCTGTTAAATATTCGTAATGTCGACTATGTAAGTTCCAGCTGTTAGTTCTTGTAGTTTCACAGGGATTACGACGCGTATTGTCAAGCTTGTTCTTCGATTATACCCCAGTTATTGTGTGTCCAACGACAGATGTCTGCGAAATGGAAAATCGGGCAATCAAATGAATAGATGTCGATAAACCGGCAGAGGTTGTTATATTGATGGGGAGCACTCACCCTGCTGCCTGTTCTACACACACAAGGTTACAAACAGAAGGACAAATTTAGTATGTTTCTAAATTTTCTTTGAAGGGAATAAAAGAGGATTGTCTGGCAATTTGCTAATACTCACTTGCTTACTATGGTGTTCGCACACTCGCAAACACAATATGAGGATGTATTTATACTGATATACTGGCTGTTTTGGCCAAAACTGAAATTCAAGAAATATAAGAAAAAGTCGCATCGTCTTCGATAAAAAAGGCATTTCAACCAAAAAAAAAAAAAAAAAAAAAAAAAAAAAAAAAAAAAAAATAAAAGAAATTCGTATGAAATCACTTGATCCATTA
>KK499824.1:659557-982500 GCA_000688715.1 Glossina pallidipes
CGCATCGTCTTCGATAAAAAAGGCATTTCAACCAACTAAAAAAAAAAAAAAAAAAATAAATAAATAAATAAAATAAAAGAAATTCGTATGAAATCACTTGATCCATTAGCAAAGAGTTAAAGAAATGGTTAAATCGAAAGTGTCATTAGCTGTTGATCAACCCTATTTGCATAAACGATTATTTGTGTATGTGCATATATACATATATACATATTTAGTTTTTCTCTCCTTCAGTTAAATATAGCTGCAAAGAGCAGCACATGTGTGTCTACATAACGTATCAGCATATAACTTATAAATATCAGGAAGTTGCTGCCCATATACTAAAATTGGAATAACTTTTCGAGAAAACATATGTTAAAGTAGAAGAATTAAAATCTGTGAATAGTCAATTCCCTGGGCGCATTTGAATTGCGGGCTTCAGGCACCACGGTTTGTAAGTTACATATTAGTGAACTTGTCCACTTATAGTGCAACCTGCGTACTAACATACATGGTAATTTTGTATAAGTTGCTTCAAGCATGTCCACATACAAGGAGTCGCGTCTTCTCGTTAAACGAGGCCTTTAGTTCGCTCCATTTTACTTTGAATGTGAACCTTTTGACAAGGTGTGAATCTTTCAACCAAGGTTAGTATGAAAGTGAATGCTTTCCTATAGAAAGCAGTAGGACGCTTAATACATTCCCGGTATTTTTGCTCATAGAAACTGATTATTTTTCATGCCATTATCGATTCCAATATAATATCGATAGCACACATAAAAAGTATGTAATGCCTAAGCATTTACATTGAGTTGAATTCAAGAGGAATCAGGGTTTTCGGGGTTTAAGTTTTTCATAGTAAGGGGCCCTAAACGGACTTGCAATAATTCATCCGATTCTATCACAATCATTTACAAAATCATTTATAACAGACGTTATTTGGACAGACATCTGTCTCATACCAAGCTATGATCTTTAAATAATACGATTTTTCGAAAAGTTTAAAAAAAGTTCTTGTTGCTCATTCGTCATTTTACTTCACTCTACACGAATTTACTTCTTCTGCAGCTTCTTCTTACGTTAGCTACCTAATGAAGAACCCACTGTCTTTCTCTAGCCACAGTTACTGAGCCAAATCAGGATCTTACTTTAGTAGTCACGATTGATTAGAAGGTTTTGTTTCCCAACTGATAATAATAACAACAAATAAATAACTAATAAAAAAATTAATAAACAAGAACTAAAAACAGTTCGCTATAAACTGCACATCATTTTTCTTTCGCTGTGCCCCCTCACCAAAGGAGGCCTTCATACTGGACTTTCCCTTTCTATGGAGAGGATCCGTCAAGATTACGAATCGAGTTTGCATTTCACTCTAGGCGTTCATTTATCCACGATCTGTTGTTAAAATCCACACTGTTCCGCAACTTGTGATTGAAGATTGAGTTTCATCGCATATTTCCTTAATTAATAGTTAAGCGTCTATCGCTTTCTTTCTGTTAGACATAATTTTTCTATTTATTTTTTTTATTGTTTTACAATTAGTTTATAAAATAAAAGTAAACTGAAATATGATTCCATCATAAGTTTGAAAAGTTATCTTTATTATTATTTTTAAAAATTTTCAAGGCTTCAATTAATATTCGTCATAGCAACATGCACATGTATGCTCGTACAAGCTTTAAATGCATAATAATATTGCAGTTTTTCATATTCAGGGACTTTGTTATTTATTGGTATGCGCTGAACTGACTGTCTCCCTGTCAGACAAAGGAGAAAAGTAATAACAAGAATATGATCACAGAATTCTAGGAACTCCTTATCTAGATTTAAACTAATTGCTAATGAAACGTAGCGTATTTGAGCACAATACCTGTGCAAGGGATAAAGAATTAATAAGGAATAAAAGGGATAAAGGGGTAAAGGGGTAAAATTTAAAAAATTAATAGAGACGTAAATAATTTCTTTATATTAATAGCGGTCTTCTATTTAGACCGGCACGTAACTTGACGTAAGAATTCATTTACTCCGACCTCAGGATAAAAATCCCAAGCGGACATGTAACTATTGCAAATAGAATAATAAAGTTTGCGCCTCGTCATGCAAGTACTTCCGCAAGTTTGTGAGAATGGAAATAGAAAAATAACAAATCAACTATAACTGCAGACAATAAAAGTTTTTTAACTTAATAATAGTGCACAAACACATAAGCATTGACAAGGACACAGTGTAAACAAGAAAAGATAAGAGTGCTACTGCTGTTAGAATTGCTCTTACCGCTGCTTGCGAGAGAATGAATAATACGTATATAAGCGTAGACTGCAAAGTGTGCAAAGCAAACAATTGAAATCGTTATGAAAATAATCAATCAATGTATGTCAAGAGATGAATACGTACCTAGGAATATGAATATAAGGAGGAAAAATTAAAAATGAAAAAAAAAAAAAAAAAACAAAGAAAAAAAGAAGATGAAAAATGAATTCCGTGTAATTGTTAATAAAAATTTTGATTATAAAACGGAAAACGGAGTGTAATACTGAAAGCAGATACCATGTATGAGAATAACTAAGAAAGACGTATTCATCCATAATGGATAGCGAAACTTTATGATAGTTATGATGGACTCGTCAATTCACTGATGATGGCACTTCCAAACAATTATAAAAGAATTCAGCATTTAAAGACATTATTCAGTTTGTTTATTGACTCCATGAGTTTGCTTTAAGTTTCCAGCTTGATCTTGAGCCATTAATTTAGACCACATTTGCTATGATTCAGCTTTCTATGTCAGATCTTGTTATCGTGAATGTTGCAAGACGGACCGGCATTGCTATGATGAAAAGAATGTGCACCCTACGATGTCTCTAAGGTCGACCACAAACTAAGTGTTACAAGCTGGATGACATAACTATAATGAATTCTCTGATCGTTGGCATAAAAACAGCAAGATGCTAATAAAGTACTTCTTGTGCCAAGCATAAGAATTCCTTGAAATTGCAATCGAAAAAAAATTGAAATATCAATCGAAGATAAGTTATGCTCCAATTAGCTTAAGTGCCAATGAATTCAATTTCATACTTTACTTAACTTAAATGGATAAAGTTATTAAAAATTAATTTTATCTAAAAGGTTTTTAATAATTAATAGCACAGCAAACATATTTTTAACACTTCAAAGAACTTTTCGCAGTAAAATTTATAGGAAAAAAAAAACGAAGAATTCTTCTTCTTAAATTTCTTTTCTTTTCTTATTTCGTTCCTTTTTTTGTTCGAATTTTATTTCTGTTACAAGCGATACCTCACATTTTACGCTCTAATTCAAGAACAAATACTATTAGTGATTGCTGCTGCGTGAATGCATGTGTGTGCGTGTCTGTGTATGTTCACGAGAACACATATAAAGGTTTCTCAATGGTCATCGATAATGGTTATTGGTGGCTGTAGAAACACATACATAAAATGTTTTAAAGCAATAGTAGTTGAGAACAACACTTGCCGATGAATATAGTTTGCCCTCAATATTAGGTTAATCAATACGAATTTCAGAATTTACGGTGCTACGGAGGTCAAGCAAATCAGTTAAATATTTTATTCAATAACAGAAATGTGCAAACTTTATTAACTACACCCTACACCACTTGTAGTACAAGGGTATATTAAGTTTCCGCGAACGTATGCAATACCCAGAAGTACTTGAGATAGACCAACAATTTTTTGATTCACCGATCAATCAAAATCGCCTTCTGAGTCGATCTAATTGTGTTCGCCCGGCTGTGGGGGGATCTACCTACTCGCCTTGTTTTCTTTTGCTCAACGTACAGGTCACAATGTTTGGTATGTTTAGATAAAATTTGGTCTACTGACATATTCTGGTCCAAGAACGAACGCTGTTAAAAATGATTCGGATCGGATCACATTTTGGAGCACTTGTCATATAACGTCCCATTTTCAAAAGTCGTTATATGAATAATAGCAGTGTGTTTAAAGGTGGACCCTGACCCACTATAGTGTTTTTAGTTACTTTTTTATTCAATTAACTCCTATAAATAAGTCTTATGTTTAATGTTATTATGCCTATGCAAAGTATATTAAGGAAAATAAAAAACGAAAGGAAAACAAAAAGAAGGAGTTCTTCTATAGATATCCAAGAGAAAAAAAGGAAAAAAAAACATCCACACATCTAGAGCAGTGGCACACCCGCACCCGGTATATATCCGCGTTGGGAGTGCCCACATAAGCACCGCAAATACGCAAAGGCTTGGCGAATCATACGAAGGTTTAGGCAAGACACGCATTTTAAGGCGCGTCGATTTTGATTGGTTGAGTTAAGCGAGTAACATATTGAGATTAATCGTTTAGATTTTTGCAAATGACCCCGAACAGGTTGAAAAGCAGCCAATTATATCTACATTGGACGAATTTTACGACGGCGAGTCACTGACACCATTTATTAATTTAGCTAAGAGGAAACTGCCAACGATAAATGGTTTTTATGTAAAAGTTTAGAAGGCTGTGCATAATAAAATTGATTAGGAAAATTCCGCGTTTTTATGTTAATAGAAGTTTTGTCTTATGGAGATATGTACTGTGTAAATAAAAGATACTTCTTAAGTACATTTGTTTAAAGAAAATGCACATATAAATATCTGTCCATATTTGTATATCAGTGTACTAAGTACTCTAAAGGTTCTGAAAGCATTTTCAAACTTTAATGAACCGAACGTCGAACGTTAATTAATTAACATCGTTTCGTTTAAGAAGCGAGGTTGAGACGCCTCGCCCGTAGGCGGTTGTACAAATTGACAGCCAGTGCCCTCATATACATTTTTGCATCTATGTTTAGTAATTAGATGGATTATGCGTTAATATATAAGCAAAGGTATAGACGCTGTGTTCTCTTTCTTAAGTTGTTCTTGTTTTTACCTTTATTCTTATTCTTATCCAAACACTTCTTTCATATTTGTGCTTTTCCTCTTAACCACATTCGCACTCGCAATGATATTCATTTTTGCATTTGCCGTTCATAGTAGTATTTGTGGCTATACTCGTATTCATATTTCTATTCCTAGTCGTGTTCATATTCGGATTCGTGTTGGTGTTCGCGTTCGTATTGAATTCGAATTCATATTCGTATCCCTATTCGTGTTCGTATTCCTATTCGCATTCGCACTCATTTTCGTACCCATACTCGTACTCATATTCGTATCCATATTGGTATTCAGATTCGTATTCATATTCGTGTTCGCACTCGTATTTATAAGCACAATCGTATTCGCGTTGATATATGCATTCGTACTCATACTAGTATTCAGATTCATGTTAATAACCATATCAGTATTCATATTCATATTCGTACTCGTATTCATATTCGCGTTCGCATTCGTGTTCGTATTTTTACTCAAGCCGACGAATACAGACTGCTTGACATTAATTATACTTTGCACCACTAGTGATCAGAGTATGTTAAATTTGTGCAGATATATGCAACAGTCAGGAGATGGACGCATCATTTGTTACACCAATCCATTCCGAATCAGACTCCCCTGAAGTATATCCTTTATAATGTCGATGTCAAATCCTAACTTGGAGGTTTTTCTTTTGACATTAAATTACACATTTGGACCTCATCGGGATCTCCAAACAGGTTAACCCAATTTTCGGTCCTAGCTTGCTGTTAAGACCATTCGGGGCTTGCACTTTGTTCTGTTGTATTGATTTCTTCTATACATGTAGCTTACAAAAAATTCCTATACAATCAGATTCTGTTTTCACGTCTCCACGTTGTTGCAATGCATATCTTCTGTTCTTATATAATGAAAAAATCGCGCAATCCGTTATGCTTAATGGTAATCTCAAAGAGAAATTCTACAATCGTAGCATTCTTTACATTTAACATAAGAACACACAACCGTGTATTCAAAAGCATAAAGAGCATGAAAGCTAATTTTCATAAGTTTAAACCTTTTTTTTACGGTTTCAATAATTTATTCCCTCCTTCTCGTTTACAACCAATTTCACATTTAATTCTCTAATATTCACCTGCCTTTGAAGTAAAGTATGCCCAAGTACAAGTTTGTTTATTTGTAGATACTTTTCTTGCATTTTTTTTCTTCAACTTTTCATTCGTAAACTATTTTTTTTTTTTTTGCTCTATTACTTACTAAAAAACCCCTATTGAGATGTTTCTATGAACGAAAATCGATTTTTTAACACTTTTCAATTTTTCACTTCTTTCCTTTTTTTTCTTATAGTTTCTCAATTCACACGAAAACACATATACTGTTAGAGAATCATAACAAATACACTCAATATGCGCTTGAAGTAAGTACCACAAATCTCTTAGAGAATGCCAAGATATATTGTTGGTAACTGTGTGCATCATTACGTTCGTATAAGACGACGCTCTATGGAAAGCTTGAAGAAACCTGCGATTGTTCTCCTTTGTGATTGTGCTATCAAGCTGTCATGGACGCCAGCTCCACTAGAGGAAATCTAGCGGAAAGGAGCGCCATTTCTTATTATATATATGGCTGTGAGCCGATAATTTTCTTTCGGCCTTAAATTGAGAATTGAGCTAAGCTCTTTCATTGCTAATACTCAGAATAAAAAGAAGGGATTAAAATATTTTAAGATTAGCTTTAACTACAAAAGAACTTGTTTCATAAGCGCATACAAGAAGGCGCAAACAATTCGGCGACTACTGTTTCGCCGCCCACAATGTTTACGACGGTATATGAAAAATCACTTATCTTGAGATTGTTTGCGTTAAATATTTCATAACATAAACATTTGATTCCCTATTTTATATACTCTTATATACTTGTTAAGAGTTATTCCCTTTTTAGTTTGTTTATATGTTTGGTAGTTAAATAAATAAACGGATATGCGAGCACAAATATGATTCTCATTGCTCAGAAAATGGAGCGGTATGTATTAACTTTATCCCCTTATCCCTACTCCCTTCTCATTCGCCCACTTTTTCTCTGTCTGTCTTCATCCTTGACAATTAATCCATGTATTTTTACGTGCTTCGCTCGATCTACTTGCTCATCATTATCATTTTTGACACCACGAAATTCATAAAATATTGTACTTATAAACTTGCATAAGGCTTTGAAAATGTTCTAAACTGATCGAAGCTCACACCTGCAAGTCTATGTAATGAAAACTGTGCTTGCAACCTTTGCTTTCTGTGTTTTTTGCTTGTTACTTATAAAGTACGACATATGCAGCATATACATTTCTAAATTTCTAAAAGAACTGCGTCCACTCCATATCATCCAAGTCCAAAAAGACTCGGTCACAATCGAAAACATGTTTCTTACGTGTTTTTTTTTTAGGATTCGTAAAGGTTTATGTAGAGTTTTTATATCCAATTCACTGCTGTAAATTTATCTATGTGATGCACTGAGACCCAACATTATTTAGACCATTTAACACACTCGTGTGTGGCGAACGTTTGGAATTTCTCAAATACTATTTAAATTTTTTAATTGTTACGAATCTACTCACATTCCTTTCGCATATATACTTATAACCGGAGAATGCTTACCACAAGCTGTTGCGGAGACGGAAAGATGGACAGATGAACGGGTAGACGTGGTCACGCTTTCCCATCTTTGTACAGGCAGTACACCATCGCTCACGAAATATAAGTTGAAATTTTTGTAGATGTATCTGCTGAAATTTATGGGTAATGGGCAAAAGCCATGTTTTTAATTCGTTGGCAAAACAGGTGTGCATAATTTATGAAGTAGTATAGCAGTGGTATCCAGCGACCGATTTGGTCCACTTTCAATAGCAATCTGCATGCAAGAACTTCCAACGTTTCTACCAAACTTGAAGTCGTTAGCTTCATTTTTGCGGCCTGAAGAGTGTTTGCAACACACATCACACAGACAAACTGGCGGCCAGACAGCCAGACAGGCAGACGGACAAGCTTAAATCGAGCCAGCATTCGATAGTGATCATGAATATACATACTTTGGGGGATCTCTGAAGCTTCATTCTGGGCGTTGCAAACTAAAGTCTTAAAGCACTAACATCTAAGGCTTTCGACTTTATTTTTATTTTTTTTTTTTTATTATTACTATTAGTAATATTATTATATTATTAAAAACTCTACCGCATTTGAGATTTGAACCCACGATCAAAAAAAACAACATAACCATGAATATCTTAACCAAATCCTATATTCAGATTTTTTTATAACTTTTCTATATGAAAACAATTTTCATACGTTTGGGATTATTTTAGTTATGGAAATTTTTTTTGTTTCAAACATTTCAACATTTTTTCTATGTAATTCGAACTATATTTTAAAATAAAAGTAAGTTTTGTGAATTTTTTAAAATCAATTTTCATAATTATTTTTATAATGAAAATAGTGAAAAGTCTGAACTAAGGAAAACCACACCACTTGTGGCTTTGTGTGGAAGTTTGCCAATAAACTCCCATATGAAACCTTGAAGTAACAAAATGATTGCTGACGAGCAAAAGAGAGAAAGAGATGGTGGAGCTCAATCAGTTTTGGAAGAATATGGCGTGGAATAGAGAGATGTATTGGTTTATTCTGCTAACCGTCGATGACTTGGATTTGTCACGAACCATACAGACCGGAAATAAAGATTCCAAGTGGCGGCTTCGGAAGTTTGGGATTGACTGTTGCCTAATGTAGTGATGTGCTTGGCATTCAATCACCGGATAGAAAGCGTAAATTACTTACATGACTAAAGCAAATACATAATAATAACTAAATTTAACTAATATTTTTAGTAAAAATATTTTAACCTAAGTTTTGCATTTTTATATATCTTTCTTTTCTCACGATCGAGATTATATTCTAAGCTGGCATAATATGGCATAAGAAATTTATTATTTTTAGTGTAATAGTATTTGCATAAAAGGCGTCTCTATGTTAACGTAAACTTAGTGTGTCGTATATTGCCTCGAACAAATTAAACCATTCTTATATATTCCAAATATCATATAATCGTGACTTTTGATTACGATCACATTCATCTTCACATAAGAAAGTACACACGGAAAGCGTTCCTTCTGCTTAGCACGGACTTCAACCGATCATTTGTTTTCTTTTGGATAAAGAAAAAAGACGAGTGCACCCATTCCAGCATAGCTTGAAAGACAAGTTGTTCCATTCGGTATAGGAAAAGTGTACCCTTCCAGAACGGTGGGAAAGCTTGTGGTTAGCAATGGACAATACTGTAAACGCGATATCTTCTATTATTCGTAAAACTTAACAAACTTATATATTCAAATTTATTCACGTGCCTAACCTTTTAATTTTACATATTACACTACTCACGATTAGTCATTCCAAGAACATAGATAGTCTGTGACTTGTGGGTCACAGGTTGTCTGGTTTAAATCTATTAACGTGGAACATTTCTTCTCTCTCTTAGAGAGAGAGACAGAGAGATAGAGAGACAGACAGAGAGAGAGAGAGAGAGAGAGAGAGAGAGAGAGAGTTTCGGGCAAGAAAGGTGATACAATGATTGTACAGTACAATGATTGAACATCAAGTGTGCTTGCAGTAAATCTCCCTGCGATAAATTATTGAAAACTTTTAGCGATATTTCATTGGTATATAAGAACTTTACGTAAAATTCTTATTTTCCAATTATTACGGTTCCATTAGTTTCATAATATTTAATTTTACTTCGAGTGGTCTTGTGGTAATGTGTCAAAAATCGCGTCGCAGATCCGTAAGCGTACATTTGTTCTTTTTCGGTACAGAACTTAATGTCTTCTTGTTTGTCGATCTCACTTGTACTTCACGCGAAGACAACAATAAAAATGGATGTAGCTTTATAAATAAATATATAAACTGTGGATTTAAAGGCTTCCGGACAACTTAGATCATATGGCTCGTTTGCATTGAAGACTCTATCGCATTTGAGATTTGAATCTCCAACTATTGAGTTGTTACTCGCGATCCTTTGCCTAATCGGCTAACCATTCCTATGCATATATATGTATATATCATATGATCCTGGGGAAAGAGTTTATAAGTCTCATTACAGGAATTGAGTAAACTCACCTTAGATTCTACAATTTCTTGCTGTTCTAGTAGAGCGGCATTGTAGCTTAAATTTCATTTCATTACATGAATATCGGCAAACGTGTTATTATTTATTTCAATTCACTTTGAAACTTTGTAGTTTTTGTATTTATTTGTTGTTTCAATGTGAATTTCAATCTGAAGGCTGTTTTACGAGTTCAAAACATATTTTCCTTAAATTCGTAATTTTTCTATTTTTTTCTTCTCTCTTTCTTTAGGGAAATGTTCTTTGTGAAAAAAATTATATTTCGTACATCACGTTTTATTTACATTTACACAGCAACAAAAGTATACATACGCATTTCTTTTATCTTTTGTTACTTCTACTTGTGTCCTGCCTGTGGAGATGATGAAAAAACCATTAGTGATATTATGTAAAATGTGAGTTTGTCTGAAACGAAAAAATCTACACAATTGTTATCCTTGGATCGAATCTCCATCACACTTATCAGGAAAATTGTTCTTTCGATTCGAAGAACACGATTTAAGTAAAAAGTAATCATGTCGAAACTCCACAGAATCGAATCGTATATCGCCACGTCAGCTTGAATTTCCATAAGCGCTACGCTTTCAAAGCTATTTAAGTCGTGTTGCATTAGACATTGATACAACGACTCAACCAAGCTTTCATATACGTCATATATCAAAAACCTAAGCAAAAACCTAAGCATCTATACAAAGAGTCCGTGATGATATCTTTTTTAATTAATTTTATTGTATTCTAGCTACACAGGTAGCATAGGCATAAAGTTGACGTGGTGAGAGGAGCGAATTCGAAAAAAGGACCAATAATTTGATGGTTCGAGTGTACGAGCAAAAAGGCCTAACCCACGATGTACAAGTAGGTAACAAACGAAATTGTGCTTATATGAGACGAAAGGTTGACTTGATTGATAACTTGTGAGCTCATTCTTTTGACGGTATGATTGGTGATGTATTTGTGTATCTTGCCCTATGACAAAGCTACCGCATATATCTATTTCATTGAGACTTTTAGCTATTATTCGCCAGTGCTGATTACAAGTTTCGAACCCTACTCGACAATGTAGAATTTCGTGCCGAACATATTGCCAAAATATTCTCCTCCTCGGTCATGCTTCACTGTATACTTTTAACTCGATATTCAATTTTGTTCTCTTTTTAATCTGTATCAGGTAAAAGTTTCTTTTCCTTTGAGATGAACTCCAAAATTTTCATTTTTCACAAGAATAATTTTTATGACCATATGATGCTAATCAAAAGGGAAAATTTGCAAAGAATTTTCTTCTTCTATTATAGTTTTTGCGGGAATTTTTGAAAATATTTGTTTTATTGCTTAGCCAAGTTTGTGTTACATCGACACAGACAACTGGTTATATTTTGTAATCCACGCACCAATGTTGAAGTATGGCAGACTTATATTCACCGTTTGCCCTAATTATTAGGAGTTATCTCTACGCATCTCTATCTACGCATCTAAGCGTTTTATACTTAAATTGATTCTGAGAAATTTTTCCAAAAGATTGCACCTAAATGTTGACGGAAACGTAACAAGGATTTTCTATTAACTAAGGAAAAAGAACAGAATTTTGTTGCTCACCACCGCAGGGGCTCGTTTTATTAGATCTGCTTCTGCATATGTAACACCGAAAAGGAGATCGTAAAGTAGGTATATTTTCGATCGGTGTAAGACTTAATCTGTTAAGCGTTTATTTTAAACGGGTAGTTTGATACATAAGCTTAAGCTATGATCTCTGCAAATTAATAGCACGATTATTGAGGCATGAAATTCGTGGCAGAGTAATTGAAAAAGTGCCAACATGAACATGAACATTAATTTTAATATTAAATATTTTAATCGAAATAATTTCATAAATCTCTTTAACAGTAATCTGAGTTTTGTATATCATCATTTTATATCTATCACCGAAGGTGACGGATTTTGTTAAAACATTTTCAACATCGGAAAGGAAGCTTCAAAGACTCCATAACTTATGTATATACCCTTGATAGCTATGTCCGCTTGCCTGTCCGTCTAAATGTGTGACATCTGCGGTGAAGATTCTTCTGACGTTGTCTGCACGCAAGGTGGTATTAAAATTGGAACAAATCGTCAAAGGATCTGCACAGTTATCTCGTTCTTTACCCGAGACCGACTATATTTTCAAAAATAAAAAAAAATTTTTTCTTTTGCTCTTTACTTACAAACCAGAACATATATATCGATAAAAATTTGTACTTGTATTCTATATGTGGTACAACAATGAAAAAACTCCGCTGTCCGATATTATAGAATATTAAGCTTTAATTGCTTTGTCAAATCCTTTGTCGCATCCAGCTAATTGGTCTTGTAGAGGTACTCATGGTCGCTAAAATGAAGATATGTGATTCAAATTCGGCGAAAAGCTTAGGACGGTGCACCTAAGTTGATATTGAAAATTGGTCAAATCCGTAAAAGGACACGCCCACAGTCAATTGAGAACATCGCGGTTTTCTGGGTTTTTTGCATGCTAGGCATACACACGACGTGAACTTTCATTTTTATTCTACGAAAAGAGAAAAGATCGGCTCTACTTATATAATATTACAGAATATGGAAATTTAGTTTTTTCCTTTTTCTCAGTCCTATTTTAAACTGACGGCGATGGGTATAAAAGATTCGTTTGCAGTCGTATATGATTTTCTTGTTTGTTAAATCTCTTGCGCATTACTTGAGAGCTTAGCTGTTGAGAAGACTCTTCTCAAGTGATTATTGTATGTTCATCCAATATTCACAGCAATCCATGAAGAGATGAAATTAGTTTTCATTAACCACTAGTGTATTGCACCAGCTGACAAACTAGACAAATCAAGAGGTGCCATTATGCAAATGAAAGTATATAAGCGTAATGGTGATCGTGAATGGTGAAGGACCGCTTTTTTTTGCGTTTTTTTTTTTTGCATTACGTGTATTTAATTTTAAAAAAATGTGTAATATAATTAAAATTTTTATTTACAAAATTATTTGCTCAAATGTCAAACAAATCGCTTAAGTGGAAAAATTAAAGCGCGTTATGTTTATGAATTTTTTTCGATTGTGTTAACTTTTTTTGTACAATTTTTTCATTACAATTTTACAAAATCAATTAATATTATAGTGTTAATAAATGAACTAACTTTTTTATCAAATGTAAATAGGAAAACTTAAAACGAAAACATAGGCAAGCTACGTTCTATCAACATACTTAAAAAATAAAATGATAATAAAAGGTTAACTAAATGAAGTAGATTTGTTTTTTTTTGTTTTTTTTTTTTTTTTTGTTAATCACAAGCAGCAGTAAATAAATTAAATGTAAATTAATAGATGTTTTTGTATCTATCGCAGACGTTAAAGCGCTTTGCTGATCTTCTTTCTCCATTCTAGTTGGGCAAAGGGAAAATAATAATAAATTAAGAAATATGCAAGGCATGAAACTAACTTCTTCCGACTCAGTTTCGATACAAGTTGTTGGATATAAAGGCTACGGTCTAAGCTCTTCATTTTTCCTCTCGATCACAAAGAAAAAATGTTATTTTTAAATAAAAGCTAAAACTTTTGCACGCACTTTAACATGGCGTTTCTGTAGATCCTTTTTTTCTTTTTAAACCCACCAACGAAGGATGGGGATGTACTGGCGATGTATTTTGTCAAAACGTTTGCAACACACAGGAGAAAGCTTCAGAGACTCTATAATATATATATATATATATATATACTCCATATAATCGCAATCAGTATGAAATTCCGATTTAATTTAGGCATGTCCGGCTGTTCGCCTGTGTAATATCTACGGGAGCAAATAATAATATTTTGCCTTCAAACTTAGCAAGAACATTGAAAGTTCTTGCACGCAGATTGGCATTAAAAGCAGGCGAAATCGGTCAAAGGACGGGTCCACAGCACGACTCGAACTAAAAACACCTTCGCGTGCAGAATTTTATTTACATTTAATTACTTTAATCCCCACCACAGATACAGCGAAAAATGTTCACGTACATTCTATAGTTGATCCTGTACCTAAATACCTATACAACACGTCCACCCAATATAATATAAAATCAAAATTTTATTTTTTAAAAAAGAGTGACGGCTATAAAAAATTCACCCATAGTCGAATACTATTTTCTTATTTGCTTTGTACAAAAAACCAAAAGAGAAAACAAATGCTTTATAAAAACCTCCCCCCGAAACTTCAAATCTATAAGCTCACAAAAGAAATGAGTTTTCACAGAGAAAAGGCCATTTAGTACTACAGGCGCATCTCGAAATTTTTAGACGAAGAATTAGATTTCCATTCGATTATCACATGTAACGGATAAATCAGGCCCTTAACCTTTAGCGAACATACGGACGCACGTAACCTAACCTACCAAATGTGTCCGTGGTGCCCTTGGGCCTTTTCATACTCGCCCTGCCTACGATTTCCTTCTACCCATGATGTCTATGGGCGACCCCGAAGTTGGGTCCGAAGGCCTCTCTAATGTACTTTCCTCTCCTATATATTGAAATACTGTTTATTTCATTTTTTTTTCTTTTACCGTTTAGACAGAATTTGTTATATTAAAGTGTGTAAAAGTCATCGGTTAATTTATTTAATTATAAATACGTATGTAGGTGTGGATGTAACTATATAAGTAACTAAATAGGTATATGAAAATAAACTTTTATATGTAATAATAAAGTAACGAATAAATTGTTATACGTAAATTGCTTAATGCAAACACAATTAGTACAAATGTAGGTGGGCGCACGTACATGTTTCCATTATACTTAGCTAATTAGACATCATCAAGGGCATCGAATTCATTCATTCATTCACGTAATAGAAAGGAAGGATAAAATTCAATTGGCATAAATTAACCAGCACAACTCATCGAAAATAAACGTTCTTCAGTCGCATGGCGTTACTTCCAGCGAGCAGAATTTTAAATAAATCCAAAGGATGCGAAATTAATGGGGAAATGATTGCATCCGAAATGTCCGCCACTAAGTGTTCATTTATTTGATAAGGGATGTTAAACTAAGTTCGTTATTGATAACCTTTGCCGAATTCGTCGAATTTAATGCAAATAATTTGACGATTTTTTATTTACGAAAGCCTTATAAAGTGCCGTCGGGTTTATCTGTGTATGTACACAAGAAGCAACTTTATTTTGTTTTCGGAAAACTTTCACGACTGCTTAACATGTATAGTTCATTTATTAGTTGTTGTTGTTGTTGTTGTTGTTGTTGTTGTGCAGGTTCCGATCTGTTCCTCCATTACATCGACATTTTCACATATATACATGTACTTACTGTCTTTATACATACATGTACTTTACTTTACTTCATATATATACACTTTCTCATCATTGCTCAGTGCTTTAATTTTATTTTTTATTTATTTATTGGTTCACATTAAGTAAATTAATTTCTTTGGAATCTTTTGCCTTTAGCTTTTTTTTTGATTCGCTTCAGAGGCAATTTTACTAATACCTTTCTTTTCCTTTTCACATATGTACTTTTAGCAAATAAATAAAAAAAATATGTAAATTTTGTATTTTCACTGTTGTCCATTGATTTATTGTAAATTTCCGATAATTTTACAAAGCAACTTTCGCACGTTTTCCCTTCTCTTTACTACTTTTCTTTTTGGAGGTATTATCCTCTCATTCGCTTTTCAAGCGAAATGAATTCTTCAAGGAATCAATATATAATAACCAATGAAGTAACGCCCTTCGGATTTATGGTATGACTGCAACTATAGGCTTTTAATATTTCGAAATTAATTACATAAATTCCTTCGAAAACTTCCCTTTTGTAAAGACGTGCACACATTCTCTGTACCTACAAAATAGAACTCTCTTCTTATCAACCCAGTAAGTCTTCGCTTTTATAATGAACGAAAAGATGCTTGAGTGCCTATGCTAAAAGTGAATTCGCAAAAACGAGCTTTGTAAAAGCTCTCAATCACTCAACACTCGTTCAATTGTTGAAGGAATTGGAACACCAAAGGAATCCATAGCAACGCTCAGGTCCTTTATATCTTTTATTACTTCAAAAGCAAATCTTATAACCGTACGATTGACAGTAGGGAACGAGATTCTCATATGTAATGTAAAATCGGGTCTCAAATTGATGCTAAATGTAAGAGAGTGGCCAGGGTTGTTATTTACTATGTATTCAGGATAAACTTACTATTATCATATGGGACATTACACAGTGCATAAGAGAATGCGAAATAACGAAGATTGCTTCTCGAGAAAAGAAACAAAATGAATTGCTTTCATATACTTTAAAATAAGCCAAGTAGGAACATTACAGTCGGACAAGGCTGACTGTAAAATACCTTACACTTCTTCGCGTTGTACAGTTATGCACTCATACTTGAAAAACTATACACTATTCTTATGCAATGGCATTTTTTTCAAGAATGTCCGCATATTGGAGGATGCCCAAGTCCTGCACCGCATGACGTGATTCAAATTTAGCAAAACTTTCCTAAAAGTTTTATTATATTCCAGTTTGACTCATAAAAAACTAGAAATTAGAGTTGCTCTCCAAATAAGGGCTTGCTCTTCACGATAACCTTTACATATCTTGCGGTCTAGAAAATAGATCTATGTAATCCAAACGGCCTGCTATTAAGTTTTTGTTCATTGCTTCTGTGAACTACCACAAAATAACAAGAATCAAACGTTTTTCTGAAGGGCTTACATGAGAAACCTTAGAAAGGGAGGGGCCCATAACATAGCTTCACGTGGTTAAAATTCGGTTCACTTAATTTTCATGTGAAATTGCTATCACTTTAGGAATTAGTTGGTTAAATAATTTTTGGCATATAAAAATTCAACTTTCGTAGAAAGGATCACCAAACGATCATGAAAGGCCATTCAAAAAATGGCTCCGACCCAAATTTTTCATTTAAATTTATAATGTCAAGGCAATTTTACTCAGCCGGTTTTGGGGAAAAATTTTAAATATCTCAATTTTTTTTATGGGGAGTGCGCATAAAACTGAACCAACTCGACCCATTTTCAAAGGCGCTCGTCTTTGGCTCAAAGTGCAAGCACAATTATTAGCGATTTTATAAGGTACGTGGTAATCTTCATGTTAATGTCATATTTTATAAATGATCGAACATTGTTATGTCAGCAAATAAGCGGTTTTTTTCTTAATTTATAATAATAATAGAAAACCTAACTTGAAGCGTTTCAAGATATCAACATGAATCTGCTTTTGTTTTAAATGTTTGTTCAGGCCATTTTTATTTAAAAATAGTGTCGTGTAAATGATCGCCTTTGGATTTCTATCAGATCTTAGCCCTGGAATACTAACTTTTGCCATTTTTCCATATAAATTTGCTGAATAAGATCTGTGCGAGCTGTTGTGGCTTATTGCTGCTCCAGCATAACCCCAAAGTAAAAAGTCCAACCACACAGCCACATAGTTGTTTTCTGAGATTACACGATCATTGGCCCTTTACTTCCAATAAAATGATTTTCTCATAGCATGTATGACATGTTGCATCATTTTATTGAAGCTACATGTCTAACTATGTACCAAGTATGTTTCCTTTCTACTTAGGGGGGCTGGACTTCTTATTTACGAACTTCATACGACATGCACGATATCTGACCATAATAAGTTTCGTAATAAATATTAATAATTGCTGCACGTATGTATGTATGTATGTATTGCATTCCGTAAATAACGATTCGTTCAGAAAAAATTTAATCAAAATCTCAATAAAACGTGTGTTTTATTTATTATACGTATACTTTCGGAACTTTAAAACGAATGCCCCAACATAGAAAAAAGAAGAATGATGTCGAACACTAATTTAGAGTAAGGAGTTTTTTTAAGGTGCATTGCTAAGCCTTTTGCATGCAAATAGAAAGTATTTTGCATCCGTACAAGTAGTTTCATGACGGTTAGCATTTGCGACTGGAAGAGGAAGTCTAATAATAACAAGAGCACAATTTCGGGTATCTTCCTTTCATTACTAAAAAGCATGTTGGATGGCAGGTATTTAACCTTTGCGTTTCTAATCGTCAGGTTAATCATATCGTTAGTACATCCTGCAAGTCCGCTTCCTACTTTACCTTGCATATGAGTGCTTATTAGGAACGTCCGTAACTCATCTATCGTCTGACGTTATAAACAAAGAGGCACTTTTCAGTTTTTTCTCGAATTTTTGCTAGCCTTTCACTGAACTACGCACTCACTGCCATGCTTCATACAAGTTTTAATGAACTTTAATTTCAAAATGTTAAAACTTGTAATGGTAGACGTAATGACAAAATTGAGCACATGAAGCCAACCTAAAAGCACGCCGACATTCGTTTATCTTGCCACTAGAGCATAATCTCAACTCATTGTGGGAATATTTTGACATAAATTTACACTAAAATCAGTTAACACAAAAATATTTATTTTGTTTCACTTTTTGGTTTAATGTTTTTGTTTCCCTTTTACAAATTTTAATTCTACCGAACTAAAGAGTTATACTAAATTCTTCATATCATTTATGTTTTTTTGGAAATTCCCATTGGAATTTTTTTTTTTTTCTTTTCCAATATGAAACCTCTTCCACATCAATTTAAACTTATTTTTAATGTTTTTGGTTTGTTTTGTACGTATTTTTATCGCTTTTACTTGCTCTCTGCCAACAATCATTTCAAAACAAGGAAAAATGTTATAGTCGGCGAAGTTGATCGCTATGCACACCACACGCTAGTATGCGTAACTGAATTCTTCATTTGTTTCAATGACAAAATACTAAAATTTACATCTGGTCGCCATATAAATGGTTACTTTTCTTGACAGATTTTATTCCGTGACGGTGGAAGAGTGAGGGGGCAAGGGTGGTGTGAGCCAAATTATTTAGCAAAATTTATTTTCTTCCCCTGTTATTCTTAACGTTTTATTATCTTAGACTTCATTGCCATGTAATGACTTACAGAAAGCAGACCTATGTGATCCACATATAGCGCAGTTAAGTTCACTGTGATATTATTATTATAAATCAATTTTTATCATAAAATATTAAAAACTTTACTTTTTTGCCACATGAAGGGCCACTCTTCATATGAATGGTTATAGGGAAGGCAGCGCAAAGAGCTTAATGGAAAATTTTTTCCATATAATAACCTTTGCAAAATATATATATCGTGGGTGGTCGTATAAAATGGTTACGTCCCAGAAGCAAGACACGTCTATGCCACAAATGTCATTAAGATCTACCTAAAGTTGCGGTCTACCGGCTGAACTGGGAAAATATGTTCGACGGACAGAGCGACAGACAAGTTTAAATCGATTCGGAAACTGATTCTCAGTAGAAAATCGTAGTTATACTTTAAGTCCTTCTTGGTGTCACAAAAATTTGCGCAAATTTAATATACCACACAAGGTGCGCAAGTAGCATAAAAGTGTACATTTAAAAGGAAAAGCTCCTTAAGGGATAATATCTCCTTATGTGCACTAAAAATAGGGTAATTTTTCTAAATTTATACAAAAAAAATGGAAAAATTAGTTAAGATGAGCGCTTTTACCTACGAAAGTAAAAGTCTTAAAACATATAATAAGATTTGCTCAAGAATTTTTAGAAACGGAATAAAGGAATGACAGTCTCCGAAAAATACTTCGTGTTTCCTGGAAAGATCTCTTTTACATTACAGAACACAGATAAAAGAATTTCTTCGAAAAATTAATTTGAAAAAAAAAAAAAACAAAAAAATCAATTTTATTTTATGAACTAGCGCGAGAATTGGACGTAGAACCTATAAATTTTAATTTATCAAAAAGCTCTAAGGTGGCCAATGGGAAATCTCAAATAGACGTATTTCGGTGTTTTGACGGGTAACAAATCCTAAAGGAAAACAACTTGTTTCCTTGTCATAATTCATGTGACTTTATACCTAATATATTATATCAGAGCAATAGTCACAATAAAACTCTGCAAGATGAATTTTGTTATATTAGGTGCTTGCATGTATTTTGATCGTGTCTTCACTTGAAAAAGGCATTTATTGAGAAAAATTAGTACAACATATGTTAATCACAATATTTTCCATCATTTTCTACAACTTTTTCTCATCTTTTAGGCAACATGACGAGAGTCTACCGAAAGAACGATATTGACTTGACAGCGACCCAATCATCTTCAGCTTTTCGGAACCGCGTGCCAGTCAAGCTATGCTGCATGCAATAGATCCAATTTTCATTGCCAGTCGCAACAGGCCACGGAAAACTGGCCTTTTCAGTCAATTCGTATGATGACCATTTTCTCCATCATCAATTGCCAAGGTGTTCGAAAGTTGCTTAAGGGCGTGAACTAGGTTTTCGTCCAACAAGTCATGCAATTCATTGTCTTCGAACCTATTTGCTCCTCCAGGCCAGCACCACTTGCCATTACCATTTCTAAACAGTTGAAATGAAAACCAGCAATCGGGATATGATGGAGCAGCATCACCATGGGCTTCTAAAAATGTTTGATGGGCGTCGGCTGCAGATTTCTTCAAATTAAACAGCAAGAGTAATGAATGTCGAAAACGCAATTTTGAGCGTTCCATGGTTAGCGCCTGAATAACTAAACTGAACAACACGATAATACTAAGTAGAAGACAGTTATTTGATGTAGAGAAAGGTCAACATCATCGAATTTAACCGTTGCATACATTGGCCATTGTATACTTTGACCAGTGCATATTGCTTATCAAAACACATGGAAGGACCTATTAAAACAAGGTGATTAAGTCACGAAGGACACAAACGAAAAAATGTCTTACGATTTGTGACGTCTCGGCTGTAAATGATAGGAAAATTGAAGGACGAAGTGGAAAGCTGAGCTCGAAAAGTTTAATGCTCCTAATACCCGCAAGATGATAGTATACTCATAGTCAGGTGACATTTACGTCGTAATAAAAAAAAGATACAAAAAAAAACAAGTGATGCTATCCTTTATATAGAGGATTTTTGTTAAGTAATATTATGCGTTAAGTTAAATCTGATGTAGAATTGATGTTTGCCAGAACGACTTGCTCTTGTAGTTATTCAAGTAATTATCACGTAACAAATCATCGATAACTGCTAAAAGAATCAATTTTAATTTAATTTTGGTTACACTTGTGCATTGCTTAGGCCAATTTGATAAGAAACCTTTTAGGCGACTTTAATATGCGGTCCTTTTATTCAAATTTTCAATTTTTGAAACTTACTTTGATGTTACATTGACGAAATTTCGCTTCTCTCTTTCGAACAGTGAACTTGGCGGATTATGCGATGTATCGCTCCTTTGCATTTGTTAGTTATCAAAATTTGTTGTTAAAGTTTCACTTTAGGTTAGGTTTCATTTACTTTTATTTTTATTATTTTAATTATATGAAATTGTTCTGCTAAGCGAATTTGTGAAAAAGTTTATATCGGGACTAGACTTCATAATGTGCGACAGCAAGCCCAAAAGAAGAAGACCGAAAGAAGAGATTTAAGACTATTGATGACGAGTCATGATGATGATGGGTTGCGCGTCCTCGTTAAGGATTGCCTTTCTATAAGACAATTTGCTTGGCTATAAAAGTTAAGCGACTTTTGCTCCCTGGGTAACTCTAGATGATTAGCTCTTATGTGGAGTGTGAAGATTTTCAACATTGCGTCAAATAATCAACCAAGCAGCATTGACTTTGGCATGATATGCATTTCCTAAGGTCCAGAGAGCACTTAAGCGAAAAGCCTCTTATCCATAAGCAAAAGAGAGCTTTCTGAACTTCACATGCCGTTGGCAAAAGCGTAAAACGGCAAAGGCGAGCTGCGCCCGTGCGATATATAAAAGTTTAAATAAATGGTTTCCTCGTCATTTCTTGATCGAAGCAAGTGTTTCTATATAAGCGAATCACTGCTAAGGTGAGTACTGACGCGATACAGTTGTAAACAATCGGATGCCAATCATAAATAGCAATACCTGCAGCAGTGTAGCTTTTTGACTAATTAGCCTGAGAAGATGGTTTCTTCCCACTCTTACACCTAAGTTAAACTTAAAAGCCTTTTTAGATAAATCCGAATGCTTCCTTCTCTTTGATTTAGAATCCTTCCTCTTATGGCATTAGTTACGATGGAGCTAAGGTATGATTTCATTCATTCTCCTTCAAGGTGTAATGATTTCGCTTTTTTTTTAAATTATAAACGAAAATGCTTTTAGAGTTGAAGAGATTTTTCCACACAGTCTTTTGAATGGCCTTTTACTCATAAAATGTTTACAAATTTTTGTATACACAAACAAACAAACAAACAAACAAACGGTACTTGTATTATAAATGTCGCGTTTTCTGTAACAAAGAGGAACGCTTGGTTAAGTATAAAAGAAATGTCGTATGTGTAACCAACGACCAAGTGGCACATTATACATGAGTCTATGACTGCAAATCAACACTTTTTCCTGCTATTATTACACGTCATGTCAAGAACGATTATTGTACTGAATTGTGTGTTTGATGTTTTAAAACAAACGAACAAGCAAACGAACAAACGAGAAAACTGAAAAAACGTAAAAAACATTAAAAAAAAAAAAACTAAACAAATAAAGGAACTTTGGCTAATAAGTGCTTACACTTGTGGTTAATGTTTTGTATGTTTATAGGCAAACATGTTACAAAGTAATCTTTGTTTATATTACGTGTTTGTAAAGAAATGAATACCGTAAATAGGTTACTTTTGACTTTAGTAAAGCTAAGAGGAAACCGACTTTTGGTTTTTATGTTAAATTAAACAAAAAACAAAAGCACAATATTTTTGCTTTTACTTAGTAAAACCAGTCTCTCTTAACTGAGAGACCAAATAATTTGCAATTTTGTTTTCATAGAACCACAGTCGGACTGCTTGATTTCTTGTAATAGTAATGTACGCATACACACGCACACACATACACGCACATATATACATGCAAACATACATTTTATTAAAATAATTTTGTAAAATATAAAAATGAATTCAGTATATTTTGCCATCTATGCATATCGGTTCACAAATACATTCATTCGGATAAATTAATTAAATTTAATGAATATTTAAGTTTTGATATATACCCTGAATGCCAACCTTTTACTAAAATTAACTAAAATATTATACCAATATTTATGCACACATACACTGATTGTATGCATTTATATGTATGTACCGGTGTACGGACGGTTCATTGCCGGCTTATACGTACGCACACCCATATATATACAAAACACACACATACATATCCATACACAAACTAAAGACGCAACCACGTAAATACAACAACATCGAGTAATGGCAATTTAATTAGACCTCAGGCTAATGGGCACGAAATGTCATAAATTTACAAGTTAAAGCCTTAAGGAGCTAACAAAAGCCATCAACTCGCACACGCACATGCATACGAAGCGTACATCTATCTATGTAAGCTACACAAAGTTAATACGTACATACAAACATATACGGATACATTCACAACTAAACAAATAAATGGGTGCTTTTCTGCATGACAAGCAAGTCGGTCCATATTCACATAACATAATTGGAACCTACTAAATATTGTAATATTACGCGTCTCATATCCATGTAAAGATATACTCGCTTGTACGCACGTTTGTATAACAAACTAACAAATACCAGTGGTTTACCAGAACAATATACAATGCGAGGACAATACACATCGCTTATAGCAACCCGTTTTTAAATTAGTCTAAAATGTGTTAAGCCCAATAAGAGAGGTAACGTTACTTATTCTCAAAGTTCAGTGTAGATGAATATGAATTAAACGACCGACATGATTGTGCGAGAATATTGTTCTTATGGAGGCTCAACACTTTTTTGATAGCCTAAAAAGTTAATAACACACAATATTACAGAGCCCTGTGTATGCTCATAACGACTGCTGGTCTCCTGTAATAGCAGCAAAAATATGGGTAGAATTTTAACTACCGGTTGAAGTAATTATTAATGTTTTAGTAACATTGAAATCATAATATAAATATATTTATGAGGTAAGAAAGAGGAACACGCATGAACTATAATATTAATACTTACTCGTATATTGTCAGAATTAATTTCGTATCGTGCATAAATTATCATTTAATCAAAGTGAAATGCAAAAGTCTTCTTAGGCAAATGACTAGAGATGAAGTCTTAAAATAAAGTTTTACTCAATATTCACTCGTCGTCAGCCACATCGAATGCGTACCTTCTGGTAGTCATATAAACTTGCTTGTGTGCTTGCATTACAATATTATAAAAATTGATTTCCTCCCTCTCCAAAATATGAAGTAGACGGAAAAGGAATAAAAACAGAAAATTTGAATCTTTCTTTAATTCAACGACGATAGTGTTTACTTACAAATACTATATGAGAACGAAGGACGGAAATTGCCTAGTGAATTAGTTGATAAATACGATTTAATAAGAATTATCATTGTATGAAGTAAAGAGTAGCTGCATACAATTTCCGGTCTGGGATAAATTTAAGAGGGACAATATTGATTTTCATAAGACCAACAGAGCCGACCATGGCTACCTTGGCTAATGAGTGTAGCGAAACGTGTCAATGACAAGGATGAAATCAAAGCTTCACATATGAGTTTTATTTCTATTAACAGATGTAACAACACCGAATGACCCGAAGTAGCTTCAAATTACTTTCGAAACGCTTAACCTATATGTTGGACGTTGAATAAGTTTTCCAAGAAGAAGGCTATCGCGCTGCATAGTTTCCTAAATAATTTTGTATTTTCTTAATCTAGAAATACTGTTATTGAGTACCATTGCGCAAAAGCACTAGTCCTCCCGCTAAATGTTTCTTTACACGTTGATTAGATCGAATAATTCGGTGCTAAAGAGTTACATACTCTTCTTACTCAATACGAATCGTAGTATTGTTAATTTGGGACGGGTCATAAACAACGAGTGACTTACGATATATATAAAAAACAGCAGATAAGGGTGATGAAGACTATGCTTAACCGTACGCATTGACGAAGAAGGTGGAAAGCTAGTTGATACATTTCAAGACTTGAAGAAATTGAATTGAAAATCAGGCTCTAGATTCTAAAGGTCATGGTGTCATGATACTGAGAAATACCAAAATCACTTGAGCTGTGTCCGCGTTTTCCGCTTTTGCATAAATCTATGAGGAAGGGCAGTGTTTGGATAACTTCAGTGGATAGTATGTGAAGTTTGCCTAAAGTAACGCTCAAGCTTTTATAAAATAAAAGACAGTATTAAGGGGGATCAGATGGCCCAAGAAAAATGGCTTTCCGTAGAATTATTGCTTACAGCTCTTACTGTATGCGTGGAGTCTGATTGACTTCCAGGTATGACAATCCGGGCAGAGTTGTGATCATACCAATCTCAAAGACACGGGAACACTCAATATTGAGGTGTAACAAGCCCAAGACGTTTCTTATAGAGGCTTAAATGGTCATACTCTCTCAGTCGACTTGATACTCCAGGAGTAGTGCGGACGCCTATCCATACTCCGTTTTGCACTTAAATAACCCGTTGTTTCAGCGGATACTATGCAGTCTGCGGGCCGGTATGCAAATACAACACAATCTAACGAAGAAAGTTTACAATGATAACCAAAGCGCTCATGTTTCAAATAGAAATTACATACGAATGTTTATGGTAAGAAATACTACAATTTTTACAAGACCAGATATGCTTGAATAATCGTACATTACAGGCATGTGGCTTGTATGAGAGTATATAAGTTTGGTATTTGTTGACTGGTTTTTTTTTGTAAGCCAAAGCCGAACTGGTTTTAAGTTTCTCTTTTTGGTTCGAAACGAAACTCATTTTATATTTTTAGAAATTTGTAAAATTTTAATTTACATAAAAGAAAAATTAAAATAAAAAAGTTTTCATATTAAAAAAGCATAACTTACCAAAGGTGCACCATGTGTTCCGAATGCCTTTTCTTTGGTAAAGCGCAAAATTTATAATAAATGCTATTCGTTAGTTAAAGTTAACTGCAAAAGTAGATTATTTGTCTCGGCAGCAATTCATGTAATACAGGACTTCAGGTGCAAAGTATTTTCATTTTTGACGACGGAAGCGATCGCATAGAGCGTTACTGTAGTGGCCGGAGACGTTGCAATCTATCGCATAATTTAAATTTAAGCTTTCGTTGAAATTCGCTTTTCCATGTATGTAATAGCGGATGTGAAAGTATATTTCAAAAGTTTTTCAACATGGAACGCGTGAACTTGAATATCGTATGCGATTATATTCTTTGTGGCAAATATACATTTAGTCTTTACGTTGTAGTGTAAACTCTCTTGCTCATGTGTGTGGAATTGAGTTTTCATACCACAAAGTTCCATTTGCGGGTAGTATTGCTATTTCTATTTAATTAGAAGAAAAGTGCTCTTGAATGGTGAAATATTGACAAAACGTAACGTCTGAAAAGCAAAAAACTGACAGCGAACATCACAATGCAAATGAACCGATCAGTTGCATTTAGTATATTTCCAACTGCTTTAACCCAATCGCAACGTCAATGGCGTAGCATTCTCACAGACGGAACCACAACTCGGAGACATGCTATGTTAGTTTTTGAGAATGCGGCATTCGCTAAATTTTCTTATCCCTTTCGGCAAAAGTGAATACGATTGGGTAGTCTCCAGCCGTTGAATATGCTTTCAAAAAAGAGTTACACGTTACACGTACAGTTCTCTGCTTAATTCTACTACAAAAACATCGCAGAACAGATTTTAATTCACAAATTTTAATTAAACATTTTCGCTAGTCCACTACTGCCTAAGATGTTTAACCCTAGAACTACCGCGTGATTCCATTTGCCTTAATTGAAGGTTTGAGCTCCAAAAAGATGGCCATAAGGCAAGTAAACCTCCAAAATCTTATAGTAATTTTTATCTACCTGTCCTAGTTATCGAGATATGTTTGCCAAAATGGGTCGATGTGTCCCAAAAGATTTATGAAATTGTCAAAGGTGCACAAATTAAGGTATAGAGCTGAAACTCTACGCAAACATTTCTTGATTGATTAGGAACTAATGCCAAAAAAAATCGCTGCATATACGCCCTTAATAATCAAAAAAGGGAAAGGAACTTTTAAAAAGTACAAACATTATTCTAAATTCCGCCTCGACGAAGATATTTGCGAAAAGATGTTGCAGAGATATTCGGAACCACCTGTACGTTCGATCGGGAAACAATCCGTTAAGATATGTTCAGATTTGAATGTAAAAAGCAGGTAATATGGATGACTGCTGAGTCGCAGAGAGCATGTGGTGGATCCACCATACTGAGTCGTCGCTTATCTAGTTTTCAAACTTTGAGATCGCTTTTTTATCGCTGTCCTACAAGCAATTAGGCAACTTTTTCCAGTTACTTCGGGCCAAGGGGAGTGAGCCCTAGCATTTACTACAATTTGACCAATAGCCCCCATCAAGACTTTGTATATTACGTGATTTTGATCTGCTAAGTATATCTTAAGTATACCTTTCAAAGACTATTGCAAGTCTCGGGCTTTCTTCTTCGATGCTTTTACTAGAATTTATTCACCTATGGTGTCTTTAAATTCCTTCTCAGGCAAGGGAACTAGAAGCCAATGTAAGGATGCTTTTTTTTCTTCTCTTTCCCTTTTGTTTGGGAATTTAACTGAGGAATCCATTAGGCATCACCATACTGAGTTACAACACTTTTTCTTTTCAACCTTTTCATTATTATCGTCCTAGAAATTATTCTTTCGAATTGAAATTCCCTTGCCAAAAAAATCCTTAAAGTTTTTTAAAATACTTCCTATCTGCTGCATATACATGCAGTAATCATGTCCTTGTTAAATTTACTGTTGTCATAAATGAAAACATAATGTCCAGGGATAACGTTGAACGCATAGTAAGATGCTTGCGTATACAGAGAAGCGTAGGAGCGAAGACTCATAAAGGAATTGAAATGATTTACAAGCACAAATTATTGACATACAGTTGACAATAAAATTTCAATGTTTTTCAACTGCACGATACATGAATTTATGGAATTTGAAGAGAGGAAATTGAATGAAAAAAGTAAAAGGGCGTCCATTTGCAATTATGAGTACATGGGCATGCTTTCCGAATAAAGATGTAGCAAATATGTCACCGAATGATCAACTGCAATCAATCCTTGCACTGCATGCGATACCTACGTAGCATTGTCTGCCATATATGTGAACAACTATGCGGTTTCATGGCAACAAAGTAAACATTGTTTCAGTGCGGCGGCAGCATGCAGATGTTATATGTCGGTCCCAATAAAATCCAACTAATGGATCTACATATACATGTGAGCAGACATCTAGATGATTTAACGTTCAGAGTAAAATGTTAAAATTGTAAGAAAACCAGTGAACCACTAGATATGCGTAAAGCTGTCCTAAACTACTAGCCGCCCATGTGCATAGAAATGTTTATTGGAATGACTCTGCCACTCAATGGCAATGCAACCACACAACAAAATATGATGGGTTTTGCATAGTAAGTGTTGCGTACTTATGTCGGATTTGCATTGACTAAAGGACGTTATGTTAGGTATAGAATGCAGTCGTCACGCGTTAAATTGAGAGAAGAGAAAACCTAATGAATGAAATCAAAGAACAACAGCGCCATGCTTCATTTTGTCTTACATTTCAAATTTGCATCGTGCAAGTTCGAGAAGTCAGCTATCGATTCCTGCCTGTCGTGAGATAGGAAAATAAAGGCAATTACTCCATCAATAAGTTGTTTCCTTTTTAAGTAAAGTTTAAAGGAAACCTTCTAAAATTCAATTTTAATACATTTTTCATCGAAACAGTACGCGTCGTAAGAATGAACGGGTTACTAGTCAGGAGAACCGGAGTGTAGTGTCTATTTTTTCGCCTCCCTTTCGCTTTGTACATGACTAGAAACTCTGCAGATATCCCCTATACATGCGGGCATAATGTTGGACAGTATAGGGAAACGGATAGTGAGGGATGGAGAAAGGGAATGGCATTTGTGTAAGTTGCACTTGAAAATGGAAACATTAGGCACAGGCGGTAGGTGTATGTAACCTCGAAGTAAAACGCGTCTTTTCTATTCATTTTATTTAAATTTGTACTTTTATGTTAATATCACACAGCCTCATGAGTACATATCTAATTAGAAGGTAAGAAATGATAATTCGAAATATAATCGGGTGAATTTATATAACACAATGGGAAAGACTATTGCTGGTAGGTTGTTCCAAAGACACGCAATGGGATTAAAGGACGACTAATCGTGGTGGTGTGTCATATGATATGCAGGGAATTCCAGAGTGCGTGGATAGGACTGCTTACAAAGTCGTGTAGTTCTCTTAAACGACATGGTTGGCTGACGTGTCTCTTTTATTTCTTTAAAACACTTGCCCGGTAATGTACCTATACATAAGTACTACACAGTCTTTATAACAGCCAAGCTCAAGGGCATCGAAAATTATTAACCCATTTTCGTTGTCCATTAGCATCTGAGCCTTTTATTTTATGTGGTGGAGGATGTAAATGCAAGATTTGAAGGCTCTCACCTACAAAAAAGTTGACAAGAAAACATGGAAAATATGACCGAGCGTCCCAATGAAAAATCAGACCACAGTGTCTGTTCGAAGCTTTTCACCATTTTTTTTTTTTTTTTTTTTGAAGATCGGGATCAATCGCTTTACTTTTCTTTAGCATTCCCTAGTCATTATTTCATTTCATTCATTGCAACACATTGTATCCGTATGAAATTCCAAAATGGACCATCAGTGCATATTCAGGTGTAGCATCATTGTTAATTGTTAGCCAGTTTGGCCTTAGAGTTCTTTGCGTTTACCATCATCCGTTACTATTCAACAGCACTTTTCATCGAGCTACAGAGATAAGTTAACACTCTTCCCGGTTTAAGGCTTTTTGGCACATAACTGAAAAACATGCTATGCACACTTTAGCGTAATAAAAGATAGTGAACTTAAAGATAGTGCATGCACAGGAAGTATTGATAGCTTTAGCAAATGCTCATAGACAAAGTAACAATCATTTCTTCGTGTGGTAGAGTCGTAGTGGTTTAATTACACATCTGATATTGTAGGCACCTGCCTGCTGCATGAATTTAAGTTCCTGTGTTTACATCGTTACCACAAGCTCTGTCTTTAGTTATTTGTTTGTGAGAGAATTCGTATCATTCTCGAACAATCCGATTTAACTTACATTCGGTTAGTTGGAATTTTATTCAAATAAAAATGAACAGACATACTAGAGTAAGTAGAGTAAAGAACAAGTTTTAACAAAAGATATCACAACATTGTACAAACATATCTCGTTACGGTGAAGAGTTTGTTTATTTATTGTTTTTTAATTTTAATTTTTACAATTTCTTTGAAGTTCGTTTATATATATAAAAAAAAAAAAAGAAAAAGTTTTCCGTCTTAGTATCAAATACAATTAATTCAATCAACAACAATTTGAATAAAGAAAATTCAGTGAAATAAATTAAATTATATTTTAAGTGTAATGTGTTTTTTCTTTTGGAAATGCGGAGGAAAAAGAAAAAAAGGAAGACGAAGAAGAAGAAGAAGACTAGGCCAAAACTTAATTAAAAAGTTTCTTTTAAAAAGCGAAGCAAGATAGCAGCAGTTTAGCAATAATGGGAAAATTTCAACATCTTGTTTTTTAAATTGTGTCCTGTAATGGAACGTCAATGTTAAAAAAATTGCCATGACTTACTTATTTTTTCTTTATTTCCCTTTAAGCAGCATTAAGAAACGCAAATTAACTTTATTGAGAATAAATTTTACATCGAAATTAATTATAGTCCTTCCAAGTCGAATCTCTTGATACCTATACACGCGCATTGAATATTTTAGATACATCTTTTTCCCGAACGGAAAGTGTATACTAAATATTCTATGACTGAGAAAAAGATAAGGTAGGTGCATGTGTAGGAAAGTATTTCTTTAAACATAGCACATTTTCGTTCGTATTGGAAAGCGAAACTTATTGTTATTTTTCACTCATTCATCACATGCAATATTTTTGATCGGCGCCCGGAAGTGATGCTATACTAATTTAAACAAATGTTTGTTCATTTTAAATATTACGAATCACTAAGGATGTGTCCCCTATACGAGTAATACGGTGCTGGTAAGAAGAAGGTGTCGCGAAGGGGAGGGGGGGAAACAGAGAGATATATTTATGAATATATCTGGGAAATATGTATGGCTATGTATGGCTGGTGTTATCATTTTGTCCTTCTTTTCTTCTTTTACTACTTACCCATGAGTTATCTGAAGTTACACTCTTAACTATAGCCTAAAAGTCTTCTCGGGTTCTTGCTGTATGTATAAATTCAACGATTGTTCCCAGCCCAATTCGAAGATTTTGTAGCCATCACATTTGTTTTCTGCCCAAGTCTCTACGCCCGTCGATGCGGCCTTCCACTATTAAACGTTGGTCCTCATATTTTTCTCCATGTACCATGTGTCCAAAATACGCAGTTTCTCCTTGTTTAATGTACTTTAGTAGCTCACGCTCAGTGTTTACTCCTTTCAAGACTTCAACATTAAATATGCGACCTGCTAACGCTATTTTTAGAGTTCTACGGTAACATCACATCTCAAAGGCTTCCAGCCTGTTCATTATACTAATTTTTAATGTTCACAATTCTAGACTAAATAAGAACACCTACCAAACGAAGCCTTTCATGAAACGAAGGCGAACGAATAAGCTCGCTTCCCGGGTTGTTAGAATTTTCTGATATTTCGTGCACGCTAATCCAGTCATTGCTATTCGTCTTTTTACCTTCACGTCGCTGTCTCAGTCTTCATGCTATTACACGATCCAAGGATTCAAGGTATACAAGCTTGGAAACCCTTTCCACATTTTCGTTATTAGTTGATACAGTGGCATTAGCATATGGGGTGTGCGCTCGGCTTACGAATTTTTTTAGCCGTACATATTATCGGTTGAATTTTATAGCGTAGAGCCAATGACAGGTGTTAAGCGCCTATAAACCCGTAATTAAAATGATCCCGTGAAAATTTTGAAAGTTTAACGAGGTCATTATCAATAAATTAAAATCGAAGCTGTAGCAGGCATATTTCTCACATACTCGTCTTGGCTGGTAAGTGTTCTAGATTCGTCCAAAAAGAATCTTGCCACCCTACAAGCCTTAAAGGATTTTCATATAAGACTCGTGCTTGTGTAAAAAATTATGTATATATACCACAATTTTTTATTTCACGGCGATATCTGTTATAGGTAGGATGCAAAATTGTTCCCAAAATTACTTTGTAATTTTCGGTTTTTCTAATTTCGAATATTAATCTAATCTAGTCAAGGCTACATAGAATAATTTTAGAAGAATTTGTGTTCATCCGATTTCATCGATTACATAATAACATAATGTAAATTATGCGTATGTCAGATGTGATTCAAAACGCAGTCCGCAGTTCCGCATTGTGCGGAATTGTGAAGAACAAAGCTCGGTCAACGACCGTACTATTGAAAGAAACTATACTTTTTTTGAGTATCCGTTACTATGCAAACCTTTACAACTTAAACCATAATCGTAGATGATAGAAAAACTGGCCAAACAAACCAAGTTGGCCGATGGATTTTTTCTAAAGACGACAAGTAAGCGACATATGATTCGAATTCTTGAAAATGTAGAGGGGCGGGCTTCATGGAAAAGCTTCCGTATAGATGTTGACAAGTCTCAATTTTCTTCACTAATTTTTGGTACATTGCGAATGCCAATCGGAGGCAGATAGCAGAAGGGTGAAAACTATGTAGGAGATGCAGTTTATCTGAACTTTTAAAGTATTCTTAAGCATGAGATATAAGCTGGTTTCTTCTTCTTCTGCAACAGCAGGTGATTTATTGAGTTGATTGATACTCGTCATGCCGCCTTTACTTCCCCTTACTTTGTTTGCCATAAGCTGTCAAGCGATTTTAGTTCATAGTACGATGGCATTTTATTTACAACATTCTAAGCATTCTTAGGTCATTCAGCGGTGACTACTTACTATATTCCTTGGTTTGCTTGTGTTATATTTGTGATTGTGAAATTTTGTGATGAGTATTTCTCATTACCTCAAAGTCGTGCCTAGAACAATACTGTAACTTAACACGCCCTTTGTGATTTTACGTTTTTATCCGCACCATTTTGAAGCTAAGCTCGTACCATTAATTTGCCATTTTTACGATAGCATAAGCTTCGTTTACAATTCTTAGGAGATCTATTTGTAAATCATTTATATTTTGTCTTCTCCGTTTGTGTATAATGAGTCAATTTCGCATTCCCCAAATCCTCCGCCAAATTCCAAATCCCAAATGTCATTGTAACATTTTCATGCTAATTCTTTTTATTTAAGAAATCTTTTTCGAATTGTTGGCCGTCGACTGCGATAAATCCCTATTTGATTACATTATTCGTGGAAATTTGTTTCTTAGAATTTTAAAATGTAATGAAAAATTGATTAACATTAAATCAAGTTTGAATTTACCCTTATTCGTAACCACTCTTAAGTTAGACGATTAATCCTGAAAAATGGACTATTTTCGCATCGTTGTTCATAAGTGAAATAAATGCTCTGTTGTTTTGATTTATTTTTATCGGTTGATTTAATGCTGCACTGCTTACTAAAATAACATAAATTATAATTCATTGCAGTTATAAAATATATTTTTACGACTCGTACGACGAACGTTGCAAGTTCGCCCTAAGGCGATTCAATAGCTTTCCATCTCTCATTTTCTCCTCTTTCTTCCTGTTTCTTCTTCTTAGACTTTCCTTCATGTTTTCTTTTTTCCCCCTATTTTTACTTAAATCATGTCTTATTTACATTCAGTAATTGTGTTTATTTCGACTTTTTCTTTTTTTTTTTTTAATTTGTATGCGTCTGAGTGCTTGGATGAACAAAACAGCTGCACAAACACATACGGACAAGTGGAAAAGTTTGCAGGCCATCTGTAATGTTTATTTTCTGCTTGATTGTATTGCTTTAAGAGTTCTACACTTAAATAAGAACGATATGTGATTATGTCGGTTATGTGCGTGGACGGATGTACGCTCAAATTTAAGTTATCTTGCTGTTGAAATAACAACAACTATTAAATGTAAATAAAAAATGAAAAATTCATATAACCAGGATGAACACCACGAAATTCAATTGTTGTTGTTGTTGTCTTTTAACATATAAGTGCTTGGTTGGTTTATTTATGTTGCCGTAAATGGTGTTGTGGAAGGTGTATTTGCGTTAGCAGAATTTTAAATGGACACAAGCGCCGAATACAACACATTATTTCTCAAAAAGGTTGTGGTTTTAAGTCCAAGCAATGAGCTGAGTTTCATGGAATATGCTGTTGCGCTGAACATTTTCGCTTTTCAATTAAAATGCCAGCACGCGTCGATCTATTTGCTTTAAGCCATACTTCAGTATACACATTTAATATTTGTTACCCTTAAGATATTTCTACACTAGCACTAGTTGAGCTCTACATATGTTTTCTATGGTGGAATAATACTTGCGAAACACTACCTAAGTTTCATTACGCAGACTATATTCCTTTACATACTTTGTCGATGGATTTAACAAGTTGACTATGTGTGTCGACTATGTATATATCTTTTATCGTTATGCATGTGTATTTATCATAATCGTATATTTTACAAAGTGTTTTTGTTAAGTCGTTTCATTACAATCTCTCTTTCTTCGACGAATATACGAGTACATCGCTAAAGAGGGCGACACAGTTAACCGGTTAGTAGTGTCCTTTAGTACAGCATAGTCTCTCTTAAAAATATATAAATGCTACGATCCTTCGAAAACTTTTGTATATTGAATAAAAAATTCCTCTTCGAACTTCATATGTCTTGTACTCTCCTTCTCCCGTGATAGCTGTACTTCAAAACGAGAATGTTTCATAGATTGCGATGCTAGTGCATTGGTTACTTAAAAGCTTTTGAAAATGCATAACCAGCGCAGTGTTGTCAAGCTACATAATGTCGGTTGTGTGAAAATATTGCCTTTTCGCCTTTCCAGCATCGCTGAATGAACATATATGAGACGTCACCTAAGTAATTGCTCACATTAAGAGAAGAGAAAATGTTATGTTTGTCGTTTAACTACTTAGAGTGTTACAGTCTTCGAACCACTTAGCGCAGCTTATATTTGCTTATATTTGCTGGAAAAATACAAAAACCCATTTAAAGACTTTAATTATCAATTCATCCTTGTTCGCATAGGATGTTTGCATGTCATCAGTCGAGTCCATATGAGGAGAGATACACAATACCCTTTAATCCACAAAGTGATTACTAAACCTTTCAATCTTATTTTCAAATAAGAAATGTAAGATAATATATATAAATATATATATACACACATACATATACTAATTATATACGTCAATAGTAGTTGTTATAGTAGGATTAGTTGCGCAATTGTCATTAATACTTTCTATTTGCCGGCGATTTATATGCTAATGTGCGCCGCTAGTTGTGCGATATTCATCCACATGTTGAATTATGCGCTGATTTGTATATGTTTCCGTAAGATTGTAGGAAACAGGACGATCAAATTTCGATTCATATTCAGAATCCATTTCCACGGCAACGCTAAACTTTACGTTACTAACAAAGTGCGACTGTCAAATTTACATAAATATGTATACTGATATAAAAGTATGTACTCTTGTGTATGCAGTATCTGTATCTATAGGACTCTTGATACCATATACCACTTATTGATGTATATAGGGTATATAATAGGTCCCATATAAGTTACTTTAAATGAGTTATGAATGATGAATAATGAAATCTCATACATACATTCATAGCATAGATAGCATAGATAGCCTGTGCGTAAGCCGCCCTTTTTCAAAGTGTGAACACGATTTTTCCTCATTTAGATTACTAAATAACATTTCGCAACGTTTCTGACATACCCTAAAAAGTAATAGAACCACCACGAGCGAATAAACAAATTAAAATTCAAGGATATAATTAGGCTAAGTTCTGTAAAGCGCACGACAACGAACAGAATGATACGGCTGTGTTAAGCAGGACACTATGTACGTATTCCCTAGGACTTACGGCCCTAATTAACGAAGTTTCCTAGAATTCTTGGCAGTGACTTCGTTTCCCGAGATCCGTACCAATCGATGTTTACAAAGATGAAGCATAAACTAAATGTTATCCTATCTTGGGAGCACAGTAATTGCGATTAAAAGAGCGATCAACCATTAAAAAGAAAGTTTTTACTCATGTTTGCTTGTATTATACTTCACTTAGTTTGACTTTGTAAAATTTTTTAAATCAAAGGATGGCGCAACTACTTTACAAGAAAATTTTTTATTTTTTTTATAAAAGAATTTCTTTCGCCCTTTTCTGGAGATCGCAATTTTCCAATTAAACCAAAATATGAAAAAATCACATCTTTTGAAACACCACTTAGCGAAAGGTGCGGAAAATGAATTTTGGTTCACAATTTTCCATTTTTCAAGCATTTTCTTGTTCTCCTACACGTACTTATAAGTTATTCTTATGTATTTAAAGTACGAAAAGTACATTTTACTTTCCACTAACTTCCTTTTATAGCAGGCAGTTTGTTATTCTCTTAGGGATGCTGTAATAAGTAAGAAGGGAATATCAAATTCGAAATAACTTAGTTGGCATACTTTGACTGTGATCAACTAACCGATTGGCAACGTAAATTCGTGTTCGAACAAACGTATGAACAAGAGAACGATGACTTCGGACTTCCTTCTGCTTGCCTGAACCGTCGCCGAGAGAGACCGAATATTAATAGCCAACGTAAGGACGCCTGGGATAAAATTCTACGTCCTTCGCTACCGTTATTATGAAGTTGAAATTAGACTTTAATCGCTTAACAACTAAAATCGCTGGAAATATGGACAACTCTAAAATCCGGTTGAAGTTTCAAGTAGTGGAATTCCTGTAGAATTTCCCATTTATCTTTAATTTACTGTGACAATTTGCCAATGGTTTCTAACCGAAATTCTGTTTCTGTTGTCATTGATTATCTACATTTTACATTTGTAAATTTTCTTAAGTCCATATGTTGGTGTTTCGTATTTCCATAACAAAATACGGCAAGTGAATATTACTTACTAGCAAGGCTATGAATTAAACTTACTAATAATGCTGCTTTGTCCCATGCAGATCTGTATCTCTGTGAGTTTTAACGTCTGCACCTGGCATGTGCCTTAATTAGACGGGTTGCCTACAACCATTGGCAATCGAATTTAGTTGATTGAGGACCCCTCAGGCAGAAAGACAACCTCTATTGAAGGGGGCCTCGCTACCTTGAAATACCGCAATAGAAAATGGGTATGGGCTAAATTCTCGTTTAGTGGTTTACTTCGAGGCCTACCTAAACACCTCTTAGATAGCTCCCCGCGAACCTTTGGGGCAACCACAGCCACCACGAATACTCCCCGAAGGGTTGTACCCAAGCAGTCAGGTAAGAAGGCGCTCGTCCGGCATTCCGATGGGTAGTGTGCATCTTCCGCTCGGAGCAATCCTACTTTGGGCAACCTGACCCCCGTGGACACCCTTTAACTTCTTGGTTTATCGTTCAAGTAAGAACTTACACCAAACTATGCAGCTTTGGGTGATCTCATAATGTACGCATATAGCAATTGCCTTTGGACTATCCACACGTCCCGGTAGACCAATCCATTCAATATTCTTTCTCAAGAAAAATAATGCTTCCAAGTTTGTCATCGCATAGCACACCCATCCAATTGTGCCCCAGGCCTTTTGATATCGCTGGCCATAATCGTTAGATGACCTCCACCAAGAGAACCAAATAGGGAAGAAATGCTTCTTTTCAAATTAGAAAAGAGGAGCCCTTCCGATTAGACCCCTTCCGGTTCAAAAGAGAAAAACCTGTTGCCAGGTTATAGATAGTAAGCTTTAAACCTTTCTTTGCCATTGACTGTGCGAGTCTCAAGCAAGAAGGTCATAATGCAGCGGTCAATGTTTTATAGGGAGTACCACGAAGACGTGAAGGTTTCGGCACATCTATGGGTAAACCAAGGATCCCATAGTGTCGCTCCTCATACACTTGGTTTTTACATTTAAATTTTATGAACGTAAGTAAAGTTCAGTACATGTCCATGCAAAGTGAATTTTCATACATACAATTAACGCCTTCTCGATCTCGTGAAAGATGCTCATATAAGAATTCAAATGATTTTCATCGCTTTCTTACCCTACGTGCGTACACTAGCTCAGAAGAGCACAACGTCCCCTTTGATTCAGTTCATATTACAAAACTGACGCTACCACAAAGCAATACCCATTTTATTTTTCTACTTTCCCATCGTAAATGACTATATGAGATCGTAGAAATCGAGGTAAGCTTAGTGGATAATGGGTCTCTAACAACAATCGCAATACGACTAAGTACATCGTTCAGGACATACCATCAAACTGGTGTAAGCTTATTATCGCGAAATTTTCTGTAATGCACTTTGCATGCCGCAATTTTTTTTCAGCTTCATATAACTGCATCTGAAGAGTGACAATAGTTTCGGTTTTGTATATTTGGACATATAAAGCATAATTGAGCTTTGCCTGTATACATATTTGTACATATTTGCTTTTTTTGCTCAATTTTAACAATAGTTTTCTTTTTCTTATCTTTCAATGCGAGACAATTATAAAATACGTATATGTGAGCAAAGTTGTGTATTGCTGAGAAAACCGTCCATCTTTTAGAACTAGCATTAGCTTATCCTGCTTTAAGCCAAGGATTTGTTTCTTTAGCATAATTTATAATAACAATAATAATAACAGAACAGTCCACACAAAGTGGACTAATTTCACATCAGTGTTTGCTTTTATTAACAAACTAATTAATAAAGCAATTCTCTGAGGGCAGGTTGAAAGCTTCCAAACCCACTGCTTACACATGCTTCTTAGAAAGATTAATGGTCGAAGTGGCCACCATCATTATTCATTATTTAGCTTACGTGTGCTCTCGCGATAGAAACTTGTCGATTTGAAGGCTAAATAGCCATTGACCCATTTCCGCATATCTTCAATTTCTGTGAACAGCTGACCCACTAAGTATGACTATATTGAACTGAGCAATTGATAATCGGAAAGGGATAAGTGGAGAGGGTGCGCCGCATAGGGGACAAGTTCTCAGCCAAAGCTGAAGATCGCTTATTGGGTTGCTTTTACTGCAGGCACACGGATGCATGTAAGTTTTCATCGTCTTCAAGACTGCAATTTTTAGTACGAAATCTCGCAAACCACATTCTAACTATCTGATAGCTTACTGCGTTTCTACATTAAGCTAATTTAATCATTTGCATAGCTTCAGTGCGTTTTTTTCTAAATAGAATTCAGTTGAAAGCAGAAAAAAACCAGAGTCGTAACCCATATCCATCGCTTTACGTGTTGGGGTACACTGAAGGACAGCTAGCAAACAACTGAAACTTACAGCGTAGAATCCCCATAACTTAATTTATGTATGTCTGAAATTTCGGGAAAATTGAAGATAACTGGAAAGACGGACAAATTTTAGTGTAGAGGCTTTATTTGTAGATCTACCAGCATATGGGCTGAGTAGATAACAACGGCTCAAATTTACAAGTGAGCAGAATTTGCTGAAAAGAAAGCGTATGCTAAGATCAAAAAACTGTAACTTGTAACATATAGCAACCAAAGTGACTGTGGCGTGGTCTTAATATTTATAAAAGCTGTCTGAAAACTCCGAGAGAGAGAGATTAAGCAATCGAATTGAATTGAATTTTTAATATTTTTTCAATTGTTTGTGTGCAGTTTAAGAAATGAATATCGAAAGTTGGCCAGAACTCCTTTACTGGCTTTTGAAAAGCATTTCATGGAAAACATTTCTATTATTGAGAGTCAGCACTTTTTACATTCTCACGTTCCTTAGTTGCTATTCTTTGTTCAATCATCTTTGTATTCTTGAAAAATACTTTGCATTTTTTTTTTTTTTTTAAATTTACGAGTTTATTGTGAACAAAGCAAAAATATTTTAACTTTTGACACTTGAAAAAGAAACACATACATGCGTGTTCAATATATTTTCCTAACCAAAGTATGTTATAAGCATGCACGAGAGTTCTTCAACTCTTTAAAACAATTTGTTGAAATTATTATTATTATTATGCAACGCACGTACGCATGCAAATGTCCAGTTGATATTGATTTAAAAATATTTTTTTTTGTTTTATATTTTTGTTAAATATTTCATAAAAACTGTCAAAACAATTCACGCAGAGAAACAATGCGGGCAGATCGGTTTTATTTAGCATGGATCCATGTACACAATGTACGGTTACCGAAGTGTATGTGCTTATGTCTCCGTACGAATATAAAAATATTTATTGTTCATTCAATGGAAAAATAATGTCTTTTTTCTCTTACTTTTAAACGACTCGCATAAAATTTTTATTAAGATAAACACTCTATCGACTCGTTTGTGTATATTTTTGCATTTTTTTTTTTTTTTTCTAAACTATTATAAAAGGACGATTTTATCGTTGTGGTAGCTGCGGGCTTGAATATCAACAAAAAACTTGCAGTGCAATAAAATTATATTTATGAGTTTAATTAAAATATAGCTAAAATATCGTATTTACATTAAAAAGTTTTTAAATAATTCATACAAAACAAAAATAAATAATTCATAGAAAATAAAATATTTCGCTAAACCAAAATAAAAAAATTTAAACATGAAGCGGAAGCTTTCGAAAGAACTCTGTTTGTCTAGCGTATATAACAAAAGCTGTGAGCTGCGCTTTAATTACTCTTTTCTATTGAGTAAATTAGGAGGACTTTGGACACGAGTTGCAATACATTATATTTATGTTAAATCAAGTGTTTTGCTGGAACCTAAATTTCGATTTCAATTTCGCGGACACTGTTTTTTGCTGACCTTACTCTTCTCAGAGCCACCTAGATTTATTCTTGGTATTTCCTCGTTAAGCTGAGCCAGCACTGTTAGGTGAGATAAACTTCCATGTTCCTAGTAGTCACTCTCTTCTACATACAACGACGAGCTTTGCAAGCCACTTAGATGTCTTTGCAAAAATCTAAATCATATTTGTAAACCCACAGTGCAAAGTTGTTTTATTATAAAGAGAATAATTTACATGAACTATTTACATATTTATTTAAGAATATCATATATTTACTTAATTCTACACTGACTTCATCAAAACTACTCTCTACAATATGCGAGCTCTACTTATCTCGTATTTAAACTGACTGCTAATCGTTAAAGCTTCGTGTAGTTCGTAGAGTGAACCATTACAAATACGTTCACTGTAACTGGTTGCCGAACTTCGGCTTATTTGCAATGGTTTGCAGGTTCAGTCCCAGTTCGGATCTACACACCGGTTCGTACTGTGCCTCTTTGCTTTGTTTTTTCTCTCTAACATTTATGTACGAACTTGGATTTTTCCTTATATATATATATAATTTTTTTTTTTTTTTGTTTTTGTTATATTTTATAAAGATTTAATTGTAATAACTGTATTTTTAAGAGTCAATCTAATTCGGTTTTAAGTTTATGTTACGTAGCTGAATTTCATGTGTAAACAAATAGTGCATAAATAGATTAGTTTTAGCCTCTTGGAGTGGATGTTTTAATTCCATTTATTTTTAATGCGAATCTGTTACACATTTTTTTTATTCCGTACTACAGCACTTTCAATATTTTTATCGTTGGTCGTCTACTATGACATCAATCTCCTACCCCTACTTATTTTAGTATTTTCAAAATGTATATTGATCTTCTCACATATTTACGATATTTTACTTAAACACCCTGCCTCGTTCAATGCCAACTTTCATTCTCTTAATCCCTCATGGATGACAGCCCTTAGTTTATTCTCGATCTATATACGTTAACCATTACTCGATTTATGTAGGCTTGAATCAATATCCCAAGACGAATCTCGCTCATTTTGTTAGCGTCGATCTGCACATTTTATCTCACCTTTTCAAGAAGTGCCTATTATTTCTCACGCAGCACGTCGTTATTACACTACACGACGCTCAGATCTTCACAGCTGCTTACACAATCTCAATTTTATGAGATCACTTCATCATCTCAAAGCCTTAAGCTAATACGATTCCTTGATGAACACTTCACTTAACTAACCCACATCACTAACTTAACTAATTCTGGATCTTAACTCTATAAGATCATTTCTTAAGCTTTTGGCCTTAATCCTACAAATTCCATTTCATTATTATTATTATTATTGTTATTATTATTATATAAATTTAGCCAGAGAATAAATTCGAAGACTAAAGTCTTAAAGCACTAGCCTCTAAAGCTTTTGGCTTTATTTTTTTTTTTATTAATATTATTATTATTATTAAAAACTCTACCGCACTTGAGATTTGAACCCACGACCATTGAATTGCTAATCGAAACTCTTACCTACTCGGCCACTCAGGCGGATTTCATTGCATTAACTTGCAGTCTTAGTTCTAAAAGATCGCCCAAATAAATCTAACCCTAAGATCGCTTAATTAACTCGCAATCTTTATTCTACAAAATCGCTTAACTAACTAACTTTGATCTGAACCCTTTCCTTAATTAACTCTGAAGCATTTAGCTAAGTCTGGATCTTAAAATTGCAAAAATTATTTTAATTCTACAAGTTCACTTCGGAAGAAATGTACTGTCATCTCCTAGTACGTTTCCACGTAATGATTATCATGTTATTGCTAAACAGCTGATTACCTCTCTGCTTATCACATTGTTGACTCTTAATATTTTCGTAAGCGTTAACCACATTATGTTGGTGGCTGTTTTCATTTATTATGTCACGGTCAGTGTTCGACTGAGAGTTGCTTTAATTGATTACCGATGATTTATATTTTATATGCCATAGTGTTATCTTAATTGTAGGTCAAGTTCATCGCCACTCCGCCAGACAAACAAAGGAATATCACGATTTTTCATTTTGTTGCCGTTTTGTTTGAGCTTTTTTTTAACTTTTTAAACTCCAATGATTATTTACGGAATATTTCGACTTTTGGCCATTATCTTCTTGGTTAAGTCGTTCAATTTATTATTGATCGACTTCAATGTTCCCAAGGAACTATTTCCGTCAAGGAATTACCTCTTTATGAAGCTTAGCCAAATTCAACTATGGATTTTTTAACCCACGTAAGGTTCTATGTAAAAATTTAAACGATATTTACGACCTAGTCTCTTAGCGGGCCCGGTATATTCCACTACACCTATTCTTCTCGACATGCGCGTGCTACTGATATCGTACTTTAGCCAAACCGATTAAGTTATCTTTGCCCTACGGTGGCATGGTTGCACTGAAACATCTTTCTACATGAATCTCGGCTCGCTTCGGTTCGGATGCGCTGATGATGTGTTGACTTTCATTATTAGATCTTATGTTTCTTATACTTACTCGTTAATTGCATAATATCAAGATTCTATTTCTCTTAACTGCAAGCTTAACTAGATTATGTGTAGTCTAGGTCCAGCTGAATCTAAACTGTACCTGAACCATGTAAGTGTAGTAAATAACTATGAAATATGAATTATAAAACAACTATTCAGTGAATACTATGAGCCGTACTTGGAAATTGTTCTAAACTTTTATCCAAACTTACAATTGCAATCTTCTCGATAAGCGAGCAATTAACTTTTTTAGACCCATTTATATAAGTGAATTTATTGAAGCGAGACCAGCAATAACCAGATGTAGTGAAGAACCGTGTTAATGTACTCAATAAGTATACAAATACATCAAGAGCTTAGCATCTATCCATCCATCCGCACTATGTATTCCTTATTTGTCTGTCTTGATAAATTTTGGGAAAATCAAAACAACATTTTATTTTTTGCTACATCTAGTGCTTCACTCAACTGTATTAATGTATTTATTTGTGGGCATTTTGTATAAAATTTAATTAGAAACAAAATAACACTTTTGTGATTTAAAATATTTTTCTCTTTTAATTTGTGTTCTGCCTGCCGGTCGATAGAAAATGAAATTCTCCCTTGATTTTATTTCTTCATTCAAATGGTTTACATTATTCATTGTTTGGTTGCCCTAAATGAAAAGAAATCAAATTGAAAAAATAAAAACTTTTTAGATTTTCACAATCATACTGTAACAGCAGTACATACAGTTCTATGACCAGAGCTATGGTACTAAAAATCACTTTCTCTATCTTTCCCCTTAGGTCGTAGTAAATTTATATGTCGTTTATTATGTACCATTAAATATATATGTATATATATATATATATTTATATATATATACTTGCAAATATTGCAGGCGCAACAGCAGTCTCTAAATATAAATTACACATGTTTACAAACAATTGATTTATATCGCAGTTCGAAACAAGCTTTTAGTGAAATTTTTTCTCTTTGAAATTCATTGATCTGTGATTGTTTTGTTTGCGTTTTGTTAAATTATAAAGTGAAGCATTTTCAGCATTCTGCAGCCGTTCAACTATTAAAACTGAAGAGAACTTAATAACTTGTGCAAACTGAAACTAAAAACATCCTTACAAGACTAATGAAGTGGATATAAAGAATTTTTTTTCCTTAAACTTCGTTTAATTTCAATACACTTGAGATTATGAAGTGCACTCTTTGCGTGGAAGAAGAAAATGTAAAGAAAAATGTATAAAAGAGAAGTTTTCCTTTAGTACATTTAACCATAAACAGCATTTGACCGAATTGTTATGCTTTGTTTATAGTTTACGATAAAATTTTATTTATTATATCAACCGCAGGGGGATAGAAAGAGTTTTTTTTCTTCAATGCTTCAATGTAATACGAGATCACATAAATTACAATCTATATATATATATATATATATAATATTTAATCAGTAGCTAAAAAAGGACAAAGTTTAAGCTTGTTCAAGGACTTTGCATTTTTCGTTTAGTGCTCAGAAGTCATCTTAAATTTTTTCCAAATAATAATGAAAGAAATTCTACTTATAACAATGTTCGCAAAATACAAATACTTTCGGTTACATTTTAGTGCGATAACGGAACATCGGAGTTTTTAATTCTTTCAAGTTTGTTTTCAGCACTTAATACAAAGTGAAAATGAACAAATTTGTTTGTTTTCAAATTTATTTTACAAAATAACACTCGATGAACATCGAAATTCATATCATGCCACATTCAACAGAGCTCAATACCTTTTGTATTAATTTTACGACACTTTGAATGACCCGTCAAGGCACTAAGCACGTATACCCATTCAGGAACAACGTGGAATACTAGGATAATACAAGTGGAAACATTGATTTGCTTATCCTTCGTCATTCGTTCTCATCATTCGAGATCTTGCTTTAGATGTGTTGAAGGGAGAACACCGCAGCTATTCGTTCATAGAAAAAGAATTGCAGACATTTCAACAAACGTCTCTTAAGTTGTAAATTAGAAAATTTAGTTGTGGTCTCGATATTCAAACCTCTCACCGTATCGTTCACCCCCTAAGCCAATGGTCTTCCATGTATCTATGTATCACAACACTTACGTTCCCCAATCAGAGTAGGGTATTGAATCCATGTTTCCATGCTTTCCCCTCCATATCTCCACACCATTGTATACATCTACGACATCTACATGTCGTGTCTTGTAGAAGCGATAAAGGAAAAATCAAAATCAAAGTCCACGATTTTAAGGTCTTTATGAATGTTGATAACAACGACTTCCTTTAAGACAAGTATAAACTTTTGACAGCATCCGTAAACACGTATACAGGACATTTCAACAAGCACATATGGGGTGCACTATTGGGGAAATTGTTACGTTTTTTTTGCGAATTTCTAACCCCGAGGTTTCAAAAAGTGTTTTAAAAAGAAGAAAAAGTAATAGAATAAAAATATTTGAGGACGTTTTTAATACCCTTCTACGTTCAACTAGTTTTCCTCATTCACCTTCCTCCAAGATGTTTTACTCGAAAGTGTCCCTTTTTTGCTAAATTTGCCAAAAACATAGTCATATGTTGCCCTCCGTACGTATAGCAGCGTGATAGAGAAAACGGTAAGAAAATATATAATTTTCTAGCCATGTGCACAATTAAACTCATTCATCTTGAAGTCTCGTGCAATCACCGTGCAGCTGCGCTGACATATTTTTGTTAGGAAACGCTTTTACATAACCATAATTAGAAATGAGCAGAAAAGATGTTAGGCTACAAATTTCCAGCAGGGATCCATTTGACCCAGACAGTAGGAAATTTCAAAATACAATTTTTCTCTCATGCAATAAATTTATTAAGCGTAAAAAAATGTATTTTTCTAAAACCTTTACTGTGCCATTATCCCTTAAACATCTTTTGAAAGAGAGTCCATTTTGTAGGGCTGCGGAGCACATACACTTTCTAAGTTTCCTGATGCATATTTCATAGAGTCTTAAAGCTAATGGAAAAAATATTGAACTGATATTAAAACATATTGTTGAGTATAGAATGATATGAAATTTTAAATCTTGTCTAATTAGTATAACTTATGTTTCTATTCAGTTGATATAAAATTTTAAATCTTGTCTAATTAGCATAACTTGTGTTTCTATTCAGCCAATTTGAGCCTTTTGTGTTTAAGTGTTTTGTAATCACCTTACATGACAACGATTGGTTGATTATGCCATGCGAGAATTTCCTTGATAAGCATTTGTTATAAAATGAATTATTTCCAATAATTCCGACTATTTGTTAAACAAGCTAATTTACTATTATTTATGAAACAATTGTGGTTCGTTTTTTAATAGGGACATAAGTCGTTCGCGGTAATTGAACGACAACAAAGTTTAATTTACCTGCGAGATTATTTCTAATCACACAGCAGGAAGGTTAGGCTTTCCGTCACTGCATACAATTAGGTTGATAAAAACAATGGCCTTCCGTCCCTCTATATACAAACAGGTTGATAAGAACAATGGTTAAGGTCAAAGGTTAAGGTGGTGAAAATTGCTTAAACTAAATATTGAGCAGACAAAATAAGTTTCGTTCAATAGTAATAAAAAAGAAAAGAATTAATCTAAAATAAATTTTATTTTTGAACGTTTTTGAATTCCCCTTGAATTAGGTTTCTCAATAACTCAACCTTTAAGTGCTCAGGGCGGTTTGCCTTTGACGGTCATTTAGTCTATAAATAACGTTAAGGTAACAAAGTCAATGTAATCCATTTTCATATGCTAACCAATACGAAACGATTGAAACGACGGGAAAAGAATTCATTAACAAAAAAAAAACGCTATTGAACTTTTGAAATTTATCATTTTTATCGCTATATTTATGAAAATTTCTTACCTACGGCTGATGAGGAAAATATCTAACAGTAATGTAAATCACTTTAGTCGCTAAGATGTTTTGCACTTAAATGAGAATACGTACCTGACTTAGATATTAAAGAGATATTTTTTTTCTCAGCTTTTACTTCATTGGCCGTCTTTTCGAGGTTTCTTTTTTTCATTAGCGTCTTCTATTTTAATTAACTTTATTTTGCATGGAAGTCAAAGTTCAAAAAATTAAATTAATATATGAGTATCTATGGAGCATAATTTTTAAACCCAGCTGTGTGAGGTGATCAAGTTCAACTTTCAGTCAATGCCAATAATTGCTTCAACGAATTCATTGTTAACAGCACTGCCATCAAAGCATTATTAACTTAGCATGTATCAACGATATGATCTGAGCCAGTAAAAGAATATCGCTACTCTTGTGCCACTAACGTACATTGAATATGATAAGAAAAATGTAGCGTCCACGTAGCTTAAGGGAAAGAAATAGTTTCGCCTTTGCCACTTGTGTCTCCCTTCCAATGTCGACAAACGCCCAGAAAGATGTGAATTCTGATTAGTATTTAACTGTAACTAGTTTGCTAAGAGTCTTCATAGAAGTAAGCAAAAGTAAAGAGTGGGTGACGTGCAAAATCGGGCACGCCTCATTTTGCCGTCCACAATTTTACTGGCACATGAATTATGTGATTTATCTTCAACTATTGCCGTTATATTATTATTATATATAAATATATTTAAGTAGTTGTTTTGCCTATGTATGAAAACTTATAAACAAACATATATTCATAGTTTTCTCACATATTAATACGTTATCTCTAGTTACAAAACATATACCATATAAATACACATACATTGTACATAACTTGCTAAGCTTACCCATCCACCATAAGTCACATTCCATACACAAATAAACATACACATGCTTAAACCATGTTCTCTATCTATTTATCATTTCCCCATCTTCACGGTTCAGATAAGGATGGTTTTTATTTGCAACAACGAACACTTGTTTCTACATTAATACTCGGGTAACCGTTTGCATTGTGCAAAGATATGTTTTTGTAGAGATGGTTGCTGAATCAATACGAAATCGACCTTCCCTGTAGAAATGATAGAGGGATGGCTTTGAAATGGTTAATGTTCTCATTAACACTGAACGCTTATGTTCACTCCTATGTAATGAGAATGTACAAAGTTTATTAGACATTTAAGTTGTTAATAATATTCTTACATTACTAAGTTATGTACCAGGTAGCAACCCTGACTGGCATAGTATAAACAGCAAGGCAATGGTAGCCATAAGAGTTACGATCACTGACCTAACAGCGTTAAGGTCGTAGCCCGCCATAAGTTGGGATTGTCTATCTTTGCTCTTGAGCTTGGGAAATTTTATTTTATTAGCGCTCGTCGTTAACAAATTAAAAATGAGATTAGGGACTTTTCTATTCTGCTCCGAAGGTGATGCTCGCTTGGCATCTTCCCCTGCGCTCACCGTCGGCCGCACTTATTTGCGGCAGAGAAATGGTCAGTTCGCATTTCTGCTTCCCGCTTGGAGTCCTCCGAATTTTGGGAGAGACCAGGAGAGCAAAAAGAGGCGATCGCACCCTAAGGAGAAAGGGCAACACTTACGGGGACAAGTAAACCGTTTATAATATTTCTCATATTGACGTTGATGAAAAAAGTATTAATCGGCAATGTGGGCAGCAGTAAATAGGCGTTACTCTCCGCAACAAATTTTCCGATAACGTGGATCCTAAGCCGACTTGCACATTAAGAGATAGAGAAACACCATGTTACACGTGTATGTGCAATAAAATGGAATTGATGAATCCCCCCCCCCCCCACACACACCCAACCTTCCAGTTTTAATACTTAGATGCTCTTTTTTTTACCTGCAATGACACAATGGCATGAGCAACGTGTTTCCTCTTATAAAAGCATCGAAGATCTGTCGATTATAACTGGTCTGAAAACATTATTGCACCCGAAGTCCATTATGAAACAGAAATAAGGATTCCCTGTGGGAAACAAAAAGCTTTTCGCTCACTCAAACACGCAAACACCAACTTGTGTCGTTCATTATTTTCAACCGCGATGCGTTTTAAAAGCCTTATGTTGACAATAATTCAATTTTATTAATTACACTACGCGGAAGAAAACATTTTGGTGCTATCAAGGCAAAAAGGCTCAAAAGTTTTACTTACGTTTATGTATAGTTAGTGACATATGACGCATATGAAAGGATTGCTGTATAATCTCTGTAGATTACTTTCTCTTTTAGCTGAAAGCTTTCCACTTGTCATTATGCTATAGAGATGTTTGATAAGTTTGTTGACTACCAAAAGGGACTTTGTAAAAAAATTATTCTTTGTTACATATTTATAGGTTAGGACGATTTCCCACATAATTTTGTGTTCAACCTCTAGGTTGGCTATTTCTGAGATATTTAAAGGAGATTCGGCACATTGATGTGTATTGGCTCAGAGACAAAACCCACTGAAGATGAATTCGATCAGATCATTTTTACGATCACACCGCCATATCATAATTTTTTTAGACTCAAAACTTTCAAAATTTTTACGGCAAAAATCACTGAGTAAACGTGTTTTGACAAGTTAAAAATAAATTTCGATCTGATGGACTGATGTTTTGAGCACGTCCTTAGTTTCCGACTCTACGCCTATAAGGATACTGATGAAAAGTTAACCTATGTAGAAAATAGATTAATAATAGTAAGTTCTTTGACAAGAGGATCAGTTTTACCAAATCTACACCTCGTCAGTTGATGCTTGGGACCGTCTTCCATATAAGATTCCAAAACAAAAATATATACTTTCACATGAAAATAGATGAAGAATTGCACTAGACGCAGCAGTCTAGGATATCTTATGATCCACTTTGTCCGACCATAATATTCCATCTTGCTTTTTATTTAAATTCTCTTTCGGACAAAATTTCGAAATTAATCAGAGAGATTTTAAGTTATTTCATAAAAATAAAACTAATATTTATTCTTAATACTTACGTAGTAAAATGCAATTGTAATGCTATTGCAATAAAGAATGTTTCAACACAATTTTCAAAGAAAAACTTGTGAGCGCCCAATACAAACGACAAGGGATTCCATTTTGATAGAGCAATTTGCAAACCATAGGAATTAATATTTATTGCTTATAAATGCATAGGAGTTCCGCAAACCATTTAACCATACGTACAAGCACAGACAGAGTGAAACTTTTAATGTACTTTTAAACAATTTACAGCTTATGCTATACTATATATGTTGCTTTTTAATTAGACCGGAAACATATAAGTGAATAATTTTACATCTACTTTGAGCCTGAATATTAAACACCCAGTATTAATAAATACACTTTTCACCACGAATATGTATGAAAAGGTCAAACTGTTTTACATTCTGGAACTGTATTTGATACAAACATTCGTTGAATTGCATATCCAACATGTCAATAATCACGATCCATGGAAGGCAGTGGCCATAATTGACCTTTGACGGATTTATCCAGAAGCTGTACTTGGGGTTCCTGGTACACGTCCGAAATAAACACAAGTCTCGTCAATATTTAAGAGATTATCCAATAAATATTCGTCAGCACACGTGCCCATAACCGGCTGCATGCAATTAACTCTTTTCGTCGTTCACTTATCAGATAGCAATTTGAGTGCTCGCCTTTTCGAATTTTCAGTTAAATGTAGGCGTTTGCTTGCATCGTCCTTCACAGAAACACAATTGAGGTAAGCACAGTTGTTTTTATCGGGACGAAGGGAGCACTTTTCACTCAACCTGCATTGTTGAAGAAGGTGTAGTTGCAAGCATAAATGACATTTAAGCAACGTATAATAGATTAAAAGTGCATGGAAAATTTGCTTTTTTGTTTTTTACCACTCGAGGCTGAGGGTGGATTAATTTTTTCGTCCCGTTTGCAACAATCGGAAAACTGTCCTGTTACGGCATCTTTACTCGATTTAACTATCGTTGTATTTGTCCACCCATTCAGGTGGTAACATTCTCGTCTAGGCAACCATCACTTTGTCTGTTTGTCGATCTAGCCGACTGGCTGTGCTCCTTAGTGCGATTGCTGAAAATTGAGCGACACAAGATCTTGCAAGTTTTAGGGGACAAGGGAAGTCACATTTGCCTGTTGATATTGGTTGGCGAAAAAAAACGTCCAAAAACATTTTACAACAGGAGAAAAAACAAAATTGAAAAATGTCCTTTTAACCAACCTAAGACTGACAAGAAGTTATTTTCACTGAGTGTCCAAAAATTCGTCCCAAGCCGCATATAATTTTCGTTTTTTGTTTTTTTGTTTTTTTGTTTTTCTAATTCAAGCAGACATTCACGGCAACAGTGGTTGCGTTCAAACATCACTGTGTGGCCTGTGACTTATTCCTTCATACCATAAATGCCAACAATTTTGTGGTATGAGCTGACTCTTTTCTCTAGCATATGTTCGAATGATAAAAGTGAATTCGTTGAGATTTTCAATTAAACATAAACAGACGCTTCAATCTCTATCTCATCCTAACCCAGATATATAAATCGAGTCGAAAAACTAGGTGAGCAAGAAATCACTTACGTTGGCTATATGCACACAGATTTCAAGTGCACTCGTAATATATTGCAAACTTCAATAAAGTTTACAGAAACAGGAAGGGGAATGATTGAGAACTAAGGGAAACAGAAATTGAAAACACATTTCATGCCACAGCCGCCGAATGAAAAGCCAAAGTACTTGATAATGCGAGCACATGTTCATATACGTTCCTCTTATTCTTTCAGGCATTTACATGCCGATATGTTTATACATATATATAAGTCTAGCTACGTATGCATAGCCATCTTCTCACATATTCACATACACAAATATATAGGTACACGAAGCTATGAAATCAAATATAGCTCGCAATTGTATACAAGTTTTCGCGCACAGATATTCGCTAAATACTTTATTGGGGGTAAATATCGGCCCGTCGTTAGTGCTATATGCCATTGTGGAGTTATGCAGATGGCTTATACATGAGAGAATATTCTATTTGTTGGCACAAAAAAAAAAAAAATAAAAACAAAAAAAAACATATGAAAAGATAACAGAGAGTTCAGTTACGTGCATTTAATTTCGTCTCGGAATATTGTAATAGAGCATGTAGGCGTATGTGTCTATATGTGTAAGGGCATTTCCGCGTTCGTCCTTTAAACAGCACGGATTCACCCTCAGTGTTTATGTAAAACACAGAAATTGTAATTTTAAAATTTTGGCTTTTCTCCAAATAATAACATTTTTTTTCATTGTTGTTGTCGATGTTGTTTCACTCTCGTATATCTATCAGAGTGAATTTATTAAAAAATATCTGTGGTTCAGTAGCAATTGTTGACTAAGTGCTGTTGCTCCGTGTGTATGGGCTCTTTAGCTATCCTCTGTGCCTCGCAGTGTGTTTGCCAAGTATACAGCTAAAGTGAGACAGACTTTTGTAAACTGAGTCTTGTAGACTTTAGATTTACATATATACTCAACACAGCAAGTATATTAGATTTATCGAATGTTGTTGTGACGATTAGAAACATGAAATAAACGATCAGTTTTCTAGATTAACAGGAATAACGGAATCGTTTTAGCCCCTCGGGATATTTCTCCTTCAATGCCTTTATAGAACGCAATATTTTTTCTCTAATTTCAAAATTTTCATTTTTCGTTAGGCGTTAAAGATAAACATATTTTAAAACCATCTTTCCGCATCTGCTCACATCTATTAAGAAAACTGATTTTTATACCCACCACTGTAAGATGGGGGTATAAAATACTCATTTTTTTCCCATAATGTCCTTGTAACACCAAAAAGCAAGCTTCAGGAACCCTATAAAATATACGTGTTCTTGATCAGCGCGAAATTCTGAGCTGATTTAGCCATGTCCGTCGGTCTGTGCGGTGTGCGTTATTGGCACTTTCCTCGTCGCAAAAATGAAGATATCAACTTCAAATTTGGTAGAAACATTGTAAGATTCTGCACGCACGGTATTGAAAATGGGTTACAGCAAAAGCGCGCAGCGGAGCGTAAACTGAACGCAACTCCGTTTTTTTTTTACCAAATTTTTGGATATTTGCTCATTATTCGGAAATTACATTAGTTAGAAGATTGAAATTTTTCGCATTTACTTTACGAAAGATTGCCGTCTTTACGTCAAAACATGGAAAAAATCGGCCATGCCCACACAAAGTTACAAGTGATTACATAGTATTTTTTCACCTTTTCATGAATTTGGAGAGTAGAATGCGAAAAGCATAGTGGTGGGTAGGCGAGGTTTGCCCGCCCCCCATGGGGAAACTTCCCTACTTGTTTTTTCTTTTCATAAATTCAGATTTTAAAGTTTTGCTCGCACCCTTTAAACTTGTGCCAAACTTTGATGTCCTCTATACGTGTGGATGCGATGGTGATCTTGAAGTATTTTAGGTACGGAGAAAAGAAAAAGAGGAGTGATGTTTCTGTACCTTCGAATTGGAAGTGGAAATATCTGGTACGCTGGAGAAGACGACTGCTAATAAGTGGGTATATCCCATGCTTCATTTAGATAAATAAATGAAGTCAACAGCGCACAAGATAAGAGAAAGTATTCCTGTATGTTTTCTGGTTTGGGAAACTATCTACGCCTGTATATCACGGATGCCTAGGATGTTATTATTAAAATTTTATTTCAAATATCGCAAATTTTTGAATTTTTCTGCTTTTAATTCTCTTCCTATTACCTTTGCCAAATAATTTGGTTTTTTTTTTGGGGCTATACACATTTGTTGCAATCATACTTGATATTTTAACTTTATCAATTAATAGTAGGAACGAACGTTTTCAATAATGTTCACACCTTCTTAACTATTGACAATTTTACGTGCGGTAAGGGCAGTTTATGGTCATTATAATCGTCTTGAGCAAGAAGTAATTTATCTTTCAGTTGTCATATACCAAGTATGGTAAATATGAAACCGGAACTCATCCATTGATGGACCTAACATCCCGTACATGGAGCGAACGTGTGTAAAGAGTTGTTTTTTTTATCGCCTGAACATATAGCAACAGCATAATACTAACATAAATCACAACTCAAAAATTCTTTTGCTAACAAGTAAAATTTCGAGCATTGTATCATATAAAGAGAATTTCCTGAAAGAATTTTTTCTTTGCCCGAGGAAAATATTAAAAAAAAACAATTTTTGGCATCGTATTCTAAGTAGGGATGAAAAGAGGAATTATTTTGAAAATCCGAATTGCATGAGCCCATGGGTGAATTTAGGCGTACCGTCCACACAATCCGCGAGACTGAATCTTTTCGGCTTGTGTTTGGTAGGACCAGAAAGCTGCTATCTGTTATTGTCGGTTAAAATCTGGTGGAACGGTTAATAATAAACGCTGCCAACAACCAATAATCGTTCGTTACTCAAAATACGAATGAAATATCAAAAAAAGTAAATACAAAGTCGTTTTTTGGCATGACATTCATGCACTCGTCCATAGAGCAACATCGGTTCACGATATGTGAGAAGCCCTCTACTTAGATGTGCTAGCCCATGCCGCTTGCGCATCAAACTCGAGCCCTTCCGATCATCACTTTACGGGTACGGACTTTAGGGGTACGGACATGCCGAGCCACGCTACAGTTCTTACAAATATGGCTCGATAATAGAATTGCCTTGGAAGGGCTACGCAAGGGCTTTTTTTGGTTTGACATCCATAAATTGCCAGACAAGTGCGAAAGACTTGTACTCATACTTCGAATGAAATATTTTTTATCAGTTTTATATTTATATTTTTTATAGAAAAATGCCGGTTTCATGTGTACGTACCTGGTACACATCACAATGTTTCTGATTTTTAATAAACACAAAAGCAAACATAGTGAGACAAATATTACGACTGCAAGCGATCTAGTCAACTGTGCGAGAAATGTTTATTGCATTTGTTTTGATAAGATTTTTAAAAAAACTCGCAGCATTGAAGGAGGAATTCAATGAGATTTATTTATTCCTATGGAAAAACTTTGACTTGTGTTTTCTAAGTATGTATACGTTCCAACTTTTCTGTCTGACTGACTTGTACGGTCTGTCCTGTTAGACTCAATTTGCTTTAGTATTTCTAAAATATGCGTGTAGATTATTATTGATAAATGAGAAAGTACGCGACCTGAAACCCACGGGCAAGTGAAATGTCACTCTACTTTAATAATAAAATCTACGCTGTATAAAATATGAAAAAAACGAAATTAAAGTTGAAATGTATGCAATAAAACGATCAAAAAGCCATTATTTTATCCGTTTTAATTATCGACAAAAAAATCGAAACTCATTGATAACGGGACATACAATATAATAAACAAAACCCATCAGAGACTGTGCTCGCTTCAGTTATGAATTGCAAATAATCAAATAGCATGCAAACTATTTGTCCTCACAATGATCAAATAGCATGTAAACTATTTCTCCCTACATAATCAAATAGCATGCAAACTATTTCCTATTACAGGAATAAAAACAAATATATAACATAGTAAGGAAAGTCTTTCGAAGAAAATTCTGCCTTCCACAGTTATTACGCTTGTATTAAAATCTAAAGTTATTGAAGAGCTTTCCCGTTTTTCAATACACATCCGTAGGGATATTAGAAAATTCGTTTCAAGCCGAATAAAATATTTCGCTTAGTTTGCTTGTTTTTGTTTTTTTTTTTTGTTTCTTTTTTCTTTCTGATTTTTTTATATATTCCTCTGAGAATAATAAATGAAATTCTGTTTGTATGGATTACTTTTAAAGTTTTATTTATAAGCATCGCTTGCATATCACTAGGCATCTTTGTTTCATTTGGTTCGGCTCAGTCAGCTATTTGGTTGCTGTTTGGGAAGGAAAAATGAAAAAAAATTAAAATCTCTAGAATATGTGAACGTATCAGTTGGCTAAAGCTGTAAGGCCATAAATTGCTTATACGACCATTCGTTAAATGAAACATCAGAAGAGCGTCAAACCAAACGGTTGTGATTGTTCTTTCCGTTATGGTTTCTGAACTTGTTAATGTACACCATTACTATTTAGTTATATATGCGAAAGGAAAAAATTAGTAAAAAAAAGAAAAAAAGAAACGGAAGAAGAACGTCTAGCATCATTGCATTACGGCATGCTATTCTATTATAAAATATTTTGTGTTTGTGTTACATTGTTTCCTTCAACCAAGAAACTTTGCGAATTCGATTCTACAACTTATTCATACTTGATGCCTCTCCTGGTGTATTTCTGCACACATGTATATATAAATGTATATGTATATATCCTATTTGCAGCATAGTGCACGTCATCTTATCTATGAAAATAGAATTTTATTGCTTGAACGCGAACATATTACAATACATATATATATATTTGTGTGTGTATAAGTGTATGTGTGCACATACATAAAAACCTTAAATGTTGTATAGATTGCGGCGTTTAGTTCCTTCAAAAGTATTCAATTTTATTCTTTTCATTTTAAGTTCTATTATTCGCTTTCCTTTTTTTCTCCCATATTTCTTTTCCTCGTTCGTTTTGTTTAAAAAATTCATTTTTCTTGCCATTTGTAGATTGCAGCAGTAAATCCTATTAAAAGACGATTTGCATTATATCGTTGACTGCTTTTATATTCATTTCAAATTATATTTTACAGAGTTTTGTTATTCTTCTTCTTTGTGCGCTCTCTGCTTGTCTCTCTCACTCTCTCTCTCTCTCTTCTTAGTTTTATGAAAAAGCGATTTTCCCAAGTAAAATCAGGATATATATTAAATTCATTTGACATAATTAATTTCATATCGATCTTAATTGCTTTATATTTTTAAAAAAATCAAAGAAAGTTTTACTCCGCTAAATATATATACAGATATATATACAGATATTTTGAAAGCAAAGTAAGTAAAAAAACGTTAATTACATCAATTAAACCAATAATAGCTTCCTTGAGAAATCAAACTGCTGATGATGATTGCTGTTCGCTAAAAGAACTCTTATAAATAAAGACAAAACTGAAAACGAACTCGTAACGCGGCAAAAGTTGCGTTATAACTATTGAAAATCCCTGAGAAACTTAAGTGTGAGTTATTGTAATAACTCGTGGAAAATTGTTCGTTAAAACTTTGTTGGCAAGTGAAGAAGACTTAGGCTGTGATCGCATGCGATTTATTGAAAAGTTTGCGAAATGATCAAATTTAAATTTACTTTAGTTTATAAGGAATAAGAATAAGAAATAATGCCAGCTTGCGAACTTTTCTTCTTAGACTATATCTTCAATGGTTGAAAACCTGATATACAAAATATGTAATGGGGATTAATACCGTTACTTGGATCAAAAAAATCGATTTTTCGAATGAAGCCGTTAATTGAAGCTACATATAACTACGGCCATTGAACACTAGAACTACGGACGTTGCCAAGCTATTTAGAAAAAAATGAAAGCGTGTTATAATAATTTATTGAATAATTGTCGTGTTTAACAAAGGAACTAAAAGAAAGTATAAGAAAATCGCAAACCATATTATTACTCGTAGGTCTATCTATTAGCTCACAAGAACCTTTCTTACACTGTTGTTACAGCATCAATGTTTTACTTTTTGACAGGACGTACTTGTGGTCTAATTGTATGTTTACACTTTCTGTTTCTGCTTTATACTTTTCGACAGCTATATCATCAGGTAGGCATTTTTATGAGTGGATGGACGATTCCCTTTTTTTAATTGCACAGTTTTAGGGTTTCCGTTAAATTTGCTTGTCTGGGAATTTTAGATTAAAATATTTTATCTATTATGGATGTATTTTCAGACTACACGCAATTTAAAATGGAATCCGCGGCCATCAACTAGGAATTGATGAACAATTTTAGTTTCCCATCTTAATTCACATAGAAGTAAGCTTTCCATCTACACTTAACTTGAAATATTCACATAAGCGGAAGAATATACCAATGGCTAACGATTTAGGCGTGTCGAATTCTCCGCTAATAATAATAAGCAAGATCCGTAATATTATCTACTAAGCGCTGGACTCGAAAATTCGATGAGCGATACATTGCGAAAACCTTGCACATGACTTTAGTGAAAGCTATATTTGAATTGGCTTGTAGCGTATTGTCTCCGTCCTATCGCTAATATGTTAAATCAATAGAGTTGGCTTGAAAATAACTTTTGGCTTTCACCTTAAGAAATGTGACAGCATTACCTAGTTGGGGAGACATCAGTTTATCTTAGGAATTTCATTTCTGATAAAATTGATAAACGGGATTTACAAGCCTTCTTGAGCGAACCTAACTTCAACGTCTCACTCCGTCTCTCATAAAGCTATCCGTTAACAACTTACTAAGCGAATATAGATAGATTCACTCACTTAAGGTTTTCAACAACTATACATAAACATTGTTTGCAACCAAATCTTTACATCAGATTCAATTCATATTATGAAACCAACCCTTCTCTCAAGCTGAAACATTCAATAAAAAGCCGTGCACACAATTATTAGGCGTGAGCTGTTTACCGCTGACTTAGAGAAGTTCCATAGCCCATAATGCACGAAACTAAAAGCTGTAAGCTTGGATTTTTAATCTAATATCTTATTATTATTATTATTATTATTATTATTATTATTATTATTAATTCTTATTATTATTATTATTATTATTATTATTATTATTATTATTATTATTATTATTATTATTATTACTGTCCTGATTAATCTTTTAGCCAGAGAAATAAATTCTAAGACTAAACTCTTAAAGTACTAGCATCTCTAAGATTATCGGCTTAATCGTATATAGTATTGTATGCAGATATAATTTCATTAGGTTAAGCTTTATTGTGAATAGAATTTTAAGAAATATCGTCTTTTGTTAATAAAAAAAGGAAACCTATTCATTTAAAGTCTTCACAGATGAATCGAAAAAATGAATGAATAAATAAATGACAAATGAAAAGACTGACAGGCTTCGTGGTTCATGAAAGGTGTTGTAGCGATTAAACCCATAAAATCGGTGCAAAGTTTAGGAGAAATCCTAAAACGTAAACGCGAACGATCCCAACACATGTGCGTTAAAGTAACAAAGAATCATTTGAAACAGTGCAAATAGCTAATATGTTTGCTATTTTTTTCCCAAGAAACGTATTCAGATCAGGTGTAAGACGAACCAGCTTATTCATTCAAAATGAATTCACTGGACCTCTTTCACCGAAGAAGAAGTTTTTAATGACCTTCAAAATTACAATATTGCTCTAGGCCGGCTTCTGATGGTATTCCCTCTTGCATTCTTATAAACGTCGCTAATGTTCTCTTTAATCCACTAGCAGATATCTTCAATGTATTGCTTTTCACTGGTGTATTCCCCCACTTACCGAAGATGAGCTAAGGGGTACTAACCCTTCATAAAAACGGTAACAGAGAAGATTTCGGTGGTTTCCTCACTCCAACACGGGTTCTGCTCCGGAAAGCCTGCGGTTATAGATCTACTAGAACTATTTTGTTATATTTTTATACCTCTTGCCGAATGTTTTCAAACTGATGTTATTTTCACAGACTTTGTAGGTAGGCTTTGTAGGTAGGTAGTGTATAAATTTTTCCATTCCGAGGTGATGTCTGTTTCTTTTGGTGTGATTTTTTTATTTATCTTCTTATCTTTATTTATCTTGCTGGTGTCATTCAGCACGGGAATCTTTTAATGTTTGTAGACGATGTTAAGCTTTTTCATTCTATTGGAACTCTTTTCAAAGAGTACAAATTTTTAATCTTGATTTACCTTCGTTCTTATAGTAGTGTAGGGTTAACGTAGTGCCACTGACCCTTTCCAAGTTATTCTCTAAATCATCTCCCGTTGATTACACTTACGCAACTGATGATAAAAATATTGGGTATCGCACGTTGATCTTGATATTGCACTCAATCGAAAAATAAACTTTAATCTCCATTTTCAATCCATTGAAAATAAAGCAAAATGTTCAGCGGGGCTTTATAAAACGATGGTCGAAAGACTTGGACGATCCCTACATAACAAAGAGTTTGTATGCGGCGCTTGTAAGGCCTATTCTGGGGTATGCGTCAACTGTCTGAGCTCCATGCTATTCTTGTCATACAGGTAGTTTCGAATCATTTCAAACTCAGTTTCTTGCATTGCGTGGACTACGATGGGTTACGCCGTTGTCTTCTTCGCCTTATAAAAATTGCTTATAATTAATTGATTTGCCAGCGCTTGAGAAAAGAGGGCACATGTTAGGAATATTTTTTGTGCTTAAGCTGATAAAGAGAGAGACGGTAGTACCACATTTTTGTCAACGCAATTATCTTCAAACGCTCCATTTCGCTTTGTTAGTCGTTATACGACTGACCGACTTTTGTGCACACTTTTCATTTCCTGATATGGTAACGCCCTTTAACTGAAAACTTCCAAGTATGAATAGAGTTATTGGTTGCCAGTTACGTAACTGTATAGATGTACTCATGTACAGTTATAGGATTAATTGCATGCATCAACGATAGGGTTAAGTTTGGGCAGACATCTGCGTCTTTGACACATGGTCTGCCAGCTTAATTTTGCATTAGCTTATCGCTGCTTTGCTTTAGCTTTCGAATATACATATAATGAATTATAATAAATAAATATCATGTCGACTAAAAATCTTTACGCAAATCAAAAATTTGTATTCTTTATACAACGTCTACTAAGTACTTGCCGATGTTACAATCAGAAGGAGAAATCTGATACGTCTGTGTTGTTTAGTTGCTAATGGTAGAAATATGTTGTTATTTTTGTACCAAATGAAATCATTGTCTTAGAATTCATCCCTATGTACAATAAAAAGTGAAAAGAATACTTTTTCCCTATATGCGGAAATTAATTGAAATCGTTTTTGTTACAAAATTTATCATTTTGGGTAATTAACAAATAAACAGCTAAATAAACTCGCATAAAAACACCGAAACCATGTGCTTGAGTAATTAGAAGTTTCTATCTTTGTTTAACATCTGAACTTGGTCGCGTGTGTGCACACGTTATTTATATATGAGAAATGTTTAAAAATATTCATAACAAATGTATGTAACAACTGCTCCGTTTTTCTTTTTTATTTTTTTTTACGTTCTTTACGTTAAATACGTCACTTAATATATTTATTTGCACAAAAAGGGAGAAATCATTTACTCTATTTGTTGCCAAGAGATTCCATAAACATTTTTCATTAGCACATGAGTTTGCGTCTGTTCGTTATCGTTATATCGTTCAAATAGAAAGGCTTCACATTCCGAGAACAAATTCAAACAGAGCTCTGCTTAATCGAGAAACATTGACGTTGCTCGCACTTGTTCAACTTCATCCGATGTAGCTACATATAGAATTCTCAATCTTTGTAAGGTGAAACAATAGCCAGCGAAATCTCTGCAAGTTGTACTTAATAGAGATAAGAGGCCACGTCGTTCTCTTGCTTTATCACAATTCGGTTAGACAGAGCAACCTTGGATTTATCAGTTACTACCAGCAATAGGTTTGATTGGATAATCTTTTGACTCAAACGTTTCTCCAGGACTTCTAAGAAAGCAATTAAACCTTTGAGAGTATGACAAAAAATAATTTCAAAGAATTAAAATCGCCTTTTCAATTACATAGACATGAACGCAATGTGCCTTTAAGCGGCCAAAGATTGCTCTTAATTTAATAACAAAAATGTACACAGAAAGAAACAGGGGACTGAGTATATGCAGGTATTTATGGTTCGCATTTGGACTTTTACCCAAGCAGTGCTGTAATTCACTTTTTAGAATACTTCAGACCTCGTACGGAGGGACGTGTGCATTATATTGCAATGGTTTTTCGCTGCTTAGCTTAGCGATATATAATAAGTAAGGTTAGGTATATAAGGCCGGTTCAGATTTTTTTTTACCATTTTCTTATTGTTTTTTATCGTAAGAGATAGTTCCACTCTGCGGGCATGAAACTGAGCATCTGTTTCTCGACTTTATCAATGTATTGGATAACCTTTTCTTAGCAGTCATATATTTTTATGATTTTTTTATATATAAAATGCGGCACAACCAACCACTCTTCTTAGAAAAAATTCATTTTTGAAGACAACTTCTTTCTTTGCAAATTTCTATTTAATATAAAAAAGCCAGAAATTTTCTTGCAATAATGTATTCAAATTGAAATAGAAATTTAAATAGAAAAAAAATGTCGAATTTAGGTAATATTTTTCTTAAAAAAATTCAGCAACGGTCTGCTATAACATCTAATCAAAAATAAATTCTACGTTCATTAGCAGAGCATCTCAGTGTAAAGGTACAGCTAAAATTTGAAGGAACTGAATTAGAAATTGGAAGCGCTATAAAGGCGGGCACTGAAAATCGCGGAGTTGAAGAGTGGCGATCGCGACGTTTACAACAGCTTTCGTTAAATAGCTAGAAAACGAAAGCTATTTAGCGAAAGCTTTTAGCTAATTAAAGAGCTTTTACTTACGTGATTACATGGCTTGTGCGGTGGATGGTAATCACTGGGCGGTAGCTGAAGTCATCTTTCCACTTTGTTTCCCGCCGTTTCTTCCAAACAGCTGAACACAAAAGCAAAAGCTAAATGCTTCATACGTAATTGTCCCCCGTTCCGCGTTTATGACACTCATTCCACTACTAGTTTCCGCTCATCTCAGCTATTATAACATTACCTATAGAAATGCGTAAGAATATTTTCAAACGGTTTTGTAACCGATTATCGGCTGAAAGTTACATTTCCCATACACGATTGTCCCGCGTATTTTCATGGAAAACATCTGATACTTTGTTTTAATGATAGCAATGCTAGCTTTAAGCACTCTTACGACAGTCTTGTCGTTGGGTCAAGTAGATAATTCGGGCTTACATCAAATCTTTTTCGCTTGATATAAAATTTCAATATCGAAGGCATCACTCCTATATTCATCATATTGCATATTATTTATTCATATGCGATGACCTGGATACAATAATAATTATGATGAATTCATGGCTTCTTTTCGTCTTAACCCAAATTAATGATATAAACAGAATGACACGACACACTATGCGTACATTTACCAGCCACTTTAATTTTCTTTTGTCTGCTTTTGAATTTTCATTTATCCACTTAGCAAATGCTTTTAATGGTAATGCAAATGCAATTTTGCATATAATTTTACTTACATATGTGTCTTCCCACACTCTGAATGACTTCTAATGTAACGTAAATTAAGCAAAGTTTTTTACTATCCCTTAAAAAAGTTTTTTTCTTTTATGCTAATGCATGTTACATATTATTACATACATGCATATTTTATTGCTATATTTGCAATCTGAGATCCACTCAATGAACATTCTTGTGTGAGTTAACCAAAGATTTATTTCGAGAATCTTGCGATTTTCCGAACAAAGTCTTTCAACTCCTCAGTGTATGTAGTTTGCAGACGAATACAAACGCGCTTTCATATACACATTGGTGCCACGTCACAGATTTGTTTGAAACCATTATCTATTTAACCTTTCGCCTTGACACATAACTCGGATAATTATGTTAAACAGCTGGCTTGTATTCACCGTGATTGGTTAGCAAGCGGAGCTTATAATTTCACAAAAAGCAAGAAAGTGTTGTAGAGAAAGAAAAGGAAGAAAATGTGTGAAAAGTTGCATGATTTCTGCAAAGAAAGGTAAATAAAAGAGAAAAACCAGAAGGTTCGAAATTTTTCAAACAAAATTAAAAAATTAAAAAACTGTGTTAATTGCATAAATGTAGAGCAACATTTGTCTGCGACATTTCCAAGACTAATTTCAATTTTCAAAATTAATTTTAAGATATTAATCATATTAATTTTTTAATTAAGCATATTAATTTTTATCCAACAGAGAACCTCGACAATGGCATTGGTATTGAAACGCAAGCCTGGCAGACCGCGCCGAGGCGAGTCTGTTTATATTAATAAATTTGATTTAACTTTGATACAACAGTTCAAGAGACATCCTGTCTTTTATGACTGTAAGCATCCCAAATATCGAAACCGTGAATACACTAATCGCGTATGGAGCCGTGTAGCTGATGATCTAAATATGCCCATAAATCAAATCAAAACTCGCATTAATCAATTACGTAATCGATACAATTTCGAGAAAAAACGCCTACAAACACTGCAGCAGGGCGATTATACTGCAACCCCAAGGTGGAGTCTGTACAAGCATTTAAATTTTCTAAGCGACTATGTGAAGGCCGAAGCTCCCTACGACTTTCGAGCAAAGACGTCCTCTATGATGAGCATTGCAATCGAACATTCGCTGATGAAAGGGAAATGTCGTCATTTACAATCTTCATGCTTTAGTAACATGCCAACCACGGTAAAAGATAATGTCGAACGAAGATATGAAGCATTTGGCCAGTTTTTGTCTTTGTGCCTAATCGAAATGGATGAAACTCAAAGTTTACAATTTATTGCGAAAGCCACCATTGATTTGGTAAACACTTTGAGACGCACGTCAGAAACTGAAAGTGGAGAGCAGAATGTTGATATAGATGTAAAAGTGACTGATTAGAGTGAGTCTTCGCAATCCGACTCGGGATGATTATGTGATAGCTAGTAATATGACAAGATGTCCCTTCCCTTCTCCATTATTTGCATTTTTCAAGTATAATGTTTCACTTCTTGTAACTTCATTCTCATTAAAAGAGAATCCACGAACACGACTATAGATGAAAGATGAAAAGATATCATTCTCGACATGTCCCTCCAAATAACCAGTCGATCTTCAAACACAAACTTCTTGCGAGACCGCCTAAGCCCCTGGCAAGCAAAACGTCAGCTGGAAAGCACTTGTAACGTTTATCGGGAATCTACTCTTCAAGGGAGTAAAATTGCTGTTATCTTAAACTAACGAGAACCTATTGCCTGGCTCGTCGGATGGGATGGGTGAGAAAGATCTTATCTAGGTTCAGGATAATTTTATTAATTATTGTTACTAATACTTCATTAATTTATCTAACATGCTCACTTTGAATTTGAGAAAAAAAAAAAACTATACGGAAGAAACTAAAATAGAAAAAATTCATATTGGTGCTCTACCCATCTTGCATATCCGCGAACGTGTTAAAGGGAAGTACACTTAAATACTTGAAAAATGCTTAAATAATTCATTTCGTTTTCATTTGTTTTTTATTTCCTTGTTTGAAGTTAAATGCTTGCTATTTCAATTTTAAATGCAATGAAGTGCATGAAAGGGGATTGTATAAGTAATAGCTGTTAGTAGTTAATAAATTGAATAAATAAATAAATAATTATTTCTTTTTGTGAGAACGCCCAACAACAATGTCAGCTATTATCCTCTCTTATAATCTGTTCTTTCACTTTTATATAATCGCGCACATATAACACTTCACTCACCAAAGTGGTGAGATGACGTGTAGATGTTGTCACCATTAACGCAGCGATATGATTACGAGATGGTCCCAAACGATCCAATTATTTGTTTGCAAGTTACAGTTGTTGTACTAGCTGCCACTACTGGCTGGCACTCAACGGTTGGCACTTATTGAACGATGTGCTGCTATCATTCATTGTTAACGACTTGTTTACACACATATCGATTTTAAGCATAGTTTCATCTTGTAAATGTTCTACGTTGTAATCAATATTAACACAAGCGACTCGCACAATGTTCGTCAAATGGGCCGCCTTACACAACATAATCTCAACATCAAAAAAAAGGAGCCTTGTCCTACGCCTTCTGTATACACGCATTCAGAGCCTAGCAGTTACAAAGCATTACACGGGACAGACACGGGATCATTGTGTGTCCGCTTATTCTTAAATATCCAATTGTTGCAAAAGTGGGTCGCGCGTTCCTTTCAGGCCAATGGCAACTGACGATTATCGCTCCGAAGAGAAAGAGAGGAAAAAATTTTCGACATAAGTCAAGAATGACTTTTAGTAGCTTTGACAAATTAATCGAAAAACAAATGTCGCTTCGCATTTTTTACTATACATCTCGTCAGGGAGTTTCCCGTAACAGCACGAAATGCCAATTATCTCAATATTGCTATAATTGTATATAGGGCTTTTTTCTATCCAATATGCAAAAAGTATTTCCTTAGATTGGAACGAACATTTGCTTAAAGTTGTCACTGCGCAGTTGTTTACTTAAAAAAGAAAAAAAATAAATGTACTCTAAGAAAATTTGTCTGCCTTAGCTTAAAGAAAGAGTACAACTCGGAGAATGTATGGCAAAATGGATTAACTAAATAATATGTTAACAGAACACAACTTCATTCAGGGAAAAAAGTGACGGGTATCACTGATATAAGGCATATAAGAAATGTATGTCCGATCGCAAAAGTTTGCAAAATATTTTGATCTAATTCTGATAAAATTATACCCGATTCATTTGTCAGATTAAGATTAACTTATTTACTCTCTGCCCTGCAAACAATTCGAAAGATTAAAATTTCATAATTTGACTTGAAAACTTTTTCTTGACCACCAACTCGTCCTTACATAATAGCAAAATTATTCATCGTATGCGGTGTTTACTGCATCACTTGTTTTCAGAGTTAATCCGTTACATCATCTTGTAGAAGTCATATGAGACCTTAACATCAACATCAACAACATATTCAAATAATCTCATGATCTGCGAACGAACGCATCGGTGCCATTCTGTGTGCGGTACCCTGTGTTTATATGTATTTACATGAACGATTTGTTGACTGGACAAGTGGAGGTTGCGTAGACTATTGCCAAAGATATTTGTGGTCTGTGCAGAACATTTAAAATTCAAATTAAATTTTAATGAAATGATTTTTTATGCATAACAAACCCTTTTTACGGTTTAACAGAAGAAGAGTTTTTCTTTGCGTTCAATGTCATATGCGGTATTATAGCAACAAATTACTTTAAAGCCACACACACACACACACACACACACACACTCGCATAGGACACGCACACACTAACATAAAATATATATGTATACATACCTTTATATATGTGTACACATGCATGAATACGTGCGTCTATGAAAAGAAGGCAATGAGTGCGCTTAACTATGTATGCATGTAAGCCAGCAGACGTAAAGTGCTTTTGAATCAAAAGTTTTCATTTGTAATTGAGCTGCCACACAAAGTTGCTTTACCAACTTTAACATGTGGTAGTCGGTTAAACCACATTTATTTCTTTACAACTTTACATTTCTTTTTTACTCTTTTCCACAGATTTAATGACCGAACTTATAAATATGTACATTATGTATATGTACATATGTATCTGCATTAAATATGGAACTTTTAATATCGTGACATTATAGTTCTGCAAAGGAATGCGAATGAATGGATATTAAAAGAAGAAATGGCAAAAAGGACACCATCACCATAAAGGATTGTTGATGATTTTTGATTAAAAGCCAAATGGCGCAATATTAAGGATGTAAAGTAGTATTTTATATTTTATTTCCTTTTCGAGCGTATCTCCAGTCAAGCTTATTCTCTGTCGTAGATCTTGAAACGTGCTTACAAACATAACAAAAAACATAAACGACTTATTGACGACGAAATGGAAAAAATATTTTAAAATACTATCTCGCACTTTATTGCTGCCGACAATCGTTAACTTGAAAAGATTTTTCTTCTGTATCGCAACCCTACAGACATTTTATGAAGGTAGAGACCGCAAAGGCCGTTGCCCTCCTTCTAGAATATCTCGACGAAATGAGTTATCGACAAGCCGACATATCTGTTGAGACAGACTATTTTAACCTTTCTAAGTTTGACAACTGAACGGGTGTCCTTTTGCCGAAGAGCGATAAGACAAGCGAAAGTAGCGTCGTCCGAAATTATCGTTTACGCTTTATCAAAAATCCTGCATAAAGCAACATACCGTTATCTTGTATTCTTTCCTTTTGTTTTTATATAAAATCAATTCAAAGCATTTTGACGATAAATACCCTACACACTGTGTGATACAATCGTATTGCAAAACTTGTCGAGCAACCATTATTAGCACTGAACTAGGATCTGTTATTCTTGGCCCCCCCCTCCATTTTGGTTACGAAGTTTATCTCTGATAACCATTGTTTCAATTGAACAACACTTAAATTCCTATGGCGAAGGCTTAATGTTTTCGTTCGTGGATAACTTCATAAGCTCATGGTTGTGCCTCGCACACAAAATTCGCATTTTGCGCGAAAAATGGGAAAAATAGCGATACCTTTAAAAAAATTTCCGTGTTGGTATTTTTTATAACCTACGCCACTTCTGATATAAGGCTGTATTAAGTTTATGCAGATGTGTGTAAAACCCAGAAGGACTTGTGAGAGACTCAAGCTTTTATTAAACCGATCGATTTGGGATCACTCTTTGAATCGATTTAAACTTGTCTATCCGTCCTATTTTCTTATGTTTAACTTTAATAAAAGTTGTGGTTCGGGCCGGACCAATTTTCCGACCACTTCTCATATAATATCTTATTTTGAAAAGTCGTTATATAAATAATTATAATACGGAAAGTAGGGTCGAGTATCTAATGATAGGGTATTTATAGCGTAAAAATAAGCAAACAATTTAAATAAAAATTGTGTTAAATTATAAGCGAGAAGACATGCTGGCATTTAATCAGCATAAAGGCGTACTTCAAAAATTATCGCTTATGTTAAATAAGTAATCAGCTACAATATGATGACTTAAAAAAGTTATAGCACCCAACGACTTCATTAAAAAAATTTCATAGTGTTCTTTAGATATTCAAACTTTTTTCACAAAAAAAAAAACGCACCCACACACACATTGCAACTTAAAAAAACACACTTTAACGTATATGATACCTTCGAAGAAAGGAGAGTAATCATCTTAAAGGCTCACAATGTTTTCGAAGCAAACAAATAAAGCATCCTTTCTCTAGTTTTTTTTCGCTTTATTATAATAAAAGAATTATTTTGTGTAAACATTTTAATGTAATCGTATAATAGGGCAACATTTAAACATTATTTTACAAAACTTGCTTTTAAAGATTTTGAAAACTCAGCTGTTGGGAAGTGGTTTTCAAAGATTCCTTAAAAGAAAGTATCCTCATCCGTGGCAGCCTTACTTGAAATCGAAAAACCAACTACTTTCTCTTAATAGATGGATGAAGTTGTACGTCATAAAATACAATTTTCGGTAAAATCTGTTATACGGTTGCGATGAAAAAAGAAAAACCCACGTTAAAGAGCTAGTTAATGCTACCTAATCCTTCTCACTATGCAAAACTTGGATAATGAATGGTGAACTCGTTTCCGAGAAATCGTGTCCACCGATTTCATAACTAGAGTTAGAGAGAAAAGCGATTAAAGTTTGAGGTCACAGTAGATTTTCTTTTTTTTTGCAATGTACCCAGAAAGATAATAAAAAGAGGAAAAAATAGCACCGTGAGGAAAATAACAGAGGTTATTGTCACCCAATGGAAACAGTACGACTCCACAGGCATGATATTTAAATATATAAAGGAAAACTATATAAACTTAGAAAATACATTCATTTATAAAATAATTTTGGGAACACAAATAAACTAATTTCAAAAAGGAAGATCCAAAACAATATTGTGATGCCTTTTCAATCTTCTTATCTGATTAGATTCATGTAGAAGAGATATTGTCAAGGCATTTATATGATGATGTGATACCCTGACAAGATATTTTGAAGAAAAGGCTTGAATTAGATTAAGTTGCAGGGGTGGCAACTTCCTAAGATTCTCTTTCTCAATGTTGTAGTCCGTTTAACTTGAAACTTTGGATTAATATTTTTAACAATTTACAATGTTATGTAATGTAAAAAACAACAAAGCTTTTTTTTGCCGAAATTTCAAAAAAGGGAAAATGATCGACTTGAGGCGGACGCTTTTTTTCCTAAAGTCCGTTTTTTTTCTTGAATTGACAGATATTTTCATTAGGTTACTACCAAAGCATAGTGAAAATGTGTTGAACAATAGTGATAGTAGTGAAAAGTTGTTTTCTTTTTCAATCGTTTTTATTAAACTTTTCATACGCTTTTATTTAAGTTGCCCTCGCGCCAGCGTGAAGACTTTCAATCGATGTTTCGAAGACTCTCGTATACCCGACCACGCTGAAGTCTTATGCGCCCGTTTAACTTCGAAGATAATTTTTGTGGATTTTCAAAATCTTGGCAAACATTTCATTTTTTTTTTCGGCACTTTCTTTGAGATGGAAATCGAATAAAAGGGCTTGCGGAGTAGAACGCGAATTATAGTATATTAAAAATTAGAAAGTAAATTATATAAAAGCACAAATAAAAATATTGCAGTGGGCCATGGTTCACTAATAAACGCTCTACACCACTGTATTCCTATTCATGTAACTAATTTTCAAAATAACGACATATAGGGGAGGTGTTCGAAAAAGTAGTGCAATCCGAGCCATATTCTATAGCGTTCGTCTTTGGGTCAATGCACGTCAGTGTACAAAATTTCATCACTATATCGAAAAAGAGCGAGTTTCCAAAAGGACTTGAAATATTGCTGGCCAATGTCTAATCCAAATTTTTAGAATAAATTTATAGCAAAAGGACGGTCTACCATTAAACATCTCATGCTATTGACTTTTCGCAATAAGATCTTATATGGGAAGTAATGGAAAAAGTGGTTCGATTCGAACCATTTTCTACAGCTTTCGTCCTCGAGCCAAAATAAGTTAGTGTAACAAATTACATTAGAATATCACAAAAACTTACGGGCACTAGCTTGAATACAAAAATACAAGATGGACAGACAGACAGACAGGCAGGTAGACAAGCTGCGACAAAGGCAGGTCTATCTTAAGTCCTTCTGGGTGCTACATATATTCGTGCAAACTTAATATGTCCTTGTACCTACCACACGTGGTGTTGGGTATAAAATTTTTTTTTTTTTTAATCAACTTTCATTTCAATGAATTGAAAGAATAATCTCAAGTACCCCGAACTTTTATGTATAATTACATAAAAATGACTCTAGAAACAAATTGGTATTTGACCTTTTAATTTATTAAAATGAAAGCTTATTTAAAACTTTTTTTTTTACATAATTAATTTATTTTTAAAGTTTAATTTCAAAATCAAAAAGTTTTACAACCATAGTAGTTAAAAAGTTCTTCATCCTGTTCAACTATTTGAAATGTTAAACCATTTCGTTTTTCTTTGAAATGCATTCCAAATAAGCTTTAGCTTTACGCCGAAAATTGCCAAATAAACAAAAGAAAAGCAGCAAAAACGAAATTATAATAATAATCATAAAGAGCCCGTATAATACGTTAAATGACTTCCAACACCAAAGAGAAAAGAAAAAACGAAATGGAAACAAAATCGCTTTTTTACTTCGAGCAGTTTCTCATTACTGCACTTGCACTCGCCAGACAGACAGACATACACTTTTGTCTCTCATCTCATTTAAAAGCAACTTATTTAACGCATAAAATGAACTGAAAAGACAAAAAAAAAAAGATATTATAAGAGAAAAGAAACTCTAAAGAACATTTTGCCTAAAAGCCATAAAACTATAAACGAAAGATAAAGCTAAAATTGTCGCCGTGATTTATGTGGAAATGTCTTTGTCTGAAGAATTTGTAATAATTCAATTTTTGCATGTACTGGAAGCAATGGCAGAGTAGCAGCAGCAAGCAGCAGCCGCCGCGAGAAATTTGCTTGCTTGTACGATTAGTCCGCTTTTAAGATTGTTCATGTAACGCTTAAAATGGTGAAATAGTTGTGAAGAGACAAAACAAAAATTAAGTTTTTCTCTACCGTCAGGGCATATTTAAAACGAGGAATTTTTAAAAGGATACAAAAGAAACGAACAGAAAAATCTCGCTTTGAGACGACCGCGAGCAACCCACCGTTGATGCCGAAACATGATTTTTGACTAAACTTGGCCGATTGCCTTGTTTTTAATTTATTTTTATATGCATGGTGATAATAGGGACCAGACATATAGCTTACAATTTAAAGGCAAGCCTTTGTGCATTTTTCGATTACACGATTTAGGACGTGATAGTTGTAAGATTCCTTTCACTTCAAACGCCAAGCATTAACCAACAATATTTAAGAATATTTACTTTGCATTTTATACGGCACCTAAGGAAAAGGTTTGCGTAGGCCTCTGAAAATAACTTTTCTTTCTTGCAGTGCCTGCGAGAAAAATAATTCTGTTTCTCCCATTACCCCACAGAGATAGCTGTGATTCTTAGGCTATGTTTCGACCGATCCATCTACCAAGCATGAGCTTTCAAATAAAATATCATTATATTTCCTCTCTCCCCCTCCCCGAAATGCTGGCAAAATAACAGAAAAAATCAAAAATTCTATCTATTATCTACTGTATGCCGAACACATGCTAAAATTTAAAGCGTATATTAAATTCTTTCTTGCCTTAACAGCGTTAGGTTAAAGGTTTACTATATTTGTCCTCCCGTTTAAAACTATCACAAACGGGCAGTGACTGTAAAATATACACGCTCGCCCTTTTGTCCCTATGCTGTGTTTTCTTTTCCATGACCTTGTTACAAGCTGTTGAAACTTGATATAAAAATTTATAGCTGATGAAATAACAAAACCGATCTTTCCCATAGTAAGTAAAAGATTTCTCCTTAGCATTGTATTTAAAATTTCTGTCTTTAAGATAATCACCACCAACATGTTGGGCTAAAAAATACCCGTAATAGGCCTACAAATCCGCTCACAATAGGAGATAAGTAAGATATCGTGATAAGGTCTGACATTGATATTTCCAAGGACTGAAGAGGTAAAAAGTCAATTCAAAAGTGAGAAGTCTTTAAATTGTATGTGTTTTATGTACATTTGAATTCTAATTTATTTGTTCGAGATGACGGGTATGAAAAATTCGCTTCCAAGTGCACAGAACTGCTACTACTTACGTGTGTGTGCATTTTGCTTCATTTTTTTTTTGTTTTACAGTTTAATAAATAAATTATGCCACACGGTACGTATGACATTTTAAGAATTCACAAAAAATTAAAGAGAAAAAAAAACAAATTTAATTTTGCTCTTGTAACCACTCAACAGAAGATATATTAAATTTTGCAAATACTTGCAACCAATAAAAATAAGCTTCGATGACCATCGAGAGCGAATAGCAGAATAGACATCAGCCACATCAGCCTATCTGGAGACCGCCAAACTTTTTTCAAATAACCAGAGGTCTTGCTCGTAAACACTATCTCAGAATTTTTTTTAAATTTAAAAATCTCCTCAGCGTTGTTCTTATAACAATCGCTTTGTTCTGAATATATTATTGCAAGACTAATATTAGATATGCTATGAGATTTACCTCTAGCCGCCTTTTAGCAACAAAAGGTAGGGACATTTCAATAATTTGGAAATCAGTAGGTGCATAAAACATTTATACATTCAAAACTGGCACGCTTTACTTCTGTACATTCGTAACTGCCGCGCTTTACTTCTGTACATTCATAACTGGCACGCTTTACTTCTATACATTCATAACTGGCACGCTTTACTTCTGTACATTCTGTAACTGGCATGCTTTACTTCTGTACATTCTGTAATTGGCATGCTTTACTTCTGTACATTCATAACTGGCACGCTTTACTTCTGTACATTCTGTAACTGGCATATTTTACTTCTATACATTCATAACTGGCACGCTTTACTTCTATACATTCATAACAGGCACGCTTTACTTCTGTACATTCATAACTGGCACGCTTTACTTCTTTACATTCTAGCACTGGCATGCTTTACTCCTGTACATACTGCAACTGGCATGCTTTACTTCTGTAGATTCAAAACTGGCACGCTTTACTTCTGTACATTCTGCAATTGTTTTTCATATGAATTCAATTGGCACGCTATTTAGTTATATTAATTTCAAACTATTTGTGATGCGCACGCATCTACACTATCCAATTTATTGATATATATAATATATGTATGTGAATTTGTTCTGACAGAAGGTTTCAAAAGTCTGTGCAACTTCTTGTATCTTAAAATGTGGCTCTGGGCGGCTTTTGCAATTAAACATTTGCTTGTTCTTTGTCTTAGATAAATGGTTTTCTTTTTTAGAAAGGAAAACATTTGCATTGCAACTTGCACCTGAAACTTGTGTGCGCCTCCAATTATCTACTTTTCCTCTAGTCACTGTATGTAACATTAAGTATATTTTGCGTATGTTTTATGGGCGTGGTGAATAAATTATGTTTTGATTTGGTTCGTGTATACATATATACCTTTTTATATTTTTTATATCTATTGCCATACGGACTAGCGTACATAAAAAATGAGAGCCGTAGAAACCATAAACAATACCTAACCTCAGTGAATGGCAAAGTCATTAGCGAAGTCTTCATTCGTTTGTTCTTCTGTACATGTATGGCTGTGTGTGTTGACATCACAGCTAACACTCTAAGAATTTTAAAATTATTTTGTGATATAATAATATTTTGAATGTTTTATGAGATACAATCTTCGAGAAAATGATCTTAATTGTTTAGTTCTAAGTAACTTAATCATCATAGAGTATATATGAAGTGAATCTAATATCTATGTGGCACATTTCGAAAATGCTATGTTCTAGCGGCTACGTTTCAGCTTCGCTTCAAAGGGCAAAACAATGCCAAGCACACGTTAAATGCACTGAACTGCAACTTGTGAGCCTCCCTTGTCTTCCTTTTGACTATCATTGTTTTCATTGGATGACTTATTGTGTGTTCGAGCAGCACTTTCATTCTTACGATGATACTGAAAAATTAATTTTGTTCTGTCAATAGCTTCAAAAATCCGCATGTCCTTTCCTTCCACCTTTATATTCAGATTGTATTGAATGGGAAAAATGTGTAGCCAACGATGCATGACATGTGTCCTCCAATTAGATGTCTTTTGCCATTGCGTTCAACAAAAGGATTTTTTCCTGAACGTCTGATACAAGTTTGGGTACAAGCGTGCAAATGTTTATGCATTACGAATGTAGTATTGCCCTTAAAAGAGATATTTCTATAAGGAAACTTATACCGCCTGTTGTGAATATCCTGATCAGTTACGAAATAATTTAATATACGCACTAAACGTATATAGTAAGTATTTTCTACAAAACAGCTAATTATTTCGCCATACATAGTTTACTTATCTGGTAAGAAGTTCTACCGAGAAATTTTTAAAAAGTTAAAAGTTGCAAGAGATCACTGAAAAGGCTCCCAATCATGACAGCAACGCTATATAAGAGCGAAATAAGTATAGTGAATCGAAGAGAAATGGTGAGGACCCGATTCCAAAGGCCCGATTGTCAAAATATCAACCCCATGTTTAAGAATATAAATTGTACTTATCGGTAAAATAACATCGGATCTATGGGTAAACATTGTTCATTAACTGTTAATCTTTTTTGCCTATGAAAGGTTTGAAAGATATCTATGTATAATAATAAAATACGATTTATAATTTGTCAGAGGCTTCGTTATCGCACGGAAAAATTGCGTTTGTAATTGCAAAATGCAAATATTTGCAATTTACTCTGAGCTGTCAAACCAAGTTTGTATTACGCAACGATTTTTATACGACACACAACTATTTAAAATAATGCTATTAGGTAGAAACCCTTAGAGAAGACAGTAACTTAACGTTTCGAACGCAGTTGCAAAATAGCAAATTGTTAAGAGAATCAATTCAATGATTAGAATCGAAAGGTGTACTTACTTGTCGCTTCAAACAAGAAGTATTTAGCGTTAACAAAGAACAATTTTGAAGACGACGCTCGTCTATGTTCTAGTAAATACAGCTTCATAGTTCTGTTGGACACAATAAACGTCGTCTTGTCATAGAAATACTTGGCTTCTCGCATATAAATCTTTTCTGAATAAAATTAAGGTTTCTTACTCTCCAGTCCGAGTATTCTCAATGAAAGTTCAGACGTGGAGCGTAAACTGAACGCAACTTTGTTTTTTTGAACAAAAATTTTGGATTTTTGCTCGTTCTCGGAAATTATTACAATTAGAAAACTGAAATTTTTTTTTTTTTTACTTTACGAAAGAGTGCATTCTTTACGTTCAAAAATGGAAAGAATCGGCCATGCCCACACAAAGCTGCAAGTGATTAAATTTTATTTTTTTCACTTTTTTGAGGTTTTATGTTTTTTTATCATAACACAAACAAGACGAAATGCCTAAAATTATTTTGTACCTTACAAGTATCTTGTACCTTACTGAAGGTATATTAACTGCCTAAAAATGAGTTAATTCTAAAATGAATACGATATGCCCAGCGACCTGATGGATTATTCTTTTCTTAATAATACCAACGATATGCGTGTCAATCAGTAGAATTTGGATAGTATCCAAATCTACGAAAAGCATAGCTGGCGGCATGTGAGATTCGGACCACGCCGAATAAAGCTTCCTTACTTGTTGTTTTTATGATGACTTTTAAAGGAACGCACAGATGGTAGCATCCACCATAAACGGAAGCGTTTGCTAACGCAGGATCACTATCGATAATTTTGTAATAGCTAACGATGATGATTTTCGACATATTCATAATGAGTCTATTAGATCGTATATATTTCCTAGGAAAATATTGCAGTAGTCTTTCCCGGTAAGAATCGTGTTTATATTTGTTATTTTTGTTGACCACTCCGCGTTTTGAATATTTAGGTTCCTACCTACTTTTGTATCCAAAATATTGCGCTTATAAATATATATAAAGACAAGCAAGTGGTGAATAGCTAAAGATTCGGTGCAAGCTAAATAGAATCATTTTCTAGTTCTCTTTTTATAAATAGTAAATTTTATAGCAGCATCTCTCACACAGCAGTTTTATGTCATGCAACATATGTGCATAAATTTAACTAATAAATGCTTTGAAAAACTTTTAAAAGCTATTTTTTTTAAATAGATGTAAAATTGAGAGTTTATTCCATATGCGATACTTTTGTAATAAAGAATTTTAATAACCTGTTAATTTTATTTTATTATAAATATGCGCATAAATATTAAGCATAAGTTAATAGATATTGCAAAACGACATTCAAAGTATAGATCGCGGTTTGCAACGTGCAAAGTCAAAATATCCCATTACAGAGCTATTCACAAAGATAACAAGATAATGCAAATATGTATTTTTAATGGTTTACAGTACTTTTTGTTTAATTGCGTATTGTTGAGAAAAAAATAAAGCTTTCGCTGGAAAGCTAAAACTTTATGCGAAGGATGCTTTCTTCCTTTGCTCCACACAAATTCATTTTTTCAGGGATCAAATCGTTTTATTTTTTTTTTTTAAATTATTAATAAGAGCATTGCTTATTTAACATTTTTCAATTGTGCCTCCACATGTCAATATGCAGGATCCCAACTTTACTGTAGTGCGCGCAGCTGTTACCCTTTTTGAATGCTATTTTGGCCATCGAATTTCGGCTATGACTAGCTTAACAATGGTCTTTTAGACACTTTCGAAAGACCTTTAACTTATTGACAGTGACCATAAACTCTAAGCTAAACTACTAAACTCTAAAATTAATTGAGCCTCGTTGCCCACTTTTCAGTTTGATATGACCTGACCAATTGCTTGTAAGCTCCTGTATGACAGCTCAAAAAAGATAAGCATAGCTGCTCGTTGCTTGGTCTAATTTTTTTCCACTGGAGCGCTGCACACGCATGTGCCACTCAATGTGTAATAAAACACATATTGTACCATAATATAAGAAAATAGATAATTTTTTTAGTTTTTTCAGCCATCAACAAAGAATACATTTTGGTTTAGTGATGTCGGTTTATCAGTCCACCCTTTTGAGTCAACGTTTTTGTGCTGGAATAATCGATTACTCATCGGATTCTCGCAATCGATTATTACAAACACTAAGCCAAGAAACGGTTTCAATTTGATCCGGAGTACATCTGCAAAAAAAATCTCTTTAAAAACTGGAACTGACATGACAGAAAAAAAATTATATACTTGCATCGCCATAAACAGAATCGCTTACATATTTGTAACTCAATTGAAAGTTGTCCGCAAGTGGAGACGAGTTGAAACGTATTTTGGAACCTAATGCGGCAATCCTAAATGGAATCAGATAAGTGAACCAAAATATCCGAACTTTTTTTACGCAACATAGTGAATCATCTGGTTTTGGTTCGCTGAATTGCAGAAGAGGAAGAAGATATCCAAGCATTTTGAGTGGTTCATATAAAATTTCTCCGCACAAGACATTGCAATTTAATATTTAGCCATCGACATGTTTTTTAAAGTTACAAAGCATCAGTTGCCATAACTTCAGAGTAGTTTTTTCTAAACACTACGAAATATTGATCCGATTTTGTCCGTTGTCGATGTGCTTAAAACGGTAAATATCCAAGAAACTGACGATTCTCCACTTCTTCTGTGCAGATTTGACTTTATATATGTATTGTTTAACCTAAAAAAGAAAGTAAAAAATCTCTTGTCGAATTAGATGAATTGGCCTTTAAAACCCAAACAACCAAATATATTTTCATAAACATTTTTTTCAGTTTATCATCAGGATGATCATTAAGCAAGTGCCTTCAATAGTTAAAACTGGCACAATGGTTTACGCAATCTAGTACCATCTAGCAAAGTCTACAATGTAGTCTAGAATGTAGGAGCGGCTAAAAGACACTTTGGGATTGCCCAAGTTAACAGTCCATGGCCAGAGTGGTATTCAAGTGTGTGAACATCATCGGAGGCACGATCATTTTATACTGCTTTTCCAATGACAGGTCGCCGGAAACTTTTAACTAGTGGCCATCGAATTTTGATTAGTAGCTATTTCGCCCCAAACGAATAGAATTTTATACCACAGATATGTGGTCTGTCTCAAGCGATCACATTTCAAGCAAAACAAAGTGCGAATTAATTGCGTTTGCAGTTTGGTTATTAAAGTCGAGTACAAAAACTACTGTACGTAACTTCAACGTTGCTAAGAGCAAAAAAAGAAGAAGAAAAACCAACAACACAAGAACAAAAAATCACTTACGTACATTTGCACAAACGATGGTAAATGAATTAGGTCGCGCGTACATCGCTCAGGTGTACGAAGTGTGTCTTAAGCCGATTATAAGCAACCTCCCGCGAAACTGTTTTCACGCATAAAAAATCCTCGTATATACGAATGCACGTAGTAGTGCACATACACATCAAATTATTTAAAACAGAAACTGTCATATCATATTTTGCATCATTACCGTTTGTTTTTCACACCTCAGCTGTTATTTCCTTGATTAAGCTGCTCAGACGTGAGAGTGCGCTTTTTCTTTCTTTGATTTATTTTCCTTCTTCTTCTTTTTACTGCATTGTCTACTTCTCTAAGGTCGCTTTTCTTTCAAAGGTTTCTTTTTCAAACACCTTGCCAAGGCTGTAACGAAACAAAACGCAGCAAAACAAAGAGAGAAAAAGAAAAATGAAAATAAAAAATACAAAATCCATTTCTATTTTACCCTCGTAGTCTTTGCGTTCGCTGAATTTTAATGACATTTTTCCAACCCACTTCGTGTTTTATGTAAAAACGTCGTTAATAAAATTTTCCTGTTTCTTCTTATATGACAATTATTCGAATTTTTGATTAAAATTTCCTTTATATGACGATTTTATTCTTTGCATTGTACCCGCCGAAGCCACGCAAATCTCCCCTTTTTTGCAAACTATATGTACAAACTTCTCTTGACGCATCCTTTAATTACATTTTTCCCCTGCTTTTGCTTTAAACCGTTATACTCAAGTGACCGCTTAACATGAAAGTTTTTCTGCAAAAAGATTTTCAAATTTTAATTTCAGTACAAATTTCCCGTGATATCTGTTTATTTTGTAAATTTCCTAACTACATCTTACCGATGGTAAAAAGATTTCTTAGCCTTTCACATCACTGTACTAAAATGCTAAGCGGTTTATGTCTGTCTGTTAAATAAATCGAAAAAATCGTAAATGAATAGAAGATTTTCTACTGAGACATGATTCCGAAAGTAATTTAAAAACGTTTAACATGGAATATGTAGCACCAGTTTCCGTTTAAGTATATTTTGATTTACGTAAGGCTATTAAATTCCAATCTTCATATATTAAGCCACAAAAAAAGGCTTAGTAGGTGTCTGGGTTTTTATCAATACTTCTTCTGTTAAGTTAGCAATGCTCCGTTGAAACACTTCTTTTTCCTTCACTTTTGATTCACTGTCCTTTTCGTACTTCTTATGGGGGAGTGTAAATACTCTGCGACGCCTAGAAACGCCTGCTTCCTAAACCCCATACGGCATATGGAAAGTACTTTAATCCGATTGTTTTCATTTTAATAGATGTAAAGTCTGGTTAAGAACGACTTACTCCCGCCATTCTATTAGCGTTAGGTGCGGCTCAACAATAAGCAAAAAAAAAAATAACGAAAGAGTGCAATTTTAACATGTACAACTTCACGCCATTTAATGATCGGATATGTTGTCGTAGATATATTACTCCTCAGATATGCCCTGCTTTATCCTTATCGTACACTGCTGGGCATTTGTTTAGGAGACGCGGCCATGTTTCCCATGTTAAAATTATTGCATACTACACAACATTACCACTACTTCTACTACTGTTAGTCTTTTTAATAAAAACCGAGTATTTTGTGTGTGCTACCAAATATGTATGCGTATATATTAATTACCTAATAACCAAAAATTCCGGATTGTGGAGAAAAAATGTTAGCAGCCATTGTTTCGTTCGAAATGAAACGAAATTATTTGTTTGTATCTTTTGCGTAGTTAAGTCAAACTTTTAAATGTACTTACTTTCCTTGGTTTACACTTAGATGAATTAAAAGTTATCCGTTTAGTTTCCTTTTTTCTTTACTTGATTGTTTACTTTCTTCTTCTTTCTTCTACGCGTTTGCTTGAATGTATCTTGTTATTCACACACACTTTTGTCTTGATTGAAATACTTTTCTCGATTCGTTAGGAGTCCAGTTGTATGAACTCACAAAACGATACTATCGAGAATGACCGTCAAATCGAGTACGTACTCGTTGTGGAGAACGATTTAAGACATCTACTGTTTCCGTTTCCGAAAGCGTGCCTTTACTTGCCAACAAAGTCTAATTTTTCGAAGAGATATTGAAAGGACGATCACGGAGTACGCAGTCATCGTCGTGAAAAACATGTGCAAATCTACAGCTAGCAGCATAATGACCGAAGTTGCCCACTAACACCTGCTGGCTGGTCTTCTGCCTTCCTCTCGAAGTAAATGTTCCACTTATCAACTCCTAAACGAGTTATTTATTTCGCAGGAACACAAGCGTTGGTGCAATTTCGTTCGCGCCAAACAATAAAAAGAATTCCAACAACAAAAATCTTTCTCTTCTCCATCTCTTTTTTATTTGTGAATAAATTTCTTGGAACAGACCGACGGAGACACGGACTGATTCATACTCCAAGTATGAATACCGCGTTATTTTAGTTTGTCTTTACTTCATTTTTTCTATAATCTAAAGTAACACTTCACTAAAATGATGTGTTAAGTGTGTTTCACGTTCGGCTAGTTATCATGTACGGGTCACGGGGCCACGAGTAATAAGCAACGAAAATCAATTTGTTTCAAGTGTATATGTTCGAAATGAGAGAGAGAGAGAGAAAGAGAGAGAGAGAGAGAGAGAGAGAGAGAGAGAGAGAGAGAGAGAGTAATCCGTTCGCGTATTGGTTTTAATTAATTTAAAATCGTAAACCACTTCCTTCGCCATATAGCGACATTATGCGAATCCAATCTTCAACCCAAGCTTCCTAAGTGTTTCCACGTGTTTCCTCATTCATTGCCCAATTAAAAGAAAATTTAAAACAACAAAAACTTAATTACACTCAATTACTTTATTATTGATAAATTCTAAATTAAGTTGTTGTGAACACTTTCATGGTTACATACATGCATTTAGGTTTGCGTACGGCGTACGTGTTGTCTGCCTTTTTTCCCCTTTTTCTCTTTTAAGTTCTAATGTTATGTTTAAATAAAAACTTTCAGCACAAACAAAAAGTTAAGTGCTTTTCACTTATACATATTTTTGTTGTATGAAAATTTTAAAATTAGTTCGAAACAAAAAAAAAAAAACACTGAAACTGTAAGAAAAGCTAAATAATAAATAAAGTTGGGAAAAAGGTAAAGCATAAGAGAGATAGTGTGTGAGACGAATAAGGTAAATAGAACACGTTTGTTTGCTAAGAGATATAAGGAACAAGCCAAATACTGAAATCATTGTAAACTTGAAATAGGATGAGAAATTAATGCAGGAACAAGACCAGAGACAGACAAGCAGGAAATTGTTATGCACTTAACGTTAACATGCGTCCGCCGGTGTGCATGGATGTGCTTAACAAACAGACTCATACATATGTAAACATATGCTGTTCTGCATACATGTACGCCTAAGCTATTGAGCGTTTTGAGACAAGTTGTAGAGACCATAACACAAAACCCAAAAAAAACAAAAAAAAGGGAAAACCTATAACCATGTTTGACTACGTAAGGGAAAGTTGTGGCAATATATGGGCAAAATTCTGGTGATGGTGATGAGATGACTGTAAAGTTTTAAATTGTTTATCAGTAAAACATTAACACGCCATCCATAAATGCATTGAGCGAAGCTTGTTCGCCTACCAGCAGGACCATAACTATATCTACGTGTATCTCTCTTCTATGCTTCCAAGCATTAGCCTACATTGCAACATATTAACAATAGAAACGAACATTAACATTGTTTTGTAAAGCGTTTTTGTTTCTTTTTTTTTTTTTTATATACGAAACGGCAAACTGATCATTGAACGAATAATAGCTGTGGGTATAGTTAACATAATTGTGGTATGTATGCTTTATAGGTGCAGCTGTATGGATTATGCAGAGGACGTGTTAAATTTCCCAAAGTTTTTACTCCCTTTTTTCTTTTTTTTTTTTTTGAAAAGCATAAGGAACACTAGAGCTCTCTTTTCGTGTATGTGGGTGCAGCATTGTTTGAAAAATTGCGGTTATATGATATGTGGGCAGTCAGTATAAAGTCACATACGAAGAGCTTAACACACACATAGTTACACTATTATTGTCACCGGAAGCAAATTCTCAGCAGCAAAAGAAAAAGCAATAGCTGGCATAAGATAATGAAGATGCCATTGGCGATGATGGTGATGATGATGATGGCGATGATGATGGTGACGGTAATGATGATAATGTTGATAAAGATGATAACATGTTTATTCCTCAATGGTGCATAAAGTTGTATGAGGGCGTATAGGATAACTGGATGCTATTGTTGCTGTCGCTGCTGGTGTTGTTGTCCCCGTTACAACTGTTACCGAGTTATCAACTTTTGTTGAGCTCAACAAACTAGTGCTCGAGTTGTTGCCAATGCTGGTGCTTTTAAAGTTACTTCTTATTGTAGCGTATGGACTGTTAGTAATACCTGTTTTCTCTTTAGTTACTCGGTAGTGTTGGTATTGCCGTTGTTGCTCTTGTTGTTGTTGCTGTTGCTGCTTTTTATTGTGATTTGTGTAATGTACATAAATACCAGCATCACGCAACTTCCGGTATAAAGATATATATTTGCCCGCTGTGGTAGTACGAGGAACAATAAACCTTTCACAGAATGCCGTTTTACTATTTGCCGCCTCACTCAGCTTGTCATAGCCCAATGCCTGCAGGAAGGTCAACACGAACGTATAGCAATTGTGTTGTTCCTCGTGATAGTGTGACACTGTCCACTTGTCCGGCTGTTGACAAACCTACAAAACAATACACATAAGCAACAAATGCAAAAAATGAAATGCATCAAGTGACCATAAGTTTCTCTACAGAGGGATTTATGCTCAGCTTTATGTGGGATTTCTAAGTTGATGCAAAAGCAAACACGAGAGTACAATACAAAAAGATATTAAAGTGAATGGAGGGTATAATTAAAAAAATAAACTCTCATATGCTAGCCTTCCTTTTAAAGTAGAGACAAGCAGGGTTTGAAAACTTGTCTAAGTTTGTATGCAATTGTTGTGTGCATTTCAATTTTGTCAAGCCTCATTGTTATACTGGGCAACCTACACATACGACCATAAGAAAGTGGTCGAGAGACCAGAGAAGGTTTTCTCTTTCTATCTTTTTTTTTTGTTACGGATGTAAGAGTGACGTGGCAGATAAAGTAGAAAAAAAGCATGAAATTTTCTTTGATGTCAATATTTTTTGTCCTCGAGTACAGAAACTTTATTGCAGCTTGCACCCTGGCCTCATATGAAGTACTAGCATAATTTGTGAAAATGATTATAGACGAGCATTATTAGGGGTCTGCGAAGCGATTCTCTCTCTACCTTGACAAGTACGTGCGGTTGTACTTACATGAGCAGGTGACTTACTTAAATTTGCAATCGCATTGCAGATGAACGCTTGACCTATAGAAGGGCAAAACAAATGGGTAGGGCTTGCTTTTATCAGCGGGGATGACATGTTTATCGTGGACGAAGGAAATTTTTCTGCCAAATTCAAGGAAGCAGTTTCACACGGATTATTTACTCCGCGTGGAGATGGCCTTGTAATATTTACAAAGCAATGTGTAGCATGATCAGAATTCCATCCAACCATCAAAAAAAGCCTCATGTCAAATAATACTGAAAATGATCGACCAATTTGTCGAAATATTTTTGTGCATATGTTCTGAAACCATTCTGAAGTCTGTTCAACAATTTTCCTTAAAACATTAATCCACTCAACCATGTTCCGAGAAGATCCTGATAATGAGACAGTAAGTAATAAAGCAACGGTAAAATCGTATTCCAGTGGCACGACGAAATGTATGTAATCAAGACAACAATTAGAAAATTCTCGTCCCATTGCATCTGACTTCGGAATCTTTCTTTCCTTTATCTCTGGATGATGCTACAGATGATTTTCGTGTACAATTACGAAATTTCCTTGGATGATAACAGGAGATGATAGCATGAAATAGAAGATATATGATAATGTTAATTTTTTTGTGTATCCGATTATTCGTCACCGATCCGTTCGATCCGTTATTTCGTCACCAGCAAGCGAAATTACTTGCTTAAGAACTTTTTAAGAAAGCTTACAGAAATTGCGGACGAATTGGTTGAAAACATTTCATAAGGACTCAGGCTTTAGTACTTAAATTGCGTCATTCCCTTTCAAGTTTTTGAAATTTTCCCTTGGCAAGTGTAGGCAGTAAACTACTGATACTCAAAGGCGCTAAATCGTTGAAGCGTATGTGAAAATCGTCACTCTATTATTCCGAATTAGTTTTGAATATGTACTCTTTAGGACATCCGCCGCCCCTTTTTTACCCAAGTACTCCTTCTAGAAATACGCATCAGAAGAACATTTTGAGATAATTTTGCCACATTTGAGTGCTCGTCCATACGCCTATCTATGTGTTTATCGTTTATCGTGTGATTGCTCACGATCGCAAACATTTAGAAGATGGCATAAACGTGAGTGTGGGCTGATGTTATACATATATTATATATATTTTTTATCATTATAAACTCACACCTCATTCGATTCGTTAATGATTTATTTATTAGACTTCTTTTCTTTTTTAACTTTTCTTCAATGAGAAAATAATCATTCAGAGCAGCGTTAGGCAACCGCGAAGTTTATAGAACAACACTAGCTTCAATTTTATTAAAAAATTTGCCTGCATTAGGAGGAGCGGTGTAGGGTATCTAAGGGTCGGCCTTGCCCTACTATAGAATACATACTTGTTTTAAAATATCATTACATGAATAAATATATTAAGTGATGAAGTGTAAGGTACTTAAAGGAGGGTCATGTCCCACCATAGTGATTTTACTCCTTGTTTTTTCCCGCTTATTAATTTATATATTCATATATATGTTACGTAGCTTAACGATTCTTCCTTCTACTTTCAACTTTAATTAGCTTAAACCTTTAAATTTTTGCATATTTAATTTATTTAATTATGTTCATGAATAAATAAATAAGAAGCAGGTAACATGTGGACGCGACTTCAACGTTTAACTTGTTTTCTCCCAATTCGCGCTCAACTTTAGCCCAACGTTCCTTTGCTTATTGAGCTGTTTCCCGACCGTAAGCATAAATCTATGTCTTAGCTTCAGTACTTGTGCATTTCGCGTCATCATTGTTGACGCAAATCATGCGTCATCTTCGGCACCGCGAATACGATATTGTGCTTAAACACAAATTGACTTATTTGGCAGCAAGGAGGGAAAGCAAACAAACAAATTGCGAAGCATTATTTCATATTGATTGAATTATTGAAATTGATATTCCATTCAATTGATGGTTATTGAGTGCAACATTCTCGCTTTTGCTGATATTTTCATCAGTGGTGGATTTTAAGAGTCTTTCCGGACGTGCTGCGGCTTCAACTGTTTCTTTTTGCTTCGCTTAAAAAACTTTTAACACTTAAATGCATCGGCCAAACAATTTCACTTTTTAAAAAGAATTCCATAGAATTTCTTTGTTTAATAAACTAATTGACTTTGAAAATGACTTCTAATGACTACAAATTCATGAAACTGTTATCAAATTAGTGAGTGAATGAGATTTGAGTCAATCGATCAATTTGTATTCGAAGCCTGCATAGCTTTCCAACAGAATTATTTTTATTATCATTAATTTAGGCAGAGAAATGAATTCCAAGATTAAAGTCTTAGAGCACTAGTATCTATGACTATCGGCTTTATTAACAAAACTCTGCGGCACTTGAGATTCGAATCCACGACCATTGAATTGCTAGTCGAGATTCTTGGCCTTGGGCCTCTTAGGCGGATATTTTTCAAATAAAAATATCGCTTTCTTTTTTTTCAAGCATATTAGCGTATTCAACCGTTGTAGACTTGAAGGACTTGCTATAATCCTTCGGACGTATTATTCTAAAGTTTGCCTTCAAAAATTCGCTTAATTAGCAAAATACTATGAAATTTTCAATTTTTTAGTTCGGGGAGGTGAATATCAACAATGAACTAAGTAAGAAGTATTCGTTGTGACGTGAACATGTTATATATATCATCCTTTGTATAGGTTTTTGGTGATAATGACCGATTTTACACTTCAATGTTATTTCAAAAATATTTCGGTGCCTGCTATAAGCTGTCGGCTGATGACACGATAGCAGGCGGGTTTGCGGCTTTCTGCTTCAATTTTTTGCAATTCCGGTGGCTTGCAGAAAAGTTTCCAATCAAAGAAAGAAAGAAAGAAGTTTTTTTTTTCCTAATTTCTATGTATCTACATAGTTTGTTTGTAAGTCTGTACAATTCTCCCTGTGACGCTCCAATCACTTTAAATAACGCCTAAATAGTATTTGAAATAGTTATCAGCGGACATTTTCTTTCTTTTGGAATCACATATTTAATTTACAATCAGTTCAAAAGGTTAATAAGAGAATGTGGTGGCAAAGTGAAGAAAATCTCTTCTTGTCTTAGTATAACTTCCAGCTTAGGGAATAAAAGAATTGCTTGAGGTAAGGTCTAGTGAACAAGGAAGGCGGCTAAGCAATTTCTACAGTAAATCGTAAACATTCACCATGGCAGCCATTGAGATGGGAGCCGGCACCTTGTCTTGCCACAAAAGTGTGTGTCCCTTTTCCTGCATTTCTCACTTCAGATGTTGAAGTAATGATGCATAATATGCTTCTATGTTGGTCTTTACTCTTCCAAGATAATCGCTTAAGACATCTTCTTGGCTATCCCGGTCGCCATCACTTTGCCAAACGAAGAAAAAGCACAAATGAAAGCATGCAGCAACATATTCCCCAACTTTTGCTGCCATCTTCGTGTTCAACTCGAAAGCTCTTGAGCTCAACCTGTCTACATTTGAGCAAGAATCCTTTCATATTTACGAATCTTACGCTGGTCAAGGAAAGCGTTTTTAAAGAATCCATTTACGGACATTTCTTTACGTTACATACAATACGCAATATGAGTATGAAACCAATCTAAAGGCTTGAAAGCGTCGTAGTAACTTTGCTTTCATAGTGGCATCAAGTTTTTCAGAGGTTAATATTCCTTTTGTGTTTTTACAAGCGAAATAGTAACCTCGAGGAAATATGCAAACGATTTATCTTTGATTTGTTTGTATGCGGGTTGTAGAAGTTGTCTATGTTTTTAGTCTTTTTAATCTTACCTGTAGTAATATTTGATCCCAGTAATCATACCAGGGCTCGGGTACATCACCCACCAACAAACATTGCCACCATTCGGATAGATTGTCGATGCGATGACGACGCAGACCATAGCGATCAAATTCAACCACGCAACCAGTCGATGTTGTGACAGCAATATGCAAATCTGTGGAATTATTATAATCACTGGAAGGTATGTGCATAAAAAATCAACAGAAAAAACAAAAGATTTTAGACATTAAAAAAAGAATGAGGAAAACTTTAAAAAAAGAGTTTTAAAGGCAAGAAAAAAAGAAACTTTCTTTCTATGAACATTATTTTGCTTACGTAAGTGAGAATGTATTGTGTAAAATGTTTGTTCTTCACTCACTTCAAGAAGTCACCTATAGTAGGTCGTAAAATAATTGCACAGGGATACTGACTGGCTCGTATAAATGGATATGGCAAACGAAATGGTAGCAATCGACTGGACATCAGTTGTGCAGCAATGCCTTCATTTGCATAAGATTTATGCTCGGTATCTACATTTTCATCTTCCACGTCGTCGTCGTCGTCGTCGTCGTTGGTTTCATGAGCAATGTAAGCATCATTACTGTTATTATTGTTATTGCTTTTATTATTGTTCTGAACAAGAGTGTTCTTGTTCTTATTATGTTTTGGTCTTCCACTGGGATCTGTATCCAATTCGATTTTGCATTGCGGACATTGATGAGGTAAAATGAAACAGAACACTTTTACGGTGCAATGATGGAAGCACAAAATGCCCGGATCTGAGGTAACTGTGGCCTTTCTTGTTGTTGCTGTTGTTGTAACTGCTTTTGCAGATGTCATTGTGTTTAAGGAAGTTGTTCTTATCGTCTTTATTAAGCAACTATTCGTTGTTTGGACAGGTGATGTTGCTGCATTTGTAGCTGTCAACATGTTGTTTGTCCGACGTTGTAAAACCGTTATTGCTGCCTGCGGTGACTACAACCTGCAATTTTAAACGTAAAATTCTTATAAATTTACATTATTACCAAATGATTGCTATCTTAACTTAGTTGCACAAATAATCCCTACGGAGGCTCGTTAAACGAAAGCTTTCATTCCACGGTATGCCTGCGGCGATATTTTTACATTTTATTCTGTCTCATAAAATCAGTTTTATTCTCTCTTTAAACAACAACATTCCCCCTATGCCGTACCCTTCATACTCACAGCTATAATCTTGTATTCCTTTAGAAGATTTCGCTTATAGTGTATTCTGCTTAGAATGCCATTATAATGCACACACATACAATCGACCTGCTTTTTGCATGTTTGGTATTTTGCTAACATTGTATGCTTTGCCTTTTGATATTAACATTGCGTGTTGTTGTCAATTTTACCGTTGCTTCTACTTAAGCTGAAACCATATACGATTGTGGTATAAGCATATTGAGTACTTATAAGCATATTGGGTGTAACCACGTGCAGGTTCAAGCATCTCGAGCATTAAAGATCTTATAAAATGATATATACACATGTATATATCAATATCATGTACATATATGTATATGAGTGTACGCGTGCAGATGAATTTAAAAACACATTCATATAAATGGTGATTAAGTTTGATTTACGTCGAATCTTTTGTATGCAAAAGTATTTTGCGTGTTTATGCGGGCCCCATAAGATAGTTAATATTAAAATTTGGCTAATATATATATATACATATGTATTGGTGAACGTATTCTTTTTTCTTTGGAAATTCTTTATATAGATTTGTTTCCGTCCAGCTCTAAAATCGTTCAGCACAATTGACAAAGTATTCGTTATAAATGATTGCTTAGGAGATTATGGTCGATCATTGCTTTGCTGCCTTCAGCTAGTATATGTGAAGCATTCTCCTATTTAAGGCTTAAGCATTTGAATACATTTTGTACTCATGAAAATATCCAGGAATTAGTTATAAGTTTAGGCACATGTTTAATACATAAATGAACTAATTTGCATGTGTGCACTACATTCATTTACAGGAGAATCTTAACTTGCTTGTTGGCATGAACTTCGTTTCATTCGAATAAATATGTTAACAATGTCGATAAGTTCAAGGATCCAAGTATACATATTCCAGTTGAGGGCGAACATTGATGCAATTCAATGCAATGTTTAAGAAGAGAGAAATTATATTCTTTCTAATATATTAGTAGTGGTATTAAAGGATTTCACAAATTTCTGTAAAATGAAAAGCGAAAGTATGCTTACAGAAGCAAAACAAATTTTTGTGTAATCAGTGAAAGCATAAACAAAAATACCTTTCTTTGTGCTTATCTCAATTGCAACCAGATCCAATGAAAAGTGGAAATATAAACTAAATTGGAAGCATCATAGAACGTTTCGTTGGCAAGAAGGCGAAGCATCTTTCAAAGCAAATAACAAAACCGTTGATGCCAGCATGTTTTTCTTGTAATCTTTTAATTAACAAATTTTAATGAAGCATCTGCTCCACCACATGATATCATATATAATATAGGCTTTCTCTATGTATGTTTATGCCGTCCCAATATAACCCTTATTAATATATAACCAATTTATTAATATAACACAATTATTAACACAACACATACACACATATGCATACATTACACATAAACTCAAATTAATACGACACACTCTTCTGCTACATCCAGTGCATACATTCTCTATATGCAAGCCTATATACAGGCGTCTACCGTACGGTGCTTATGAAGCACAGCACGATACAAAACTTGCCGTTTTCATATAACACGATTTCAAAGAATCGAATATCTGTTCCGCTGCATTTTTTCACTTGCTTCTTGTTTCTATTTTCTTTCTGCGCTTAATAAAAGGAGTTTCAACCATCATCATCGTTTTTTTGAATATATTTTTATAGCCCATTTTCCAGTTGTGGTATAAGGATGTATTAAGTTTTTTCGGATATATGCAATACCAAGACGGACTTGAGATAGAACCATCTTTTATTACACCCATCGATTCAGAAAGGGGTTCCGAAGCTGGTGTGTCCGTCTCTCCATCTTGTTTCCTCTTGTTCAATCTATCGTAAGTTTAGAAATATTTTGATGAAATTTAGTTCGCCGACATATTTCGGCCCAAGGACGAACGTTATTGAAAATGTTTCGGAGCGGACCACTTTTGCAATTTCTTCCCATATGGCGCCTTATATTGAAAAGTCATCATGTAAATAAATGTAGGGTATTTAATTGTCGATCGTGTGCCACTGCAACGTTTTTACTATAATCACTTTCTTAATCGATCGTGGTAATAAAAGGTGAATCCACCTTAAGTTCTTCTGGCTGCTCCATACATCCACACAAAGAATCAAGTTACAAATTTATGAAGAAGAATCACAACATAGACACTAGTAGAAAAGGCTAATGCTTATGATGCGACAAATAGTGAAAAAGTACTACAGAGATCAGACAACAAGCATTTAGACAAGCGGACAAAATTAGATTGCGTCAAAGGTATAAATGTGGCAGAGCTGTCAGTGGATTATTCATGGTTTTGTCGTGAACATATCAGAAATTCATCAGACTATATTATAAGGCGAAGTCAGTTCAGCACTAAAAGGTTTCTTTTGGGTAGACTGGAGCTTCCTTAATTTAAGGGACAAAATAAGCTATGTCAACCAGTCGAGTCCGTGACGCAGAGATCGGTGGTATACCATTCAGATTGTTCTCTTGGGCAAATCGGAAACTTTATAGTCCACTATAAGTATAAGTCGAGGTGGCAGAGACTGCTAGTCTTCTAGATTTTCTCCGCTTTGAGTTAGAGCGTCCTTAGCGATGGGAATAGACATAAAGATACATGGATGTACAGGTACATAGATGTGCAAAGTTTAATCGAACCGTTACTGTTTATTACTGAATGCGCAAATGCGTAGTCAGATTCGCGAAGTAATTATATCATGTGCATAGGATCGAGAAGCCACGCAAGTCACTCGGAGAACGCATCGGGCTTCATACCAAGTATTCAAAAGCACAGCAAAGCATTACGCAAGAAAATTGCATGCTATGGGCAAAAGCCAGAAATCACATAAATCATTCGTAGAAAATGTACATCGGGCACCCAATGTCACACCAAGTATTAGAACCAAGCGTAAAGTAGTTGTACCAAGTTGTAAAGGGAAACAAGATATCAGTTAGATCATCTACAGATAACAAGCAGAAACCAATGGGGAGACAGACATATTCTAGTAAGAAGAACAACACACTTTTTTTTCCTTTATCATCCACAAGGATACTTCACTTTTTTTTCTCTAGTAAATAAGAGTAGCACACTTTCTCACTCCCCGGGGAAAATCAATGGTTTCCATCTATGATCGCATCAAAAAAATAAAAAACAAGGGGCAAACGTCATTAATTGTACCGCAAGCTTTGTATTTTTCTCATTAATTATGCAAATCCCCAACTACTTTGGGAGATTTGAGCTTCGCCCAGCTGTAAATACTCGTTTCAGCTTTTTGGATGTGCGAGGTTTGGTGAAACGGAGTTGGGTAGTAATGCACCCTTCTATAATGTGCACATTTACAATAACTTACACAGAGCATAACATCTACCTGCGCGTTTAATATTTCATTTACGTATATATCCAACTTTGAGAGTTTTGCTCTTTCTGCAAAAACGTGTGGACAGCCAAGCCAGTTCTTAACAGACGAAAGATTAAGGTGGAAAAAATCGAAATGCTAGACCAGTATTAGAATGACTTTATCATTCATCAAAGTGACTTTATTGAAAAGTAACTTCGAATTCTGCAAAACTAAAAATTTTGCTCTTCCTTACTAAGCCCCGTGAATTATTGACCGGTATATTGGACTTCAGAAAATGTAAGAGCTTACGTTCCTTATTTTGACGCGCAGCATCCTGGAGTCCAGATAGCTCCATGTAAAAATCTGGCATTTGTTGTAAGCCGGATATCATATTCAAAATGTCCTCGTGATTGCTGCCTTAATTTTGTCAACATAGCTCCTATTATCTGTCGAAGACCGTGCGATAAGACCAACCTTCTGTGTTCTTTTGCTTAACTGGAGCATTATGCGTTAATGATAGATGCGTACATTCTTTATGACTCAACATGACTGCCAAATGCAGAGTCGAGTAGCCGTGTTAATCGCGACCCGAAAGCTTAACATCCAGAGATTCGCCCAGTGTTTTTGGCAATAGATAAGTCAACAGGTTGTAATTATCCAAGAATGCGTATTTATATTCTTCACACTTCCAGTCTAAAAATAATTTTATTGCACTTTCGAGTATTGTTTGTGACGTTCTAGTCGGACTATTGGGAGCTGAATGGAAGAGAACAACTGCCTTGTCCTCCAAAGCAGGTATGGACATATCCATTTGCGTCGTTGGGATGGGAAAGTTTTCTGCTTTTATACTCCCATAAATTTTTGTTGTTTATTGCTCCATTTAGTCTAGGCCCGTAATCGTACCTTTTCTCCCCTGTAGTGTAACAAAAAAAAACTATGTATATTAAAAAAGGTCAGACACCGTACGCGGATGGATATTCTAAATAGCTCGTAAGTGAGTAATGGGGGTTCCAGTTTTTATGACACAGATACTCCTCAGACGGTTGTACTGAGAGTCTCCATCGGCTTATGGTTTTATATGAGATAACCCGAACTTGGGTTCGACGACCCCCCTAAAGAAAGAGTCTAATGCGTTAACGTAAACATTTGTAAAAGTTTATTGAAACACAAAAGGGGTGGAGAATCTACCGAACGTTCAGAAGCGGAACGTTAAGAACATATAAGTCGGCAATGGTATGGTGTTAGTTTTTTAAACAAAAACAACGAAGTCCTTATGGCTATAACATTTGTATATAAAAATATCTAATGTGTTGCATATTTAATAATAATATTGTGAGCTAATGGATGAGAAATAAACAAAAAGAAAATTGAAGTGAAGATGAAGAAGATGGTGAAGATGATGATGTTGCTGTAGTTATTGTTGATAATGGTGCAGATATTAAAGCTGCTATGGCTGACTTTTCTATCGTACAAGCTGGTGGTGTTATCCCAACTCTGGAAAAATCGTGCACATGTACACCAATGCGACGAAATGGTTGGCAGTGCAATTTTAAACACAGGACATGGCTGTTCGCAAACACACGCAATGAAATTAAATAGTGTAACTATATCTTATTAGCAGACACAGCACCGTTATTAACAACTGGTAACCACTATTTTCGATTTAGGTCGTTTGCAGTCATAAGTGAACGCGCATGAAGATGGAATCACAGGAAACTTACATCTTTGGATTACGGGGAAAATCGGAACGCGTTCTTTGCTGTTGCGTCACTTCAATTGTTCATTACTTGCTCTTATTACTGTACAGTTTTTAATTTTTACATTTAGTCTTCAATACAACAATTCCACAATCCGTTTGCAACTCCCATGCATGCCTTTTATACTTGAATACGTGGATTGTTTGTGTGGAAGCTTGTATGCTTCACTGTCGATTACAATATTATTTTACACTTCAATACTTTTTACGTAATTGTCATCAGGTTTCAACAGGTCGTACGTCCCATTTTGGTAAGTGTTGTTTTTTTTTTTTTTTGTATAAGAATCCATTTTACTTTTCACGACCGACTAACGCTTTAGTTATCATGTACTAAGTTTTTAATCTCAAGGTTCAAGGTTCGTAAGTTTAATGTAAATTTAGGTTAATGGAATTTACTTCCAAAGACAAATCTGTTGGATAGACCTCGAGTATCAAAAATCCAAATTAAACCAAGCAATTATTTATTTTTCTGCTTTAGACGACTCTTTTTAATAGCATATCATGTTTTGGTGGAACTAATCCACTTATTGTTTCCTTTTTGTTTTAGAAACAAAAAAATTTGTTTTTCTCTGTTATCCGTTGAGCTTTTATTTCTATTTCTATTTCTATTTTTTTTTTTTTTTTTGTTTAATTACTTTTGTATTTCAGACTTTTTGTGTCTTTTTGATTTATTTCATTCCTCTACATTTATTTATTTGTTTTTTTTTTTTGTTCCTTTGAAAATACTCAATATAATAGAGTTGTTGCTTTTATTGCAGATTTACAGAATCGTTTCAAGTCAAACTCGCTCTCAAACCCTATTTTTCATGTTTTTTAAAACAAAAAAGAAAAAAAAAATTCACTATGCGTCTCTTACAAAGCTACCGATTTATTCAAATCTTTAATTTTTTTTTTTATATCTTCTTTGTACAAGTGGCAAATAAAAGCAACACAAACATTCAACGTGTTTCAATATCAAACTATAACAAAACGAACGCTCTTGTTCCCTTCAGATTTTTAATTTTTCTTTTTTTTCGCCAACATGCCAATATTTCAACCACACCGCCTATTAAAGCTTTTGTAATACGATCACTAAAAGTAGTCGTTGAATTTAACAATCCCGCTGAACCGTTGTATTTGTAACGAATGTTACGAAAAAACATCAAATGTTAGAGGAGCTGGGATAGACGCACCTTTTATTATGTGATTCCGAATTGATTTAAACTTGTCCGTCCATCTGTCTGTCCGTTTTGTTTTTTGTGTTCAACCCACACGTTGTAATTTTTAAGAAGTTTTGGTCAAATTCAGTACACTGACGTGTTTCGATTCAAGGATGAACGGTTATTGAAAATGGTTGGCATCGGATCGCTTGCCACGTAACACCTTATTTTGAAAAGCCGTCTTATGTTCAACTGTAGGGTGATATAAGATATTTAATAGTGTACCGTGACCCTCTATAGTATTTTTTTTTTTATATTTTTTTTAGTGCAAAAATACAAATACATTTACAATTTCGATTCATTGGAATAAGTTTATTTTCAAATAGATTTAAACAGCTAGCAGAATAAAATAGGTAATTAAGGATAATGACAAGAGGAAAGTTATGGTAGCTTTCTACAGCATTTTTTATATCCACTTCAAAAACTTCTGAAAATGATGATAATAATATACTTTCTCCCTTATTACGTTATATATCGTCCGTGTAGATGTGCAATATGTGCAACACCTTTGATCGAGGACATTCTGAATATGTCCTATGCAAAATAGTGTTTAATTTTGCAAATATTTTCTTCGCTCAGCACCAATCACCCAACCAAGTGCGTCAATATGTTATATGATTGCTTACAGATACAAACCAATCATACGTCTCAAGTTCTATAAATATATCCCTTACAAAGTGATGTTACGCATTCTTATGCCGTTCATTGCTTACCTCATTTATCTATGTATTTTCCATTTAGTTGCATAGGTCGCCTTAAAGCTTAGCAGTTAAACAAACTAATGAAGAGACAATTATTAGATAATAATATTGTGTTTTCCTTTTCATCTTGAATGTTGGGGGAAAAGTGCATGAAATTATGAATTGTCCTAAAAGCATTTTAGAACAATAAGTTTAATTACAGGCAGTATTTTGCATACGTTGGCCATTGCTGTTATTTTCAGAATAAACTTCAAGAGAAAAATTCGCAAGAACTCTCACATAAAAGAGACGAGTCGACGAGTGATAAATTACATCACATGCATATCAAGACAGACATTAAAAACGAAAAAAAAAAGAAGAAAAATAAGCCGGCATTACACTTCGGAAAACAAAAACAAAAATGTAAACAAACCGGTAAATTTTTCAAATAAATATCACGAAGAGCGCCGACTCACCATGTGCGGCTCTTCAGTGTAAACAAAAAGAGTGCAAATTATTGAAAGTGTGAGAGAGAGGGAAACATATGAATTCTCAAATATTCAACTTGCATGCTTTACATAATCTGTTGAAAATTAAAAGGCTTTTAGCAGAGTGATGAATGATAAACTGTTAACAGGGGTTGCTACAAAATGTTGCACCCTTGACGCAATAGTTTTTGACGAGCAACGGTTGCAAACGGTCGTGTGTTTAAAAAGGGAAGCAAAATATTCGACTAAAGAAAAAGAAGAAAAATTTCAAAGAAATAAAACAATTCACACACAATCACGGCAGGCATTTTCTAGGCTCTAAACTTTTAAAGCAAAAAATTAATTGAAATTAATTTAGAAATAAATTATTTAATATATAATAATATTTCATAAGTAAAATATAGAAATTTTGGTGTTAAAGGGTAAAGCAAATGAAAACAACAACTTTCGTTATTTAATGAGGATAATAGCAATGTTTTCATGAAAGCAGGAGCATGTGTAACGAAACGCAACATATAACACAACTTGATGTTGTCGCGGTGCAATAAGTGAAGTAAAAAACAAAAAAAAAAAAAAAACTGAAACATAAACCAAACAAGACCCTCGAAAAAGGAGTGGTATCGTATCTTTCGTCAAGGGGTTAAGTACATGCACATAATGCAAATATGTGTTAAGTGAAACTACTATGGATTGTGAAAAGAATTTTTAAATTTACGAAATTGTTGCAAAAAATTATTATGAAAGAAGAAGAAGGGAACAAAATTATCGGGAATATGCTCAAAGCGTATGCCAGTCTGCTGCCATAAATACAATAAATCTTATAAAATATTCATGTGCGTGCGTCGCTCTGACACATCAAGCACTAAATTTGCATACACGGTGTGAGTGCCAAGCCTGTCAAGTTATAGTGTTGTCAGAGATTGTTGTTGTATGTTGTGTATGATGTCAATTATTGAAATTTTTAAATACTTCTGACTGTTATTTTTTTGTTGTATTTATCTTATTTTCTCATTTTACTTTTAAATCTCTCGTAGGGAAAAAAAGTAAAACACTTTTTAACCAATTTCCCCGATATTTTCCTTTCATTTATTTTTCAGTTTATTTTTATTTTTTTTTTTCGCTTTTAGTTCGCGTGCTGAGTTATTATTGCCTACGCATACACTTACATACTCGACGAACAGACAGCGTTTTACAGGCCTTATAAAATATTTATTTATTTTTTTGTTATGTCAGCCTAGTTACTCCTAGTGATGATGTATTGTGTTTGTGTGTGTTGATATTCTGTACGTGTTTTGTTTAATAAAAAATAAAAAAAAGGAAAAAAAATAATTGAAAAAAAGAAAACATAAAGGTTCGCTTGGCAACCTTGTTATTAAACTCTGCTTTCGCTTAAAAGAATCCACTTATAAAAGGATAACAAAAGGATAACGACCTAAAACATGCCCAAGTAAGTTAAATAACGTTAATTACATTTTCGTTTAAAACTATTTTTCGAATTTCCACTTAAATCAAATACGTATGAGTACGAAACTAGTTTCAAAATTCTAGCATAAAATTTTTCATGCATTTTTTCTGCGTTAATTTTAAAGTTTGTTTACTCAAGCACTTGTTTGTACAGGAGATATGTAGAACAATACATGTCATTATAGTCTGAAGAAGATACCCTTAGTACCAAGATTGGAAAGCCAGGTGTTCGGTTCGCCGGAAACAGAAATTTCAAACACTTTTCCTTCCTTACAAGAAATGAATAAAAATTTCCAAATTTTAGGCGAGAATATCCACATAAGTAAAAGCGCGTGAAGCCAATACAAGGAAATGCTTACCATTCTAAGTTTCGAACCACTTCCTCATGGCATGGTAAATCTAATTTTCATGGAACGCAGCGAATCAGTGGCTGATTTACTATTTCCGACATCGAATTTGCAATTTCGGCTAACAGTTCACATTAATGAGAATTGAGTTAACGGTAACCAACTCTGTATGAGTGTTTGCTCAATATCGACTCCAAAATGTCATATTTTAACACGAAAACAAAGTTGACTTCGAAACGAAAATAAAGTAAAATATCATTACGGAACCCCACGTATATTTGATAAACTTAATGGACTTGGAAAGGAATTCCAAAATGTTGGAAAAAACAAATATTTATTTTTGATGCCTTTACCTGTTGGTGCCGTAAAATTTGAAAAGGAATAAACGAATACAGAGTTAAGGGAAAACCTGTTTGAATGACATGAAATTGAAATATAGGATTAGCAGAAACTAAGTAAGAGCTTAGGAAATCTGTGTACCTAGTTGGGTTATATGATGCCAAGTCAGGCAGAGGAAGAAATTTAATTTAAATAAATAGGAACCTTATAGAAGCTTATGATCTTCGCAAGACCCGCTGTTGCTCCTCTTCGCAGACATGTGTCCAGCGGTAAAAACAGTCGCATGAAATGAAATCATAGATTGATATTAAAGTTACACTTTGAATAACACTTACTTGCTTCACTTTATATTTTATGAATTAAGCTTTGTTTTATATTTTTTTCTTCATTGATTTCAATTTTTTCACCAACTTTGTTTTCAAATTTTATATTTGGTTTGTTTATTTATTTACTTTTCTTCCTCTTCTTTGGATTATCTTGTTATGCACACGCCGATGATATCATATATAATCCGTTGCAAATATAGTGAATGAAAAGTTTAACTTGATACCAAAGCCATCGAGTACACAATAGGCGACCGTAACGTTTTTAGCTTCCGTCCTATCGTACGATAGCTGGATAACGAGAACTGTAAACCGACCCCAGGTGCCCAAGAAAGGCGTTTCTAGATTTTTTCAGCTTCAAAAATGGTTCTTATTGCTGTTCTTTTCAAAGGTGACAAAGTGGAGAGTTCTTCAAGTGTTAAGTTAGGGTAAAACAACCATTTAGATTGCAAAGGGGATAAGACTTAAGGGCTTAGGAAGTCAACTATTTGAGTTCGGCTTTTCTTGAGTAATGGAGGCTGATGAAGAAAAATTAGTTTTTTTCTCTTTATTTCTCTGAGAACTCGTGCCAAGGATAGGAATAGTTGGCTACTAATTAGTGATTTTATAATGCTTTTAGGTCGAAATGTTTGCTTTTTCTGAAAAAATACATAGCTGAGTTTGTTAGAATGATTTTTCCTTTTTTTAACATAATCTATGATATAGAGGACGTCGCCTGTATGTGAGAGTCAGAAGGAAGCGGAAAAATAGAAAAAGAAATAAAGAGCAGATGCGGCCTAGTTGATGCGTGCCTGATCGACATTTACCGGTTGTTTGGGAAACGGTTGTGATTTTGTAGACGATTTTTAATGCTTTTCACGCCTGCCTTCAAGTTATTCGGTATCTTATACCCTTGTGGTTTTTTGAAGAATAATTAATTACATAAAAAACTTATAACTGAATATCGAAGCGAATGATGCCACAGTCACTCTTAAGTGTGTTCGAGTCTGTCGAAAGATCAGAAGACTGAATGTGTAGGGTTGTCGCTAATTGCTGGAACCACAATTGTTTCCCCCCGATTTGCTTATATTAAATTCAAAATAATCAATGATATGGGATGAGTTCGTAGCCTGTATAACTATTATGTTGTTCACCGTACTATGGTCCAATATCAAGGAAAAAAGGCCCACACATAAATTTTAGTAACTTGTTTCTATTTTTTTACAGAGAATAAATTCGTAACTCAGTAACACGAAGCCATTTTATTATAGTTTGCTTCGTATTAAAAACTTTCCATATGCACACTGCACAAAGCATAGCACCTTTCAGCGAAAGACTTTGACGATATCCATCAATACTACTTGTGGCACATCATCGCAGATGGCAACAACAAAACTATAAAAGTGTCGAATCGAAATGATTTTCATCGTTGATTACAAGCAGGTTCGAAATATCAAATATTGAATTAGAAGAGTTATGTTATATATAGTTTTTAAAACTAGAGGCACCATCAAATCTACCTTCTTATTTGTAAAATGTTCAAAGTCGCTAGTGTTTGTCATACTTTAGTCCTAGAATTTGTTTTCTTAGCTTTAAATAAATTATAATGTAATAGTAGAAGAATAATAATATACGGTTTATGTTAAGTTATAGACTCATGTGTTAAAACGTGGGCGAGCATATCTACCGCCTATATCGGAAATATATATATTTAACAGTTACAGGAAATACATATATATATATACGTATATGTATATATATATATATATTTATATATATATACACATACACATATATATATACATGTAGATATGTACATATGTACATATATACATCGTCTAGATATAAATATTCGCGTTCACTTTTTTATGCATTTTTGTAAGGAAATTAAATGGATTGAGAATAACTCCTGAATTTTTGCCAGCTATGTTAAATAAAAAAAATTTGTTTTTAAGTTGAAATTATGCAGTTTAACTGCTGCATACTTAACAACGAAAAAAAATGTAAGCGGCAGTTTAGTCGTAGATCACTCATGCAAGGAGATAATAGATTGATAAAAAAAAAAAGAAAAGTACAAAAATTATGTTGGGCTGTGACCGAATCTTTTGTACCCATTACCGTTACCTAATAAAAGGTACAAATAAGGCAGAATCTAAATTTTCATAATCTGTAATATTGGGTGGGCGTGGCTGATTTTTGGAATAATTTTGTAGAATTTTGTAGAATAAAAGAATTTTGTAGAAAAAATTTTATAGAATAAAAGAGGAAATTGTTGCCGCGTTTATAGTGTAGCAAATAATAAGGAAACCAAAGGTACTCTGAATTTTCGCTGTATTTTACGCCTGTGTGGTTTGGCCCATTTTGAAATTCTTCTGTATCTTCATTTTTGTGGATGGGAGAACGTTTATCATAGTTGCTATGTGGACGCACAGATGGACATACTTAAGTGCATTCCGAATTTGACATTGGTCAAGAAAGCACTTACTTTAAGGCGTTTTTGAAACTTGCTTCTGGGCGTTAGAAAGGTTTTGGCAAAAAGATGAAATTTTGATATACTATAGTATTGGGTAGCTTAGGTCACTTCGTTCCGTCTTTGTTCAGCGAGCCATTTTTAATTTGACGCCAATAGCTTTATTTCCGTCATCGGGAGTATATTTACAACAAATATTACGCAGGCGGACCGAGGGATAGACGGACATATATAATCGATTCATGCTGATCAAAAATGTATACACTTTGTGGGGTCGCTTCTCTGTTAGTGTTGCAAACGTTTTCATAAAATGAACATACACATCATCTCTCGTTGCTGTGTACAAAAATAATTTTAGCTTTTTATTATGTTTTTTTTTTTTTTTGATGCAAACAATCCATTTTTTTTAACCCTATGTTTGCCCTCTTTCATCCGGTAACCTTGAAACAGATTTCCGGTCTTCTTTCGAATGCGCGTTCATAGGTTAGCATAATACTTTTGCTTCTTATTCAATTCAAGGTTAAATACAAGCCGTTTTCAATTCGTCAGGATTAGTGGGCATATGGAATTATATTATGTTATATCGTTATATATCGTTCTCCTTATATTCTTCAAGTATCGAGAATACAATAATATTTCTTCCCACTTAGTCCATGTGTAACGCACTATGTTATCGAAGTCGAACTAAATGGCTTTACGGTTAGCAAGACCTTGGACTTTTTCTTTCATTATTTTATAGTTTCTTAATAATGGTTTAAAGCAAACATTTTCATTAATCATCCAGCTCCATAGCAGCGATTAAAATGCGAACAACTAACATAACGAAGAGTTTAGTTTTTTTTTTTTTGACTTTTTGACACAATTGAGGCTGCGACGCTACTTACGTTAATCTGTCACTGCGTGGTCTTATATAAATTCTTGCCAAAGTCTCCTGTAGAGGTTACGTAACGGATCGCTGTGATTTTAAGTAATTCATTATTATTGTCGCTAAGAGTTACGTGGCTTGATCGTCCAAAGGATTAAAATTCTATGCACCATAAACTTTATATTTCTCTTCGTGGACATACATAAGTAACCAAAGAGAAAGAAGAAAAACGTTACCCGACCACCTGTAGGAATTATTTGTGTTCGCAATTCTGGTCAAGGACAGGTTAATGCAAAGAAAATTACGCGCAACTTGTCGGCGTGATTACTTCAATTTTATTGATATCAAAAGAAATAAAAATGCGTTGAATTTTTTGCAGCCTATGTGTGTCTGGAAAACGTTGATATTTAGTAACAACACTATAGTGGGCCACGGCCTACCATTAAATACCATCCTACATTTATGCATATGATAACTTTTCAAAATAGCCGTCATATGGGAAGTGGTTGAAAAATAGACCCGATTCAAACTATTTTCCACAGCGTTCGTCTTTGAGCCGAAACACATCAGTGTACCAAAATTCATTAAAATATCTCAACAATTACAGCCTGTAGGAACTCCAGGAAACAAGACGGACGGACGGACGGGCGGAAGAGCTTGGATCGATTCGGAAAATAATCGTAAATGCGACGGTGTAATGGAATTTGTGTCCATCTTAAGTTCTTCTGTTGCGTATTATCGCACAAAGCTAACAAACCCTTGCATCGCAAGTGATGTAGAATTCTTCGCAAACAGTGAAGCTGTTAGAAGAAAAGAACTAACGTATATTTATAGCGTATATTGTGTTTACTTACTAATAAGCTATTTGCAATCTTCATATTACTCTGCAGCTAAAGAGAATTCGTTTCTTAAATTTGCATGCGATCGTACATACACACCTACAAAACACCAATTATTGTCTAATATTAATCGTAATTTTTAAATATATAAACCGTCACATAAACCCAAAACAGCAAAAGCACTTGGCGAATGAAAAGGGGTCGCTAATCTAAAATCTTCTGTCGAGTCGAGTCTAGATCTTATTGGGTCAAGATTATATAACATTGCATTATGTACAAATTTCATCCTTGACCCTTGAGGAGTGACAGACATAAGTCAGGATAATACTGTTTAAGTAAGCCCTTGCATTTGAAGATAGGTAACCACTGCACAATCTCTGCGCAAGCTATTCAACGATTAATAAAATTTGTTACGAGCTGATAACTGAGTAGACATTGGTACTAAGAGGGTTTGTGAGAATTTATAAGAACTATTTGAACTAGCAAACGTAGCAGACTAAAGTAGACACATCTTATTGAGCGCGAAGTAGTCGAACTAAAACCAACCAGTAGTTGACATAAAAACCAACACAATATACTCTATTCTTACTTATGCTTGTAGCTCATATTATATGAGAAGTTCATCACAAAATCCTCAGCTCTGGCTCAGGTGTTCTGTTCCGGACACTAAGTTCATTACTTATTAACGCATTTGAAATTCGAGACAAGTGTAATTAGCAAATCGCTTCATTAATTTGCATTTCGTCGGAAAATAAAGCATAAATATGTCATGTACGCGCAATAAGTCTCGATGGAAATATGCTCAATGGATTTAGCAAATTACTAATTTATAGAGTCACAAACAGGAGCTTTTCATAATAGAGCTTTGCGACACTTACTTTTAGGAGAAGTAAGATTGACGTCTATACGTTTAATTGGGTCATGTTCATGAATAATAATAATAACAGTAGCTGGGGAAAAGATTAGTGACAAACGCTTTTGACAAATAAGTTAATAATAAGTAAGCAAATTTGATTACATAGCAAAAGGAGTACATTCACTTGATTAGAGATCATGTCCAGGTTGTTTATATCATGGTAGGACTATGTGGTCACTCCGATCATCCATAACCCTTATGTACATTTTCAATAAGTCTTACAAGTTTTTCCGTTATTCGCATTTCTGAAGCTGAAGGCTGCAACAGACATGGTTTCGCTTCATTTTCACATATCAAGAAATATTGAAAACCTTGTAAAACGAACGCATTTACCATACGCTAAAGGTCGAAATAAATCTGCGATAATTTTTACTAAAATATCACGCATCCATCGTAGTGCGACAATCTTACTCACCCAATTTATTTCGATTATTTATTACATAAGCATGCAGTTGTCAGCAGTATCCGCAAATTTTGAATCCACATGAAGACGTGAAAACGTGCAGACAATTTTCAACAAATTTGATCGACCATCAGTCAGCGAATAACTTTCATTTTTAGCTTTAAGCAAGTGTCGAGTAAGCAAACATAAGGAAATTTAAGCTCATTATCTAAATGTCCAGCTCCTCGCGATCTACTTTAGGAATGTGTGGGAATCTCAAAACATTTACTGCATAATTTATGATTTCGAGGTGCCAGGAACTTATCATGTATTCAAATAAGTCCTAGTCACCTGTTCTTAGAGCCGATGATGCTTTGTTTCTTAGAAAGCATCAAATTGTAACTTCTTCACCTCAAGATGTTATGTTTGGACTTTACGCGACAGTAAACGTTACCCCAATGGCTTTTCAATTAGTTAAGTTCGAGTTAGCTTGATTTTCTTTTTCACTTACTTGGCTGCTAAATAGTGAAATGAAATTAACAATAGAGGCCTTGTATCCAAAGCGTAAGTAACCATGACGCACATAAAGTATGATGACTTTCGGCTGTGTGTATTAAGACGCCCATATGAAATGTTGACAGCACTGAATTTAAACCACCGGACATAAGGATCTTCCCTTTCCATTATATTCTTCTGCTTAATATGCGTTTCAATTGATGATTCATTGTTTATTGAAGCAGTGCGGTCGACTTTATGACGATACGGAAAAAAACTCCTACATTTTATCAGAAAGATGAAAAAAATGTGTATCTAATGATGGAAAATATTTCAACTTAAAAAATTTTTGCCTATGCTTTTTGCAATAAACGCTGGTTTTTTATGAAATGAAAAAAATAATGATTTATTTGTTCACCTGATATCGATTAAAAATTAACTTCATTTTTCGTTTGTCACAACCAGACATGAGTTTTTCCAAAATGTTTAAATTCCTCTTCCAAAAGCTCATGCCTCTCCCTTTAATACACATTCACTTTCACATAAATTTTATCATAAAATATAAAAAATTAAAGAGAAAATTGATGAAAGTAATGGACTCTACTGCCATCCATACAACACTCACATTAATCTTGCCCTGGTGTTCTATCATTATATTCAACCAAAATTGGGAATCATGCGGTAATTCGTCTTCTTCATAATATTGCCGAGCACAAGTAGACGAAATCGTACGAATGAACACACGCCTCGTGAATGGCAAAATTTTTCCAAGATTCAAAAACTCCTATTTCGAGTGCCCAGCGACATGGGCATCTTGAAAGCACCTGAAGAACGTACTATGAATAAAATATTTAAGTTTATTAAAACGAGTAGACTAAACATCAAGTTTATCTTTCTAGACCCCACATTGCTACCAGAGTGCGGATGTAAGCAACGTCGAAAAACACTTAAATTAGACCCATCTTTTATTATACCAATCGGTTTAGAATCACTTGTTTGCTTAGGTTCAACCTACAATTTTTAATATATTTTGATGAAATTTGGTGTAGTCACGCGTTTCCGTCCAAGGACGAACGCTATTGAAAATAGTTCGAATCGGATAAGATTTTCGGTCACTTCCCATGTAATGTCTTATTTTGAAAAGTTGTTGCATGAACAACTGTAGCGTGGTGAGGGGAACATTATAGTGTTTTTATTTGTCTAAAAAATAAAGCCGATAGTCACAGCTGTTAGTGCTCATCCTGCTCCAATGATAGTAAGAGAGAAATATTTTGATTTTAAAGAAAACAGATTCAGATCATTAATCACCTTTGGATATCCAATCGATTTATTACAATCCATCTCTTTATTGCAGATTCTTGAAAGTCCTAAAGGTTGTTGCATAAAACTGATAACTGATAGACTTTTGATACTTTTGATGTTATCGTAAGCATTGTGTGTGAAAATAAGCCTAACATGCTTACAATAAATGAAAAATTTTAAAAAGTAAAAGGACTGCCGTCATCTTCAGATGAGTTTTTGAATTTTGTGCCTGAAATAAGTATTTGAAAATTTAATATTTTATTTACGAAAAGAGTATGATGAACATTTTAGGTAACACATAGGTAAATTTATGAAGAAAATTTCAATTAGTTTCGATTGGAAAGATTTGAGTTTCTATTTTCTCCTTGATAAACTTATTACTTCACGTAAAAACGACTAATGGTATGCAGTTTCGATTTCCATCCTAATTATGCACGAGACAACGAGTAACCACACGAATGTAATCAAATAGACTTTGACTTCCACATTGGTCAAGTGTATGCGTACGCAGGTCTTTTTGGACGCAGTTCCTTTCTCTAAATTCAGGCGTTAAGTGAATTTCGCTTATAATTCTAATCCCCTTTGGAACGCATTTGAAATTTAAACTACAATTTTTTGATCAAATTCATCTTACTTTGTGAAATCTTTTTAGTTCAAGTGTGAAATAGATCATGAGGTTAAAAACGACCATTTTCGTTTTTGCAGCTCACAATCAGAAAGGAATCCTGTATCTTGGACACGAGGGGCTCACTCGACCTAAAATTTGGAATAGACATGCGTTGACGAGCTTGATATGAGCTTGAACTGAACCAAATTTTGTGCAGAGCAGGCTTCAACAAATAAGCTTTTTTTCTTATCTTTTGAACTTTTTTTTTTTTTATTTAATCCGAGATCAGAAAATATATAGTCTGCGATCTGCGTATGATATTGTACGTTTTCGTATAGCTTGTTTGAATAATTAGATGAACGTAAGTTATAAACAAAAGCAATAACATTTCAATTGTTCCCATGGGACTGAGAAGCACGTCGTGGTAGGATACGTTATATAAACACATGTACATTTGATTAGGGTACTGGACAAACCAAAAAAAGAAACATCAGTCAATCGAACAATTTCGGACTTCGTGGTAACTTATTAGGCTTTTATTCAGGAAAAGAAAATAAATAGAAGAAAATCGTAATAGAAATCGACAAACGCGAAAGTTGTAAAAAAAGTTGGTATTACGTAAAAAGAAGTTTGCGAGTGCATACTAGGTGGGAAAGTAAATTTCCTGGTTTTAGACATGCGTGGCGTGGACACCACTTGCAGCGGACATATATGCTTAAAGTTGCTTTTTTATAGCTTGCGCAACGGCTAACTTCATAGTAACGACGACACATATTACGAAAGCAAACATATTTTTTTTTACAAAGCACCCGACGCAGGGACGTCAAGCGCGGGAGACTTTACTTTTTGCAACTGCATTCGACAGACAGCGCTGCCGAATTGTCGCGGGCGATGAACAATGGCTATGCTACGATTTCTGTGGACCAAGTAACCATAACGCAAAATATCACGAAATGTCTTTCGTGCACGTAAATCCTATTCTGCCTAAAAGATAGAAGAAGTGGTGGCTAGATTGTGTGATTTACAATGCATTGAATTAACTATTTTTGCATTTGTTGGGAAATTTCTAATGTACTATCGATCCTAAAAACTAGGGGGATTATATTAGTACCTACTGTACTCTGTAAGATCAGAAATCATTTTAGAAGTTTCATGCATAAACAACATTATGATGTTGTACAATAAAGAAAAAACTTTTTTCTATCCATTATTTTTGCTTCACTAGTGTATCAAGCAGACGGTATGCAACTTAATACAGCTTCGTTGGTTTTCTTATTGGAAAATGCGGACGCTCTTCTGGCAAGTGGATGGAATGGAAATGCAAACTAATTTTTGTTTTAAGGCGAATGCATAAGTTTCTCACTTAATTTTATTATATTTTTGTATTTTAATCAAAATCAACTTTATACAGACAAGCAAGTCCTTTGTAAAGCTCTTACTGTCGCATATTCAAGTACAAATTACGTTTATGAATAAAGTGAAAAAGAAGAGAAACGAATGCAAAACTAAGAACTGAGAGAAAAAAAAAGACTTTTCGTAAAAATGATTACAAAGTCAAAGTACGTACACACACACTTAGCGCACACACATCTAGGTGTATAAAAGCTGTCATATATATACGTGCATATATCTGATGGTGTAGATATACTTCAACTTGCATAAGTGAGTTAAGCTTTTAAAGTCTATGCATACGTACATGTGAGTACAAATGTTCATGTTTGTATTTATATGTATGAATGTAAATGCAAAAATGTATACATTTGTGCGTTTGTATCTAAATAACTAGTTAAATTATGAGGAAGTGAAAAGGTAAAAGAAAGCATTATTAAAAACTTTGAAAGAAAAAGAACGAACGCACAACAAGCAAATAAGAAAATTAGATTCGGTCGGGACCGAATCTTTTATACCCATCACTGTTTACTCCAAAAAAGATTTCTTCTATTCTCAAAATAAAAATTTTCGCCGCAGAGGTATGTGGGCGTTGTAGGCGTGTCATTTGAAAAGTTTTTGTCAAATCGAAATTCTTTTGCAAATTTCTAGGCTAGGAGTCATGCAAACAGGCAGACGGGCAGACGAACAGGCAGACATGTTTAAATGTATTCAAGGCTTAGAATTTGTATACTTTATAGGGGTTTTGACGCTTGTTTCTGCGTATTGGAAAAATAATTAAATTTTGATGCACTATAATATTCGGAAGGCGTGGTCGATTTTTTCAATTTTTGTGCACAGAATATGCTTTCAAATTTTTCTACATTTATTTGTTTCAGTTTATAAATAATGAGCAAAAAAACACTTTTTCATTCTCTTTTGAAAAGCAGAGGTGTCCTCAGTTTACGTGCTGCTGGGATCGTGTCCTTCGACCTATTTGGCCCATTTTCAATATGGCGCGCAAGAACTTCCAATGGTTTTTGCCAAAGTTGAAGTCGACGGCTTCATTTTTAATTATATTTGCAACAGACATTATACAAACGGACGGACAGTCAGGTGGATAGATGGACATGCTTAAATCGATTTAGGATTTGATGGTGATCAAGAATATATATATTTTGTGTGGTTTCTGATCTTTCTTCTGCTATCGTTGCTATCGTTTGGAGAAAATGAATATACTCTGATCGTGCGGTGACCGGTGTAAAAAGCGAGCAATGAAATTGTATTTGGTTTAGACCGAAATCTTCAATCTTCAAATCTTCCACTTAACATCGGCACAAATAAAACTGAGCAGATGGTGGAAATTGTCAAGCGCGTATAATAGATTTTTACACCAACAAGCGAAACGTAACGTATTCGACTCGTGATGCAAGCACAGACTAAGAACAATGGGCTTAATATATATTTTTTCCTAAAATTGCAAACAGATCAGCGACGAAGCGATAACGTAATTCTGAAGAAGCATCTGCAGGAAATAGAATGAATCCCCTAATGAATTTCCCTAATTGTGTCGACCGGGAAATTTTTGACGGGTGGGCCTTAACAAATCGATTACCAGTTTTGCCGATAGTGCGCTCAGATGGACGTTAATGTCCACCTGTGTCTGCGCGTAGTACTCGATATATACATACTACAGAATATGCATTTTTGTAGTAGGCGTTTACTACTTTAACGCTTTCAGCGATTGTTAAAAAATCCATATTCCAAAATGGCAAACATTACTGGCAAACGGTTGCAGAAACGAGAATCTGAAATCGATAACTCAATATTTGTTACGAAATATCGTTTTATGCGAATAAAAAAAAAAAAAAAATTCTTCTGCTTTTCTTTAAAAATTAATTGATGGCGCATGTATCGGAAATGCATTACGGAAAAAGTGTATAAGAGCAGAAGCGATTGTTATACGTATCTCTCTGCCTTTACAAAGTTTATCGAGTTTCTTGGAAGTTACATTCAATGTATTATTTACAAATTGCTGACTTTTCTACGTTCAAGATTGCATTTCTAGAGCCAGTTAGTACTTTTTTGGTTTGTTCATTTGCTTTCGTATCTTTTAAAGTAAAGAAGTCACTTATGGGCAGGAAAATAGTTTTATGAATTTTACGAAAAAGTCACGTCGTAATACATAGGAATTAGAAAAGTTAACATACTCTAGATAACGTCAATATGTTTATTATTCTTCTAGATATTCAGATGGAAGGTATATGTGAATGTTTATACCTTTAGGAAAAATTAAAATTAAATATTTAAAATTGAAAAATGAACAAACGTACACTCACTTGTTCCAAATAAAATGTCGAACAATAAAAATATAAATTTTTCATTTTTCTGTTTACCTTCAACTTCTTGGTAAATATTTTATAACAAATAAAATGTTTGGAAGATGTTACTTCCAATAACATAAAATAATAAATACTAATAATACTACATATAGAGAGTACTCACTCACAACATGTAATAAAGTATAATAAATTAAAAAAACTTAAATCTCTCATTTAATTATTGTTCTTGTAATGAATTCTTTGCAAGTGCCATAAATATTATGAAAATATTGTACTTAAGGTAAGCGAAGTAAGTGAGGATTAAGTGTAGAGACGAAAAAGTGCAGATGTATGAAATTGAAAGTGTCAGTTGGCCGATTGAGTTGAGTCTTCATTCGCACGTAAACGCACAAAAAAGATCGCACAAAAAGAGATTTGACTGTACCCTTTGTTAAAAGTTAATATCAAGTGTTTAGGTTTATTAAGAGTCGAGTAAATACATTTCCAGTTTTTGAAGAGGGGAGAAAACTACAGTTCCGTCCTCTACTCTTCTATTTTTTAGAATAAAAGTTGGCACTCACATCGTGCCTCTGTTGTGGTTTATGTGCAACGAGCAAAAAATAGAGAAAGCAAAACTGTGTGGGCGTTGTAGGTGTGTCCTTTGACTGGTTTTAATCATTTTCAAATTCTTTTGCAAGTTTTGCAAACGGGAAAATGTTTACCCCACACACTAGAAAGTTGGATAGATGGGCCGATGGATAGACGAGCAGTTGGAAACGCTTATGTACGCTTCAAATTTGATACAAGTCCACAATATATATGCTTTATTAATTTTCCTTCTGTGTGTTACAAAGATTATGACAGAAAAATTAAGTTTTGATTCACTATGACACTGGATAGGCGTGGTCAATCTTCTCAATACAAGGTAGTGTAAACTCGCCCATAAAATAAACTTAAAATTTTAATAGATTTGTTTTTATTGATTTTGCGAGTAATATATAAAAAACAATTTTTTATTTTTTTCCCCAAACAGAGATAATTCGAGTACTATTGACGTGTCCCTCGGCTGATTTGGCCTATTTTCAATATCGGCCTGTGTATAAGAACTTCCAATTCTAATGCCAAATTCGAAGTCGATAATTTTATTTTTGCGGTCAGGAGAATGTTTAAAACAGACGGAAAGACGGACATGTTTAAATTGATTCTGAATTTAAAGCTGGTCTCTGAAGGTTCTTCTGGGTGTTGCAAACCTTCTGACAAAATAAATACACCGATGATGGGCACAAAAAAAGATCTTGAATAGTTTTCAAACACTTTAGTTAATTCTTTAAGGATAAATATTTCTTGTAAAAATATAATGAAAATCATAGCACAATCAGAGAAAGGCCGCTATAACCATCAGAGTAGGCGAACAATTCAATGTCTTACGCAAGAAATTTAAACGGGCTCGTATACATCGCGATGTGGGCTTTCGCGATGACTCTCGAGGATCGAATATGCCATTCTTAAGATTAAGACGGTTTCGTCATTAGTGTAACCCTACTGGAACCAGTGGCGTTTAATATATTTCTACTAAAATGAGTCGCAGCCGCAAAAATTAGGATAAGTGCATTGAATTTAGCCCGTGCTTTTCTTAATCTAGACGGCTAGTTAGTGCGTTCGGGATCATATTTGAATCGAACTCATAGATATTCCGAAAATATATCCACTACACTACAAATTACTAAAGCAATTGGGAAAACATTTTACGCAGGATTGCTTCAGTTTTTTCCCTATCGTGAGCGCGTTCGTGTTCATTCACTTTTCTAAATTCTTTTCTTAATCGAGTGAAGAGTGTATGCGCAAAGCTTCAACTTCCAGTTGCAAGGTTTGCCAGTCAAGTTGAATTAACACACTAAGGCTAAGAAAGGAAAGCTTTTCTCGGAACGCATTTCTACGGACAAAGATTTACTTTTAGTTCCCAGTTCGTGCCGATTTCATTTGGGAATATTATTTTGTACGCAGGCTGGCAGGCTGGCAGCTGTACTCGTCAATTGCTGTGGCTGTTGCGCTTTCCTGGCGGTTTGCTTTGAAATAAATCGGAGGCAGCCAACGCTTTTGATGACTTACGAAGTTGCATTTCACTTGTTTTGGACGACCTCAGTTTTCTCCGAGCAGTGAATAAAAGACTATAAGACCAATCTTCGATGTGATACTCAATTTCTGATTAATATTGAAATGCCATCGGGAGATATATTCTTTAGCCAGAACTCCTAAGGCAGTAGGCAATCCATAATTCTGCTAAAGCGTGTGTAGTGGTTGTTGTTCCTCTACCGATCTAGGGACTTAACTAACTAACTGTCTTGATAAACCTAAATCTAAAAACCGAAGAAAACATTTTTTAATAAGATTTTGTTTTCGTTTGCTCCCTTCCCTGTTCATTCAATAATAGTTTTATTATTTGATAAAATTGCAAAGAATACTTTTCCGAATTCATTTAAACAATTTACCTATTAAATTAAAATAGTTTTCCATAAAATAAGACATAAAAAGTAAGGCATTTTTTTCGAAAAACAAAGAGAAATTTTTTCAAACTTCCAATATAAGTAAAATTTTCTTGAACAATTCATTTCGCGCTACCAGTTATAGCGAACTTTGGTTGTTTGTATGGACGGCAAGCAGCGAAAAAGGCAAAAAACAAAAAAAAAAAAAACAAAAAATGCTTAACGTAGAAAAAGTTTGGCTTTTGATGTTCTAACGGTTCGCATAGAGGCCACAAAAGTCATAACCTCAAACCAACTATACAGAATATACAGCGAAATCAAATAAAGAGAACCGGGCTAAAGAAAGACTCAAACATTTATGGCTTATACCCCTTAAGCGATGCTATTGAAATATTTCAAATATTTTCTGAATTTTAATGAATAAAGAAAACCATTTAATGCCTTTTTTTCCATTTTATAAAAAAATTTATAAAATCAAGAGAAAAAAAAATTATTTTTTTTTTTCAAGAAAATTATTAAAGCCAAGTTTTCATACACACACACACACACATGCACAAGCACAACTTTGTTGTTAAAATTTAGCAAAAGAAAGTAATAATAAAACACAACATATATAGCAAAGCGAAAGTACCATAAAAGGAAAGAAGAATGAAAAGATAATGGAAAGCTAGACAGGGAAGCAAAAAAAAAATAAAAAAAACAAGAAAAAAATCTGCTTAACTAACTGTGCATAATTCATAATTTAATTAAAAACTTAACCAAGCATAGAAGAGAGAAACATTCCACAATAACGACATTATTTTACAGTATTAGGAAAAAAACAACAATAATTACATTATAATAAATTTTTGAACAACTCAGCCATAAGCTTAAGATGGTATTGCAGCAAATGTAACATTGTTATTAGTATTCTCGCTTTTTTTTTTTTTTGGGGTAAACCCTAACCTTTAATTTATTAACGACATGTAAATTATTTCGTTTTACACTAAAACAATTGTTCATATAATTTAAAATCTCGTACAAGGCCTTGCCAAACGTCTTCCATAGGTAATCCTCTTGAAGCGTTTGCCTTCATTTCAACTGTTTTCTTAAGAAATGGAGCTAAAGATTAATGCAACTTAAGTTGCAACACTCGGTAAACCTTTTTTCTTCCATTTCCTTAGCTTTGCATTCTCTTACAGCTAACGACTGAACGATATTAAAATGTTACAAATTTATATAACATTGTGACCAGAAAGTGAGACCAATACTCAACTTAAATTGCGGATATATCGAATATCAGGAATACTTTTTACATATTACTTTTATATATATATATACTTTTACTTATATATACTTTTATATTTATATACTTTTTATATACATATTATATACAATATTCAACTTAAATTGCGGATATATCGAATATCAGGAACACTTTTTCTTTCTAAATGGATAGCACTGTGACAGACATCTATGCTAAATTTCACTTCATAAAAGAAATGAGATGAGACTTGGACGTACGCATACGACTCGGAAACAACCGACCAATCGAGCGAATATCGTGCAAAAGGAAGCAAGACCGAAAAAACCGCACCAAAGTCGCTCAGAAATCAAGATGATGTTAACAGTTTTCACAACAGATTGTTATGGTGTTCCGCACCATAAATTCCTTCGCTTCGGCCGGGCCATACTGCTAACAAAGAATATTATTTGAGATTGAAGGCTGCTCTGACGGCGACGAAATAGATTTACAGAGGAAGAATAGATACTTTTAAGAAGGAACAAATTAAACTGGTCATGGTTTTGATGCATAGTACATCTAATGTAATGTTGTCTGACAAAAAACGAAAATGAGAAACTAACAAATGAAAAAGCTGCCCCCACTTTTGCTTTTCTTCTAGATACTCTGGATACTTAGGAGAAATAAAGGATTTTCATGAGTCCCCCTAATATTCAAATTGCAACTTTTTCAAATCTTATTTCGATAAGAAAATGTAAGGCTCCTCAGACTCGTAAACAAATGTATGTCTTTCAGAGGGCACATCAAGGGCTGAACGAATGTTAATGATATAAGTCGGTTATTTTGAAAGTGGGGAAAATTCATTTTTTGTGATTGGGGGATATATAAAGATTTGCATTCCGCTAAATTTATCAATAGTGGTGAACGCTAATAAACATATTTTTTGCATTTTGCGGTCTTAGACAATGTAAGTTAATTATGCAAAAGCGTTTAAAGTGATGGCTAAAAAATAAAAGCAAAAGTCTTAACTCACTTTTAAATTTAGTGAATTATTGCATTCGTTACGTAAAGGGATAATATTTCAGTTGTGTCAGTCCGTTTATACCCAAAAACATTTGTGGTATAAGGCTTTTTCAAGTTTGCACAGATATGTGCAACAACCAGAAGGCCTTGACATGTAGACTTACATCTAGGTCTTGTCATTCTTTGGATGCTATAATTTCATCCCATACATATATTTGATCATTATGAAAATTGTTAAAGTCTTGATTCGATGCATACATATTCTTCTTCTTTAAATACTTGTGCTTGCGATTGTTAGCTTAGGATAGGATGATGGCTTTGGGAGATCAAACGATTGTTTTTCTCGATTATTTACAGCCAAATCTATGTTTTCCTGCAGAGATTTTCTAGACAGTTTGCCATTTATCGGATGAACTTCAAGTAAATAAAACGGCCTTGCACCACTTCCACAATAAACACATTTCCAATAATACCGTTAATAGCTACAACTTCTAAAACCAAATCGCAAACTTGCAACTCTTTTTTATCACAATTAAATTCGTATTTAATGCAAAAGTGTTTACCAAAGAGGCAGAAAATTAGTTTGCGCAACATTTTGGAAAATTTAAATTTAAAATCGTGTGTTTCGTTGCATGGAAATTTATTTTTGGACAAGACTTTCTTTTAATTTGAGTACGATATTGTGCTTGAAGCGTCTGTAAATTATGGAAGCTCTAGAAAAGCTTACAATGAGCTGCCTTGGCGTGGCATCATGTGCTGTTTCGGACGCGAACAAACAAGGGGATATAAATAAGCAATTCGAAGGAAACTCGGGGCGCGTGGGAGGCATTTATCGACGGAAGGACATGTGCGCAAACCACGTTGATAGCTAAGCTCTTTTTCATATGTTTACCATCTCTCCAGATGTCGATGCAAATTAGTAAGAAGCTATTAATGCTTATAAGATAGATGGGGATTGGAGAACTTTTTCATTTAAGAGCTCTCTTAATCGTATTGATTGAACAACAATAGTTTTCCATCCAGACCACAGTCAACTTTAGTCGTTAGTATTGTGCAACAAGCGCGGAAATAATATACCAAATTACATAAATTCCATCAGGAAAATGTGGTTAGAAAAATCGCTGTACCCCTTGAAAGGTGAACGAGCATTTGAACATTTGATGCCACTTATCAAGTGCTTGGTAAAATTGTTGCGTTCAAAAAAAAAGAAAAAAAAAAAGGAAAAAGCAAACTCCATTTTTAAGCCGTCTAAAGTGAGAGATGAAAAAGGTTTATATGCCACAGTATGCTGTGCAAGCTATCCCGGCCATGGCTCATCTCAAATAACATCGAATGCCATGTTTAACGTAGACTTCTATTTTAGGAGGATTTAAGAACCCTTTATATAAAAAGTATTATTGTAGTTTTTAGAAAGTTGACATTCGTAATCTTAAACTCTGAATTAAATAAAATCCCTGTGGGAGTTAAAAATGTAACTCGCAAATATTTGCAAATAAACCTAACGGGTATATACGCATATATTGTGATATGCACGCGAACAATGATGCTCAAGTAAATGTGTACATTGTTAGGAACGTAAGTACGTTCGTAGGCAGCTAGAGAATTGAAGTTTGCATGAGCACGATATACTTATACGCGTGTTTCTATCACCTGCTACTAGAAAATGGACGTGGAAAAGTTTTATTTTTTTATTATTTCCTTTATATTACATGTAAGGGGGAGTAAGTAAAATATATTTACATTCTTGCCAGGCATGAAGTTTTCTTAGGCAGGTTGACAATGTCTGTCTGTCTGCTCCGCATAGGTTGACTGGTTGGATATTTTTCACTCAGTGCAAGTAATGAGACAGACGCCAAGGTGACAGAAATATTTTATAGCGAATTTTCCAACAAAAATTTTTATTAAATTTCAAAATACTTTTCTCTTTAGTTCAACAACAAATCAAGCGATTCTCAGATGTATTTTAATTGAGTGGAGGGTGCTCACAATTCGGTTCGCTAGTAGGGATCCCTCTTCATTTTTGGGCATATTCATTCAGAGCGAGAGAGAGAGAGACCGAGCAACGGATGTAGATTATGAAATTTTATCATGCTTACATAAACGCAAGTGTGTTGCTTCCTTACATTGCATACCACATAGCGTTTGTGGTTCTACTTTTTCTGTTTTATGGTATGTGCGAGTACGTATGAATGTGGTTGTAATTTATGTTGCAAATAAACACCCATACATGTGCCCAAATGCTCACAGATACTGTTAGCTGGTTAAATGTTTGGCTAGTGTCGTTTGACTAGTGTCTCTTTTGTTAGTTTTCCTGCTTGGGAAATAGGTGAGGCAACTAAATGCGTTCTAAATCGAATTTTGGATACCCACTATTTAAATCGATATTATTTTGTTCTTGGATAAATTGAATTTATTGCATTACTCTCGGTTAAATAATAAACCACAAGAGAAAGTGTAGCAGAAAAAAAGAAAATATTTTTCTTTAGCATACTTTCAGGCGATATTCGTTAGATTCTGTGCCTGCTTATTGAATTGCAATTTCTATTTACATCGAGAACATACATACGAAAGATAAAAAATTTCCTGCAAGTTCACCTGGCGACAATGGTTAGGTTTGTTACTTCGACCTTTGCTAAATATAAGTCATACCCAGTAGGAGCGCTTTTCTCGAATGTAACCGGTACCTTGTAGAAATGTACCTAAATAAAGTTGTATGTTAAAATGTATTCTTGTGTTTGTATGCTTGCTGCATAGTATCTGTGTAGAACTCATATTTCAAAAAAAAAAAAAAAAAAAAAATGGAAAAAAGAAAATGTGGGAAAAAACGAAACAATCTTGACATTTTTGTTCATTGTTTTGTTATTTTATAGTTGTGCTTGTGTATGCGTTAACATATTTGTTTGCTGTTTTTTTTTTTCTCTTTTTTTTATTTATATAAAATTCTAACGCACTGCATAATTTTTTTTTCTTTTCATTTATTTTCTTTGTTCAAACACAAAAACTTTTAACCAACCAACCATAAGAATTTTATATATTGACGGAGCATATATATATAAGTGCACATAACGATGACACACATATGCTCATGAAATCGCAAATATATACCTATACACGTGTATATGTCACGACGTGGATACTTAGTATATGTATTTTTAACTTTACTCTTAAAAGTTTGTTAGACTGTAAAATAAATAAACAAGAAATTCCTAACTGCACTCCTTCTTCATGTGCTGACGGTTAAGTTGACAATTACATTAAATTGTTTAAAAAGACAAAGGATTCTATTTGGTTAAAAAAAAATATTAACTGTAGCGAGACGAACATTTTTTGGAAATTGTTACGCAGCCGACAATGTCTTCCTTGAATGCTCTGTATATGAAGAAGGAGTTAAGAAACAAATGGATATATCTACAGCAGACGAAATAAAACGTCAGTTTAGATTGTGGCACAACGCAGACTAGAATGTTTTCGAAAAGATTGCTTTCGTCTAACTATTTTGATAAAGCAATCAGTTAAGTTTATGACGTTATGTGCCTCATTGAAGAATATCCGATTGACGAGTACAATCAAGTGTTAGTTAATTACATTTAATTGATTAATTAATTCATTTTATCTAATTTTATTTAGCTGTGTAATTAATTTCGGGTAAAATAAATCTATGATCAAACCCGATAATCTATGATTCTAGTAGTACAGTAACAAAGCATTGGAAATCAAAATCTTACTTCTCTAGAAATGGCTTAAAATAATCCTTTAACACGAATTGAGTACCGTGTAAGTGGGGTAACGGCAACAATCTTTCAACAAATTATATACGTAAAGATTTCCCATTGGTATGCTCAAGGATTTCCCTTCAAATTCACTTACTATCCATACCATAGAAAAGCCAGAGATTGTAGTTTCTTAATGTAGATAAATCTTTTCAGCAAGAAACTCTGTGTTAGTGGAAATTGCTTCGGCAGTCATTTTGCAATCGAAATATTGCTGAAGCAAACAAATAGATATCCATATATCCAGATTTGATGTTGGGCTGCGCTTCAGTAGACCACTACTTAATGAAGCCAATGAAAATCGTCAAAAATTCAAGAATACCGAGGCTATCCTTTTACGACACTACTATGGAAGCGAACATTTATCAAAAAAATGTTTTAAATTATTCGCACAAGGGCGGATAGAAAAAGAAGCGTGATTTTAATGTAAAAAAAGGACTTAAAGGCAATACCCGTGACGGCTACGTAGGTGTCGTTTCTAACAAAAATCCACGTTACTTTTGTAAAAAGCCAATACTCAAAAGGTGTCTGTTAAAATTGCATGTCATTTCATTCTACTGTTTGGTGGGTACAACAATTTAAGTTAAATCTTTGGGCCATTTTCATATACGATAAATTTATATATGATATGGTTTGATCAGATTGAATTAAATGTGGTTGCACCTAAATCTGTCGGGTTAGATTGCATAAGAAAACCCAGACTAAGTAATGATAAATCACCCACGTTTTTAGAATCGGTTAAGGGACATTACATTAAATCAGCTTTGATTTGGTACTAACTAAAATAGGCCAGGTTAAGCTAAAGTCCATAAAACCATACACCCGTGTATAACCTTTAACTGCTTATTTGAAGAAAACTACGTGTTTTAGGATGAGAGATAACTTATGAAATTTCACATCTACACCTTTTGAAGGGACTTGGTCAGGCAAAACCGATTAATTTACGGGCTGTACATAAACGACAACTTGTGCTCTCCACTTTGTAAGACAATGCTGCATCATTCGGATGGCCTATACCACAGCTGGAGTGCCAGATATGACAGATTGGTATGATTCAAACTCTCCCCCGTGGTGAAAGCGGGATCTCTCTCTCAGCTCTTATTATTCAGTGCCCCCAAGTTACTCGGTTTAGAGTAACCCACATCCAGCTGCTAGGAACTCCGTCGTTCCCACGTCGACTTTACATTACGCATTGAAAAATAAGTGCGAACTTTCTTTATGCATGTGACTTATCGAGTGAAGCAATGTGATCTACGTGCTTTCCATAGATTAGGCTGCAATGGTTTTCGGACACCGGGATTACTCGACGTTCATAGGTCATAGTCACTCCTCTACACATCTAGGAGTGTCATCCGATTTTTGCCTCATGGATTTTAAATCTGCACGGAAAAGTACCGGCGCAGTAATGCCAAGCAGTCAATCACACTACTACTTCTCTTACTTCCTTAATAGCACGCAGACCTGTGAAAAATCCCGTGTCCTCGTTTTAGCTAATTGCTTATCATTATTTAATTTTTTTGTTAATCCACATATTTTCCACAACAAAGGAAGCACAACTTACTAAAATAGGATGTTCTGAAACCTGCTAAGGAAATTTGGATACCGTCAGTCAGGACGTAGCGTATCACTATTTCTCCATTGTTTTACCTCGCCCGGGTGAATGTGAACAATGTGGGACGCGATAACGTCAGCTCTTCATTGGACATTTTGCAAATGTAATATGAATCCACATCGACTATTTCCCCTTATAAATTAAAGCAACTATTTTATCCGCTTACTTATCAGCACAGCTTCTCCTTTAATTTTGCTTTGCCTAATACTTCTACGTCCTTTTTAAAGAATCAAATTCAAAAAAAGCTTTGAAATTATTTGATGTAAAAACCATAGCTTAAGTTGCGACTATTTGCTGGCCTTACTGTGCATCTCTTTGTTCGTCTATCACAAATTCATCATTCAATTTATTTTAATAAAACTTCATATTTCAGTATATGTCAGCAGTTTTTTTCATATATATGCTACACCAAATGGAATCGCACTGACATTATCATTAGTTCTGCAAGTAAGGGAATGTCAATACTCTGATTCAATTAGTCGGTTTTTCAAAATTCATGGCGTGTCCTCGTCACAATATAAACACAAGTTTCGTAAATTCTAAGTGAATTCTATTTAATCAAATATCTCTCATTAAACACAAAGCAGGAATTGCAAAGGCCTCGATATGGCCTTTACTACTATTTCTATGGAATATAGAATCATCATATAGAATTGGAAGGTGATCTTTTTCGCAAATTACGGTTACTGCGCGTTGTCAATCTCTTTAAAAATGACAGATTTCGCAGATGGAAGTTCTTTGAAATTTTTCACTCTTAATGGAAGGGGAGCCTAAAAGTCGAGCGTTTTTGATATTCGGCCTGATGCAAATTCTTCAAAATTCCCGACTAGATCAAGACCAAGTCTCGCATCGATGTCAAAACTGCGATATGTGCTCATCTTCATTAAACTTTCGAAAAATTCATTGATCTTGTCAACGATTTATTGAGCACAGCGCGACGCATGTTGAACTTCGAAAGGTGCAAAGTGGGAAAGAAAAAGCATTCGCGAACTGGTGCTTTCATAAAGTATCTTCACGATAAGCAACATGAGCTCTTTCGGCAGCTTGCGCAGCATAACCGCCCTTGTCGGGATAATATTGCAAAATATGGCAGAGTTTGCTAAAATTTTTGTTGCTATGCGAAATACAATCACTTTCGACTGAATTAACAAATCTCGTAATCTTATTTGTCCAGGTGATTATTAGATCTCTCCGTTCACGTCTGCCATGGTATGGCTCGGTAATGTTAGTGTTGCCGAAATGAAGCGACTCTAAAGCCATCCATTATCAAGCCTTAAACATCTCGCATTTTCCCCTTGATTCAATATTTAAAGTCAGAACGTTTGAACGAAAACAAAATGTAACGAAGCGGCCATAGCTTCATAAGTGCGCCAACAACCCCTTAAAACAAGGAAAAAAAGGAATAACGAAATTTTGTTTCGCTAGTCAAAAAGTCTTACAAACTTTAGCAAATTGATTGCGAACTTTTCAACGATACATGAAGTGCCTCCTTCCCGGAAGTACCAGGCTTCTACACAAAAAAGTATGAAAATTTCAAATGCATTTTAGGATAATTCAAATTTCCTTTAATCTTCGAACGTGCAATCGTCACAAAGCTTTAAGTCTATACTTTGTTCATCGTTAGCGCAACGTTATCTTATAGGAGTTGCTCTTATTTGCAAACAAAAAGAGAATCGCCGATGAGTATCTGACAATTCGTCTCCAACCGAACATAATTTTGTTTTATGTTTTTTGCCGGAGATGTCAAAAACTTTTGCACTCTTAACAAAGAAAACTGAGCAACAAAAAATTGCATAACACAATCTATAAAATTTTCCTAATTGCTGTACATTAGGAAAAGCTAGAGGATAGCATTGAAAAGAGTAAAAGTGTTGACGACCTAAAAGTCCAAAAGCAAAAGTCTTAAAGTGAAAAATTACTCAAACTTAATGCTGAAAATAAAAGGAAAAAAAAAGAAAAAAACGAAGGCAAAATGAAAAATTGAAAAATTTCCACATCATAGCGTTCTCCATACGTTTCAATTCATCTTTATTAGATTTCATTTTTGTCTTTATTGGTCAGATGGCTTCTTATGTGACAAATTTGCTAACAATTCATTTTATTATTATTGAAATTCCTTTTAACTTAATTGTAGTCATGTACACTCTAGAACGATTCAGCCGTACGTTGGAAAAGACTCGCATCAAACATAAAAGCAGGGAGTCACTCATAATTCACTTCTCATCCTTTCATCTTTTTCTTGCTGGTTTTCATAAATTTTTCAACGTTTCATGTTAAGAATCGCACATAAACACCCAGAGACACACGAATACATACATCCGGCCATATATACGTGCATATATTTGATCATATCAAATGAAATTTAAATTTGTCTCTTGGGTAAAATATACAAGTGCTCCGCATGTAGCACTCATTTTCTTTGTGAAAAGTTTGCAAAACGAGAAAATATTATAACACAATCAACATGCTTATCCATACATACATACATACATACATATAAACATGAAAAAAACATAAAAATACACATGTGCATGTGTATGTGTATAGATATGAATTTATGTATATAAAGAGAACATCTATATATATAAAATATATTCGGTAAATGTATATATGTAGCATTTTTATATGTTAGGAAATCTAGTTACATCAAGTTGCATGTTACTGGAAAATCAATAGCAGAATAAACAAAAAACAAAAAAGGCATCACTTGCGTTAAAACGACTCTTGGACACTGATGATAGCATGTAATAACATCAAAAACTCACTTCGTCATTTGTCAACTGTGAACAGTGTAGTAGAACGGACGTTGGCACTTTCATACCAAATGCTTAAAATTAAATATTAATGTTTTTGCTGAGATTTCATATCGAGAGAGATAGATGTTCGTAAAGTAGTGGTAAAAATAATGCTTTTTCGTTCTTTGCTGCTATGATAGCGCTAATAGGGATGTTCTTAAGTAAGCAGCGCATGCTCATTTTGTGACTTAATCTGGGAAATTGAATTAAGAATTGAAACTGAACCCTAACTTTAATCTACTAATTACAAATAAGCAGATGAATTGACAAACAGTACGATCGCCTTAACCATCTCTTAATCTGAAGTTCATTGTGTATTTGATGCATATTTTTCCGAATGGTAAGAGGGAAAATTGGTGTAGTGAGTCCATTTTTTTTTCATTTCGAATTTTTTTTTTTTTTTGTATTTTAAGCTTTACGCTTTCATACATATTTCCATTGATAAAAAAACAAATATATTGCCCGTACACGTACTTGCATAGTAAGTTAACTCAAAATATTACTGGTTTTCTTTTCACATGCGCAAGCAGATAAATTTAAATGCCTTTGTACTATATATTTATTTGTGTGTCTTTCTATATTTGTACTTTTTTTTTGTTGTTTCTATTCTTTTATGTTTTTCTTATGCTTTTTTATGTACTTTTGATATGTTTTCAGTTTTTTATTTATTTATTTGTTTCTTTTTTTTTTTTTGTACGAAGTCATAAAAACAAGTCAAGAGCATTTCGAAGTTAACGCACATCTATTTATGTGCGTTAAAATGTGTGATAAAATCTATGAAAATTTTGTGGGTGCATTAAACTTCTCCAAAGCAAGTAAAGAAGTATAGTTAAAACAATTTTATCAAATCTTTTATACTATCTTTGTTTTAAATTTTTCTAAATAATACAAATTTTCTAAATAAAGTAAAAAGTAATTTAAGAAAAATACACGTCAACAGATTATGCTAACATTTCAAAGAATCTGCAGATCAGTGAATTGTGCAAGTTAATCAATTTGCTTTAATCGTTTAATATCAAATGAACAGTAGTTGCTTTAAGGCGCTTGTATTTATACCGATATGAATCATAAAGCAAGTTATCAGTTAAGGTTACAGACAAAAGAAATCTGAACATTTACGCTATGCAGCAATTACAAAAACGTCTTTCTACAAGAGAGTGTCTGTCGACATATGTAATAATAAGAGCATGATAGCAAATGTGTTACTAAACAACACTGCTACTTACTTAATTTAATGCCAGAACTCGTAGCGTATGAGCGATAAATAATAGAGAGCTAAGATGTAGTTGCATCGTTGCATCCCTTGAAAAAATTGCTCAGTATAATGCATGGTATCAATGATTCAATTTAAATAGCGCTCATACGACCCATGCACAGATGATATTTTTGCATATATTACATATAAGAGAAGAAGAGTGAAGTTATTATATTTAAATCATATAAGAAACTGAAGCAATAAACAGAAAATTTCACGTTAAGAAATTATGTCAAAAACTCATAATGCGATTAAAATTTTATGTTTGATTCTTAAAGTATATCATTAACAATTTATAATTGAATTATCAAGAGCAAACGAGCGACTACGTACTACTTTCCATATGGTATCAATCCGTCAATCAAATTCTTAGGGCGGTGGATATAATCACGAAATCTTTTATTTATATTAAATTATTGAAATTAATTTTAACAGGAATAGTATTTGTACTTTTTGCATTACTTGAAAATACGATGTGTCTATGTAACAATCTCGATGACATAAATAAATAAATCTATGGAATAGAAACATAATTCCCTATTATATATGCAGCTGTGAAAAGATAATAATTATGGCAGAACGTAATCAAACATGAAAACTGATAAAAGCTGTTAGAAAGTAAGTTAAAATTTAACGTAAAATTTGAAACTTCTTCATTATAAATGAAGAAATTGGTATGGGGCAATGGGGACGATTCCAACATAAAATAAATATTTATCATAAACAAAATATAAAATCCCCTATATGCAAGTTTTAGAGTACAAGTTATTTATTAGTTATTGCAACAAAGATGTTCAATCGAATTTTGTTTTAAAATAATATTTATTCTCCAACTGTTTCCAACATACGCATGTGATGCGACATATTCACTTTGGATAGAAATAGACGACTGAATTGAAGACTCATGCCGTTTCAAAGCTTACAGCTTTCAGAATGCAAGAGGCGTAATGCAGTGAGAGAGACATGGAATCGATTGGCAACGAAATGGGGAAGGAACGTTCATACGGGCCTGGTTATGTCGCCCGAAACTCTGCAGTGGATCCTGAAGATATATGTATGAAAAATAGTTTTGCACAAGAGAAATAAAATATTAATACTTTTATCCGATGGATAACTACACATGAAACATTTGATTCTAGATTTTCATAAGTGATATTTACCTCATCGGGGGTACTTCTTTAAATAATATTATATCCTCTCTTCGAACACTTTTTTACTTACGCTTTTTTGTCATTGAAAAAAGTTTCTAAAATCAAAGACTTCGGAGAAGCGAACTATATACTGAAATAAAATGGGAAAGCATTATAGTGGCCATTGGAAACTCGCCAGAAACGAACTAAGCGAAAAGCATGACTAAAATAAAAGAAGTTGTGTTAAAAAAAACAAAAACAAGGGGGAAGTTGTATTCGGTCTAAGCAGAATATTTTAAGTGTTATATGAAAGGGATTTAAAAAAGTGATCCCATCCGAACCAAATTTTTTGCATAAAAAAAAAATAAATAAAAAACTATTATTCACCGATTTCTGTCAAAAACTTTGGAAAATTACAAATTTTTTTTTCCTATGACGAGTTTTCAAAAGCAGAGGCCGGAAAAAGAATGCGATCCAAACAATTTTCAACTGGATTCGTGGTTGGGGCAAAACACATCGATACATGAAATGTTATCACTTATTTCTACTTTTGACTTTACGAAGTCCATCGATTTAAAACCCGTTAAATCGATTGTTGTCAATAATTACCCAGACTATTGCTACATATATATATATGTATATATATATATATATTATTTGACTCTGTTATGGACCTTTGTCAAGTTTTACTGGGCTCTTGGTTCAATAGTCAAAATAGTCCAAAAAGCTAAATATTTCTAATTGTGGACCGTTAATTAGACCTATTTTTCTGATTTTCACTTTTAATCGGCTGAGGGTAACAAAAAGAAGTCTAAGAAAAAACGTATTCTTCAGCATAAAATTTTGAAATTCTAACCGGTAAAATCGATTAGTGATATTCATACTGATCAAGAATATATATCCAATCACAAATGAAGAATTTATATACACCTTATCGAGCCTTTAATGCAAATTGATTTACCTACCAGAACTTGTGACAAATTTAATATAGTCTTACAAGGAAGTTAAGGTTACAATAGTTTGTCTATTCACTTAGTAATAATTAGATCAGAGACTTCATAGGGTATAAAAAGTTTTCAATTATGTCCTTGCCCAACCATGTCGCTCGGTAAGCCTGTCTTACGTTCATCGTTGAAACTGTCAAAGTAAAAGTAAAGAAAGAAAAGTGAATGCTTTCGGTTGACATTCGTGGACAAATTAAAAATCAAAACTACGAAGAAGTCTATAATAGAATAACTGCTAAGAAACTAGGAACTAATAATAAGCATGTGTTGAGCTGAAACTTCTTACATTATATAGCGGAATTGCAACTATTTTCTGGATAGGATCTTGCTGCTCCGACTTAAACATTTTAAAAATTTCGCGTTTATTTAAAATTAATTTCATAAAAATATTGCAGTTATAGCGCAATCACAGCATACCCCGGCTGATGATATTTTTAATATAAAATTTCTTTTGGTTGTAATTCAATGATATTTAAGCAAATATTTCCTTAAGCGTATCTGCAATCTTGTACAAACCTTACGGTTATGCCCATACAAACGCTTGCTGTACAATGTGCATACAAACGAAAATACATTTGTAAATTGAATTGAAAATATTATCAACACTTGCGATCGCAACGACAAGCATTCATATTTTATCGCGTCTCAGAACAAATAAATGATTTTCCGTCGAATTCTCAAGAGCAGTATTTACACAATATTTTCCGCTTTCGTTTTAAGAATATTGTTAAAAATTCAATGTTTTACAGCAATGTTTGTTATGTATGCGTGAATGTGCGCTAAAATGTACATTCATATATACATTCATATATATATATATAATATATATTTATACACAATACATATAAATATTTTGCACACACATTTATATATATGTACATATATATTCGTATGAAGAAAACACACATTTATCTTTCACTTCCTTTTATTTGACTTTAGCAGAGACGAAAGGTTTATTGAATTTTTCATTTCACTTGGGCCGTTGAGAACTTTATACCAATGAAGCATCACACAAAGTTTTTATTAGATAAAATTGATCCTTCAGAATAACTCATTATTCGTATGAACTTTCCACTCTTTCTCGGTACTCATGCAAGGCACGTGTAGGATTTTCAATGCAATTACTAAAATCCACTCTAGCCTTTCTCACCTGTAATGGAAGAGAGATTTTCACCTTGATTTTAAAGATTGCTTTTCAATGATATATCATGCAAGTGGTTGACAGTAATGTTTTTCCATCTATGTGAGTTCTGTGTCTCTTCTTTCACCACACAAGGTTATTCTATAGCAATACAATCGATATGCTGCGTTCTTTGCGATGTACTTAATTGTATTTTGTTAAGGACTATACGAAAATGCGCTTGGAAGGATCGACAGCTGATTGAAATGATATTGAGCCTATTAGCTCGTCTGTTCCTTGTCCGTCATTTTGAAATCGTTAAAGTTGAGCATAAAAGGCATATAATCTATATATTTACAGATTAAGTTTTATGAAGCAACTAATCGGCTCATTGAAATCTACATTACTAACATCTTAATAATATTAATGGAAACATTTGTAAATAAAACCTCTCCTGTCATCGTCCAGCTAAGCTAAAAGTTTTCGAAAGTATTGCTACTCAAATCTAACATTTGGAGAACAAATACATATTTATGATGCTTTGCCCGATTGTCAAAAAGACTTCGGAGATTTTGCGGAAAAAGCAATTAGCATAGAAATTTCGCAATGAACTAACTGGTAACTTGCTTGTAAAAGGCAACATAAGCAGAACATTTGCGGAAGGTGAAGTCTGTTGAGTCAAGGAAAGTATTCAAACGGGCAAAGCCAAGAAAAGCATTGCAAAAAAATACAAGTTTCTCTAAATAGCTCGTAAATAGATTTTCTAAAGAATTGTAAATAAAACCTATGCTATCATTAGACTCATAATTCATCGGCACGAACTTAATTTAGGAAAGATTCGTATAGAAACGTGAAATTCCAAAAAGGCCGTTCACCTCACATTATTTCGATCGAAAATGGTCTCGTTTGTGTGTTTGTAGCAACTTTTCCGACTGAAATATAATTCGATTCCGATGCGTGGATGTCTAAAATTCGACCTAATTCGTTTTCTCATTCCTTTTTCTTCTTTTTTCGTCTAAGTACATGTTAGTCAAAGATTTTGGTACACTAGTGTTGTTAATGTTTAGATGCGTAGTGGCGGTTTGTTTTGTTATTCAATTTTATTTAAATGTTTTCCAGAGTGCGTTGATAACGTACTTTATTACATTTCCTTTGCTGAAGAGAGAAAATTAAATATTTATGAGAAAGGAAACGTTGACTATGCGCTATTTACATATTATAATTGTAAAACTCGAAATACAAACGAAGCAATGCAAGGGTAATATGGCCTATAATTTATATTTAAATAACGCAAAAAGTACCTTTCTATACCCCCCACCCAGCCTAGTTTGGTATACTCTTCATTTCGTCAAAGAGTGTGCAACACTGGCAGGGAAGCTTTGGAGACTCTGCACAGTATATAACATGCTCTTGATTGATATTCAATTCTCAAGCGATTTAAGCATGTTTGGTGGTCCGCCTGTCCGTTTGTTGTTCCTGTCGCAAAAGTTAATATATCGGATTCAAATTCGGCAAAAACATCCGCAGTGTTGGCGGATCAAAACGACCAAAGGACACGCCGGCCTTACAACACAAAACCTATGTATTCAAGCGGTAAAAAATTGAGCTCATTGCTCGTTACTCATACACTGCACCAGATAAAACGGCAAAAATATTCCATGAGTGATTCAATAGTGCCCGTGTGTATAATTGAAAAAAATCGTTCACGCCTGCCCATAGTTATAGATGATCTAAAATCGGCGTCAATCGCTCGTCCAATGTCTGCACTAGAAGGACTTAAATTCTTATCAGAATACACTTGTGTGGATAATCTCATTAAAGGAATTGTTCATATGAAAGCAAGTTCATATTCGGTTCGAAAGTTGGGAAAAATATGTCATCACCGATCGATAATGCTTCCTATAATATAATTTTTCCTGTTTTCTTGAAACCGCTTTATTTATAAAAAGGCACACGGGAATTAATTTCTACACCTGATACACTGCAACCACTAAGGAATCAAAACAAAGCTGTATTTATCTAAAATCGATATTTGGTTACCTATAACTTCAAGCAGTTTTGTCTTAATTGTAGTCTCGTCAGCAATTCGCACTGTCTGAACTAGTAGATGGGTTCAGTCGTCTACGCTTAAAATCATTGTGGCAGAATTTTTCCTTTAATCTAACATAGTACAGTGTACATGGAATTTACCTTATTTCAAAGAGACATATAAAGTATACGACGGTTCCATTTTTTCTAAAAGTTGGTAGTGCGATATATATGTTAATGCATTGACTCTGAGCATCACTTGTCATTTACTACATTTTTTCTCTGCCAGTCTCTGGATTCTTTGAATCTGCTGATGCTTTGAGTCACTTTGACCCATCCGTTTTGTGGGGTCGCCACAATTGCAAAAAAGATAGAATTTTAATTCCAATTTATTTCCGGGTTGTTCTAAAGCATTTCAGCACGTTCTTCGCCCAGTTAAACTGGAAATAACTTCGAACTAAAGCTAAAATCAAAGTTTATGAGGAAAAATAACTCATTGACAGAAATGACTTAAAGACTTTTCTAAGTAAACAGAAGTCATCCCCAAACATTAGAACTTTGCATGTTTTGCAACCCTTTTGAAACTATGAAGTTGAAAAGGGTCAAATTGACCTACCGAGTAGGTCTAGTGACAAAAGAAAACACTGCCCCAAATTGCTCACAAAACACTAAACAAGCTAAGTCTACATACATAACTTAATTTTGAATGCACATAATTCTGGTGATTTCCGATCGAATGGTCCAATGTGGGTATGTTGGGTAACGATGGATTCTCAAAGGCGCCATTTTGATCATGATAAATAGCGTTAGATTCTGATTCGGTCAGAAAAACTCAAATGACTTTAAACTGCACGAAATCTCCAGATTGTTCTTTGAAGCGGTCAGATTAGTGAGTTTTGGATTGATTCTGAACGTTGCCCCCACTTCACAAAAGGCTTTTGTGAAAAATGGTAAGCCAGAATCATTGTGAGACTTGTACGAACACAGCTTGCCCACCAGTGAGTTTAAACCTATTTTGCAATGCGAACGATTAGTATAAACCCAAAGTTATATAAAAATCGTGAATTTGGGTACGAAGAACGTCGCTATGAACAATGGTTACAATGATCACATCAATCATGGTAATGATCAAATTCTACCCATTTTCAACCGATTTTGCAAAAAAAGTAAAAGTGCAACACAATTTAGTCAAACAGACAGAAAATCATAGCATAAGTAAGAAGCAAGTAATGAACGACAAGCCTGCTTTAATTGAATTCGTTTTCATTTACATTCGCTGACTTACCACTGCAATCCCTACAGTATCAAGAAGTGTTACAATTTCAATTGTGTTTCGTATACATTGTAAATATTCGGAGCCATCATAATGCGCATAGCGTACGGAAAGCACTATGAACCAAAAGAACTGTGTCAAATTTGTTATTGTAGTGAAAAGTGTCATAAAAAGCTTTAAAAAAAAACTCGTTAAATAAAATATTTATGTAATTAAATTAAAACTTGATGTCAACAATTGCATAAGGCTACGTACGTTAGTACGCTACCGTACTAAGAATTTTCAAGAGAATATTTTGCTATAAAAAAAAAAAAAAACATTTATAATTAATAAAACATTTTAAACTATTAATTATCGGATTATTATAATATGATTATGTAATCTTAAATATATATTAAACAATCGATTTAGGCATGTTAACTTAAATGGCATGTACGTATGTGCATTGAATGTAATAAATATTAATAGGGGCACTTTGACCTCTTAAAGGCTTAAAAATTTTGTACCCTGCTTAACATTATGTTTGTCATCGAGCCAAAGCTTTTTGGATTATAGTGCCTGCTCGGAGAAAACCCAACGACATAGCGGATTATCGTAAAAGATGATTCGGGCGCAACTCTCCTCTTAACCCAACCGCCAACTATTCTTAAAGCTTCTCATGGATGTAACTGAAAAATGAAAATTATTGTTTTATTGTATCCTACACCAGTTCACTTTCTGAATCGATCTTAGCTTGTCTGTCCGTCTATCTTTCTGTTCTGATTGTTTTCTTTTACTCAACCTACAGGTCACATTGATGCTCGATTCCGCTTAAGGGAGGCCGCTATTGAAAATGGTTTGGACGGCAACGCTTTTACATCTTACCTTGAGAACTCGTTGTGTGAATAATTGTAGGATGGTGCAGGGTATATCCGTGTCATACTATTACATTTTTTTTTGTTTTTATTTTTATTTCTTTTGTTTTTGTTTTATCTTATTTTCTTTTTCTCATTACACAAGATTACTACTACCCAGGAACTTGAAAAAGACCCAATTTTTAATAAACACTTTATTTGCAGACTTATGAAAGTTACAAAAGGTTGGGTAAAACTGAACGAAATATTCAAGTTATTTGTCACAATTAATGTGAGCATATTCCAGTGTCTACAATTGCACAATTTTGATTATCTTAATCACCTAGAAATCTTATGTCGAAATCCAATTTGCACTGTAATTTTTTCTTCTTTTCTTCTTCTATTTAACGTAATGTAAAACACATTGAAAACAAAACAAATAAGAAAATTATAAGCGATCGTAGCCGAATCTTTTATACCGTATCACCGTCATAATAAAAAAGGCCAAAAAAGTAAAACAATCGATTTGGCCCGATTTCAATACCAAGTTGCGTCAAATGTTTCTGCCAAATTTAAAGTCGATAGCTTCACTTTTGCTGCCAGGACATTGTTTACAACACACATTGCACAGATGGGCGAACAGACGTACAGACAGTCATGCTTAGATCGATTTAGAATTTGTTGCTCCTCAAGAATATGTATATACTTTGTGGGGTCTCCAATGTTTCCGTCCAGGTGTTGCAAACGTTTGGACAATATGAATATACCCCCCATCCTTCGGTGGTGGGTGTAAAAATGAGAAAAATGAGAGCGCTTGCAAAAATTACATAATCCTTAAAAATAATGCCAAGAAGTGAAAATAATTACAAACAAAATTCACAAAAGGGAATTTCCTGATTATAATTAAGTTCGTTATGCATAATTTTAATTCTTAATGATGTTTTTTTTGCTGCACGTGTTTGCGAGCTCTGTGTTTTTCTATCTTATCTTTGATTCACTTTACCTTTTTACTTGAGACTATTCTTAATGCCTTGCCGAAACAAGGGTATATTAATTTTCTTACTCTGCTTGTGACAAAGCGAAGGATATTTTTTATGTAAGTGCATACGTATTCTTTGTAATTTCATAGTGCACTTAAGATTTTAATTGTGTTTGACTAAGTCCGTCAATCCGTCTTTCACCGTCCATTTTTTTTGGTCATTTTTTCACATATAAAATGCTAGATCCGTCCGCGTATGGGCCGTGGCTTATGCAGTCTGTACTTCGCCTTTAAGTTTACTTCTAATTCCCTTGTGACACGTACGCTTTTTTCATCAAGTAACCATTCGTATGTTATTTTCAGCATATTTTCCTCTCCTTAATTTGCATAATAAGTATGCAATGTCCATAAGCAATGTTCAAACGGAAGATTTCGTTTCTGTTCGTCCGTCCTCAGCTATGTCCAAACGTCTTTTTTGTGTCCGTCCTTTTCCGTGCGTACCTCTGCAAATCTGTTTCTTCTGTCTGTCCCTTCGCACCTCTACGATTCCGATAGTTTCACCCGTCTATCATCTTTATCTGCTTTCTATTATCTCCTTCGGTATGCATGCATAATTTTTCATGAATCATAAGCAGATTTGGTTTTTTTCGTCTTACATTGAGATTCTTTTAATTTCAAGAAATGAGATCACAGCTAAAATTGAAAAATAGAAGGGAGAAGGGCATTTGAAAATAACTTAGGTTGTTATTAGTACTACGTACGAGAAACGACTACTAGAAATAACGAAAGTTAGGACGGAGATACTCCCATTATTAATAGAAAGAGCGAATATATACTCAAGCCATTGCTAATGTTTGGATTTGTTAAAAGGCGACTGTAACTTTCCTACTTATTTTTCTTCTTTTCTTTTTCTTTTTTCTCTTACAATACAGTAATCATATCTTTTCCTTCGAACTTAACGGACTGCTATATTATAACCGCTTAATGCATTTGTCTTCTTTCTTGTTTACCTTTTTCTTTTTTTCATTTCCTCTACTTAGGCTCCACTGTATTTGCTTCTGGTTGTCCGTACTTGTAGGAAAAAAGTGTTTTACTTTGAGTAATTCGTTGTTCTTATAATTTTACAAGTATTGCAGCAGTGCTTTTTAATCAGCAAACAGGCAGGTTTACAATATAGAAGACACGCATATAAAGAATATGCTAATAATAATTTTTTATGCAAAGACATGAATATCTTTAAAACAATTTGTAAGTAAGTAATGAAAAAGTAGAACAAATAAGAGATATTCACACATTCAAAAGACGTTTCCACATTTAGAATAAACAAAGACACAAAAAAAAAAAAAAGCAGAAGACTAAGAGCAAAAAAGACAAAGAGGAATAATAAAGAAATAGAAGTTTGGTTAAAGATAGAAAGACAATGAACTCCTAAATGACATTACTAACCCAAATAGGGTTTTTATCCTATTTACAGTGTTTTTCGTTTCTTTTTGTAAAAGCTTGATAATATACATACGGACAGATGTGTATAAACTATGTGTGCACACGTGTTGAAAGTATATAACATACAACATAAAGTATTAAAAATAGTTATTTCTTTTTTTTTTTTGTGCTTTTACCACATCATCTACTTTGCTTTGTATCATTACTTATATAAAATATTTTCTTAGAATAGTTGCACTTAATAAGACGCAAAATAAAGTGAAAGTAATTTCATCTTGAAAAAGGGAAAAAACAACTTGAAAAGAATATTTTTTTACAACACAGTCCGACATTATGTTCTAAGCAAACACAACATAAAAGAAATAAACCCATAAGAAAGAATATGAAAACCTAATTTATTTTTGGCTTAAACCGAATCTCGCATCACATATCATTTTCTGTAGATGAAATATCGCAGAAAGTGCCTTAGAAATGTAACGATACCTCACTGAAAGTGCCGAATAATATGTAATATGTAATAGATGGGACGTAATGTACTCAAGTTATTGTATTTTATTATGCCAGCGTCAGCTTTCTGTCCCGCAGTCTCAACATAACCTAAATTACAGAGTTGTGGTTAGGAAATATACATGAAAACAATCTAAGCTGAATGTGACATATGGGACAGACTTCCAATCTATAATGAATACACTCCAAAGGTATAGAAAATTTATTTCATCAAATGAATTATATACTGTCGAGAAGCTTAAGAAATCTATGATGATTTTATGATAACAGCACAATAGCTCGCTTAACTCAGAAACCATGACCCACAAGCAGAATACTCTACTCAGCATAGCATAACCGGAGACAAAAACATAAGGTCATATAAATGTTGGACTGATTGTTGTGCTCTATGGTCCTCGTCCAATCGAATCTTCTGAAAGAGTGGAGGAGACGTGTTTCAAGTTAAATCATTTCTTTGAAATTATCGGCATCGTTTTTACGGTGCAATAGGGAAACATTTTCGGTGTGCGCATCCCAACCTTCCTTACGGCAGTGTTGCGATTATGTTTTATACGATTTATCAAATCTCTAGTGAACTATAAACATTTGATAAACGTAATATGCCTTCTGTTGTGGATATAATAATATTATGAATATTAAGTTTTCATATCTCTCTTGGCGATGTCTCTCCCTTCACTTTATTTCTTGTGCATAAACACACAAACATCAAAAGATATTTATTTATTTTAATTTTTTTTTGTTCTTGATTGGAATGAAGAGAAACACTTTAGGTGCTAGAACAAGAGCATTTATACAATATAAGGTTCTTAAGAAGTATGTACAAAGTAAGTAAACAAATAAATTCTGTGCGTATTGCTCTAAACAGATGAAAACATTTGAACTTTTAATTGCATTTAATAATCACCAACGTTTCCAACGAGAATACATACAACGTATGTAAGGGAAATTCACTTTAAAAAAGAATGGATTTCATTCTTTTCCCTTTTTCTGTGTGTAAAGAACTTTTTTTCGAAATTACTTTGATGAGAATCCTTCTGTTTCCTTTGAATGATTCCACTTTTTAAATCAAGTGTAGAAAACCTGAAATAAAGTAATTTTTAAAGCTGCTGTAGCTGCTCGTTACAAGAGTAATCTCAAAGGAGAGAGAGAGTCGAAATAGATTCACACAAGTGTGTCAGAAACATAAGACAATGCCAATTACTATTCCACATGCTAATCTTCCTTAGAGTTTTATTTTTCCATTTTCGAATCTCTTTAAAAGTTAAAATCAAATTTTGAGTTAACTTCTTCAACATTTCAAAAAAGGCGATTATCTCTCTTGTAAGCTCTTTGCAAGTTACTTCATGCTTCCGTCAGTTGTTCATGTTTACTTAATGGATCATATTTGAGTAGTTTATTACTATCTAAGTGAATTAAAAAGCAGGTAAGAAAATTGTCTTCGGTCACGATCAAGAATATATATACTTTGTGGGGTCTCTGATGCTTCCTTCCGGACGTTGCAAACATTTCGCCAATATGACCCTTAGCCTTCGATGTTGGGTATAATAAGAAGCAAATCGTATTTTCTGAGATGTTATACAAATGTCTCCCCTATCTAACTGATCACCTATCAAAGTGGAAAGTATTTGTTTTTCGGCCCAAACTCACGAATTTTGTAACAACAAAATAAAAGTTGACAAATGGATTAACTACGTTTGAGTAATATTCGTGTTATTGCTTGAGAAGTTTTAAAATATCCGATATTCTTTATAATAATTTGGGACCTTACGCTTTTCTGTTCAAGTTTACACACTTTACCTTTTTGTAAGCTGAAGAATGTCGATTCAAGTCACCTTTTCATGGACTTTAGGTTCGTATTAGCAAACTTCGATTTCTTATACGGTGATAGACAACGACATTTGGGATTAATTTCATTCTATATACAAACTTTGAACTGTAGATTAGAGAGTTATAGTACCTGTGAAGTCGCTTCAATATACAAAAATTTTTCTAAATTTAGAAAATTGAGCGTTTATTAAAAAAAATCTTATTCTCGCAAAAATTGTTGCCAACTATTGAATGCCGTACACCGCTTTGCCTAATATTGTATAATTCTTTCCCTATTTATATGTGCGGATGTATGCATATCCAGAGTAACTTTAATCAGTTCATAGTCATTTTTTGAGTCGATTCTTCAGGCTTAGTCTGCCCGTGTGACGTCTTTCCAGGTATTTTCTTATCCAACAGGTCACAAATTTTCGAAATAAATGCGCAAAAATTTGAGCGTACAATCAACGGGCGACGTAGTACCTGCACAAAAATGGAAAACGTCGGCTGCGCCTACCCGATATAATAGTGCAATAAAATTTAATTTTTTTCCAACGACGCCATAAAGTATGTAGACTCTTGGCTGGTTTCAAATTTAAATTGCATCTAAGCAAGTTCGTCTGCTCGTTTGTCCATCGATCCGTCTGACCGATTGTGCAGTATCTACGGCAAGCGATCTACTGTTCGCACCTACAAATTAGCAAAACAGTTTGGAAGTCACCTACATTTTTCCAAGGACACGCCTACAATGTCCACGCGCATATGCAATAAAGAGAGTTATTTTGAAAGTAAAAAAAATCTTTCGCTTATATTGTCTTTTTTACGATAATGGTGAAGAGTATACATAAAAGCTTCGGCCATAACCGAACATAACTTTCTTAAATTTTCTTTTAATACGTCCCTTATAAGCATAACACAAGAGTGAAGAGCGGTAGCCTAGTGGTTGCGTATGGTTTGCTCTTAGCGAATGAGCACTTACTACGTCTACGATCAAATATGCTCTACCGTACGCCGACTTCGTAGCCCTGATTTTTAGCTATTCGGCTGCTAATGTAAAGACTTTAATGAGAAATAAGTCTTACGTGTAAAGAAAATCTAATTTCTAGAAATTTAGAATTGCATTACGCGAAATGCTGTAGGATATTTAGAGGTCCACGTTATCGTAAAATAAGGTTTTAGAGTCTTTCGTCAAGAAATGTTTTCCATATGAGGGCATTTTGAACATACGTCTTTGTATGCAGGATTGTCGTAAAAATGATCCGATCCAATACGTCAGCGGATCACATTTTATCAAAATATCACGAAAATTGCGATCTGTGGATAGAATGGAAATATAGACAGATATTAAGCAGACGGACATCACCATTTAAACTGACTCAAAACTTGGTTCTTAAACGATTGATATAATAGGAGGTAAATCTGCTTCGCAAGCCGTTCTGTCACTCACTAAATATGTAGAAGAATTTGATGCTTAAGCAACCGTAACTTATAACGTAATGGTCAGAATATCACAAAATTTTAACGCATGTCGCTTAACAGCTGGTGTTCTCTGAAAGAGATATGGTTTTGTCAATAGTGGCGGTATCTGTAGGCCACGCTACGAAATTTTTCTCTTTCTCAAATAGCGGGAATAGTTGGTTTTTTTTGTCTGATATTTTTTTTTTTAATTACTTTTTAACTAATCATGATTTCTATATGAAATAAGCCAATTACATATATATGCGATTTTCTGAATATAATATAAATATAATATAAACGTATATGTATATCTTTATGTAAGTTTTTATATAGTAGATTTATGTAGGTGTACTTGCGTGTGGGTGTTTATACGGAGGCGTTTTCATGTTGAAATTCAATCAAAATTTATATAATTCAAATAACTGTAATAGTTTTCAAATGTTTAACAGAGTAAAACAAAGTGAAATTTTGCAAATTCTACTAAAATATTATTGTTGATGCAAAATCTTATGTGTGCATGCATACAAAGCTGCAAAAACATAAACAAAGTTCTAATATATATAAAGCAAACGTACGTATAAACTCGTATAAACTCAAGCAAACATACGTAAACGACCATAGCATAGCATAGATAACTAATGCTAATGGTGACCTTTTACATTTTCTATGTAAAGCATATGCATAGGATTTCATGATTGCACTCGAAATTCGACAATGAGAGAGACTTGCATTATTCCTTATATTTATACATACATACATACATACATACATACATGCATACATACGTACATACATACATACATACATACACACGCATACATATGCATAGACGCATAAATGCATATCCATATCCATGTACACGTGCAACAATGACTGAGCGTACGAATGGAAAATGAAAGACAATTCAAGTGTTTATGTGTAAATTTGAGTGGATGCGTAGTGCGTTTTAAATTTTTAATAGAAATGCATGTGTTTTAAAGTATGAAAGCAAAAACTTTAAGAAATACTTTAAAGCAAATCTCCATTTAATAAAATGTAAAATTACTTTAAGTAATCATTTGAACAGTAATTTAAATGAAAAGTTTTTAATTCGAATAAATTAAGATTAAAAATGTAAAAAAAGGAAGAAATTATCCGCATGAATAAACCGTAATATATGCTATTGTTTTAAACACAGATAAGTACAAATGTAATCTATTCAGGAAATAAAAAGTTCACTTCAATATATTTTACGCAAACAATGTTGTTTTTAAATGTTTTTCGATATGTAATCAAAAAGCAGTTACATACCTGATCAATTCTTCCATTATATAAAGTACTAAAAAAAATTTTCAGATTTTTCCTCCATCTAGGCTTACACTTCCGCTTGTACATTATATCTGCTTAGATTGTACAAAGCTTTGTCTGGCTTAGAAAACGCTAATGATGGACAGTCGTAAAAATAGTGAATAGTGTGAATAGTCGTAAAAAATTTGATGTCCAAAAATTTATACATGATTTCAAAATATTATTATTACTGTTGTTATATGTTAGTTCTCGCATTCCTGTCAGTCAGTCATCAATAAAAGTCATTTTTGGAAAAAACCACAAAACAAAAGCTTGACGCAGTTTTCGGCGAACTGCCCCTGATCTCCCACGAAACGTGCCACAGCCTTTCGAAGAAGTAGCTAGTAAGAGCAATCGTTGCTCTGTACATCTTAATTAAGATTCATCGTTAAGTAAAAGGCTTATAATACAAATGCCCAGGAAACTATGCAAAAAAGATATCGAAACCTATTGCAACTAAAAGTGGATGACAGAGAATTTTGCGTCTTTTCAAAAGAATTCTACTTTCATTTGAATCTGTTAAAGACGAGAAATTACATTTTACTGAATTTACCTAAGCAAGACGAAGATGCAACATCATGGTGAATGAAAAGTCATACTAGACGAAAGATGGTGAAAGCTGTCCCAAATACTGCAAGCAAATCCGATGAAATCCCAGGATGTAAATATTTTTTCATTTCATTTTTTGCTTTAAAAAAAAAATAAAAGTTTTTCGACTTTGATTTATTATTGACATAAGATTAGTACATAAAACAGAAAGCAAACAGGAACAGAAAGAAATGTAGAAAGTCCGCAATAAGTGTCTTATAAGATAGAGAAACGATCTTTATGTATTATGTATCATCAAAAATATAAAACAATAACTCGCCAAAGACTAAGATAAAACCAATTTCTATTAGAACAAGCAAAGCATCTGCTTTCAAAACCAAAGGACTAGTAAATAGTAGGAGTCTGTAAACGCCATGAGCATATTAACAATCTAGCTACCTAATCTATTAGCGTTGTAAATATATGAGCATCGTGATATATTCCATTATATATATATATATATATAGGTAGTTATGCTGCTGCATGAAATTGAGAATAAAGTCGTTTCTAAGTGGTCTTTATATTAAGCTTTGTGAAATAGTTAGGAAGATTATGGAATTACCATAGATTAGTAGCTTTTACCGTCACTCTGAAGTATGGCAGACAATTCTGGCGTAAACTTGACAGTCCATGGCAGGCGTGTCAACACGATAGAGGGAAGCTATCTTAGGTTAGCTAGAGAGTCGTTGAAGTACAGTAGTTTTTAACACCGCAAGTGACTTCATTCGAAAAAAGCGAAGTTAGCTTAATAGACACTAGAGAGCGATTACAGGTTTCGCTAGGGCGAAGTGTGATTTGTGTCATTTGAAGGCAGCTAGTCTGGCAGCATGGCAGTGCAATAGGCAGGTTATGTCGCTTGTCCGCTATACTGGCAAACAGTAGATAGAACAAAACGTATTCGTAGAGATAGCGAGAGTGTGGGACAGAGAGAGGAAGAGAGAGAGAGAGAGAGAGAGAGAGAGAGAGGGAAAGAAGGAGGCGACATGAATTGCAATATGGAATATAGCAGCATACGTGTTAAATACGGCGGATTGACCCTTTCTATCGCTCAAAGGCAGGACAAGTCCACCTGGAGTACTGACGTTTGGTAAGGATCACTCTCTACACTCATCACTTTTTGTATCAAAGTATTTTCTGAACGCCAGCGGTACTGTCGTTCGCTCTTACAAATGAATCAAAAGTATATGAATGAATCTTCCCCACGTAAGGGTTCAATACTGTGTACAATACTATGTATTCTTGATCAGCGTGAAATTCTGAGCTGATTTAGCCATGCCTGTCCGTCTGTGTGAATGTGGGTTCGTCTGGTAGATATCGATTTCAAACTTGATAGAAACGTTGGAAGTTTCTGCACGCAGGTTGGTATTGAAAATGAGCCAAATTGGTCAGAGCACAAGAGCCCAGTCGAGCGTAAGCTGTACGCAACTCAATTTTTTTTCACTCGGAAATTATTACAATTAGACGACTGAAATTTTTCACATTTACTTTACGAAAGACTGTATTTTTTATCTCCAAAAATTGAAACAATAGGCCTTGCACACACAAAGTTATAAGTAATTAAATTTTATTTTTTTCACTTTTTCTTGTTTTACGCTTATTTGTCATAAGACAGAATGTTTAAAACTATTTTGTACACTCCCCAAACGAAGATTATCTGCCCAAAAATGGGTTAATTCTACAATGAATACGGTAGACACCGCGATTATTTTTTCCTTAATAATACCAGCGATATGGGTGTCACATAAAAGAACTTGGAGAGTAGAATGTGAAAAGAATAGTGGTAGGTATGCCCCATTCGGCCCCGTCGAATATAACTTTCTTACTGGTTTTTGGTTAATCAAACATTCAGTGAATGTCGCACACACGTGAACTCAATAATAGTTAGAAACGAAGGGTCAGGCGGAACATATAGAGTAGCAAGTGTTACGTCTTTATTGCTTCGTCAATCCCTTATAGCTGCGATCATACACTATATTTGGAGTAAGAGCAACAATTCGTAAAATGACTAAACATTATCTTTATTAAACATTAACACAAGATATTTAATAATTTAAGATAAAGAGCAAAATAAATGCCAAAACATTTTCAAGATTACCAAACCAATGTGCAAAATGTGATAGATGCGTGCATGTATTTTAATCAGCGAGCTTTATTGGTGAAAACGATAAAGCAGTGCAAGGTACACAAAGGTTAAATTCGATGAATTTGATCTTTGCCTATGGAAAGGTGAAAATTTCATTTTCGATATTCATTACTTTTGTTGTTTGTCTCAAACAACTTTGCTGCCGACGGCCACTGAATACTCTTAGAAGCTTATAGTGATGCTGCTCCATCGTACCCCAATTGTCAGTTTTGGTCACAAAGATTCAAAAGTGGTGATGCTGATGTCAATGACAAGGAACGGCCTCGAAGGCAACGATGTTCGAAGACAATGAATTGTAAGACTTTTTGGACGAAACCCCAACTCAAACGCGCAAAAAGCTTTCGAACAGCTTAGCAGCTGATTAATCGATTGTCCGTAAATGTTTACCTGTAATAAGAAAGGTCCGAAACGGAGGACAAATGGCTGCCAAACGAATTAAATGAAAATCTCATTTCGAGCTGTTTCAACATCGCGGTTTCATTGCTTGTCAGGCAAAGAAAGAAGAGTTTTCTGTGACGTATTGTGACTGTCGATGAGAACTGCGTCTACTACGGTGATCCCAAGCCCAAGAAGTCATGGGTTGGCCCAGGAGAGCGATTCATATCGACAACGAAGTGGAGTATTCATGGACGTAAAGTTTTGCTATGCATATGATGGGATCAGCAAGGGATAGTGCATTAAGAGCTGCTAAAGCCGACTGAAACTGTTCCTGCAAATGTCTACTAACATCAATTGAACAAATTGAACGATGTATTGTCGCAAAACAGATCAGCAATACCGGTTAGCAGACGCAAAGTCATCTGTACTCGGCCCCACGCTGTAAGAGTTGTGAAGAATAGACAGATGCAGTTTGAATGGGTAGTTCTGTCGCACCCAACGCATTCACCCGACATAGCATCTTCTGATTACGACTTGTTTAGATCGATGCAAAATCGGGATGAAAATGGCTTGATGAGTGTACAGCTGCCGAACCAGTATCGTTCATTCGACACGGTATCCCCAAGATGCCAGAAAGAAAAAGTTGTGTAAAATTAGGAAAATATTTTCATGAATGTGTTTTGCGTCAATTGCAGCAATATTCTTGCAATACGTGCCCTATTCAAGTGAAATCAATGATCAAAATACACTTAATATATGAAATAAAGCAATGCGTTGTTTTCTAATGCTGAGCTGATATGAGTATAAATGTCTTATAAAAAAAAAGTTGCTCAGACATTAAATAAATAGGACAAAGCCAATAAATTATCTCAACCGGCTGTTGTGGCTGCAGGAAAGCAAATTTATGAAAACGATGAAATTTTGTTCATTTTAATCTATTGTGCATGGCTTGATCGGGCTCTCTTCCACGCATTCCTTTTTTTTTGGGTTTTTTAAACTGTTCTTTGTTCTTCACAATTAAACAACAGCAATTCAACTTACAATTTTAAAGGGCTTTATAAACATATACGCAGTAATACGTACCTTTGAAGCGTTGCAAATCGCGTTCTCCGCCCCTGATACACTTTTGCACTTTGAGTGTGAGTTGAAGAGAATGTAAATCTACAAATAATGAATACAAATTTGTTGTTAATATATATATATATGTATATATATATATATATATATATGTATTGGTGTGTACGTAACGACTTTTTTTTTCTTTTACTTTAGCAAACAATAGTGTTAACTTTCACAAAACGCACACAAAAAAACGCAACTTTGTATTGAAATATAGTCAGATGCACAAAACCGTATACGCTTGAGCGCAAGCAAGCAACCATCAAGCATTATTGTCAATATACACATGTGCCAGCTAAGTGCCATGCAACACAATATTCAGGGTGTCTAGAGAGTCTCATCTAATATCTAACAACAAATGGAACAATAAAGAAAAAAATTTGTATAAAAATTCTAAAACGAGAATAATGGCACAAATCTCTCGAAAAAATGGAAAAAAAAAAAACAAACAGAAACAAACTAAAAACTAAAAACTGAATCAAAGTATAACCATTTTATTTAGTACAATACACCTGAGTGACGTGTTCCACAAACGTAAGCATTTATGTATATATTCGTAAAAGTGTATATCGGAATCGACCCTTCCAAAAATATCACTTTAAATATGACTGACTATACATGCACAGGAACACATGAACACGACATGCATTGAATGCGTTTTATATGTTTAAGATTGAACGACATGTGATGCTCCAATAAACTGATATTTCTTTAGAATTTTATTCACACAATAACGAAAACACTTCAAACGGTACAATCTAGTGAATGTAACTAAGGATATATATATGTTTATGTATACGAATACAAAGTTTTAATAGCAACATTCAACATTGACATTGGCGGTTCATTTAAATGCTCATCTCCCTCTTAACTGCTGCTGCGGATACATCACGCTTGTCGTGTAATTTAAAAATGTCTGTCAATCTGTCTGCTGCTCTGTTGTCTAAGAGCGCTCTCATATGCATTAACATAGCGCTTTTATGAATCATAATTTACAGAATCGATGCCAGCATAACTTACAAATTGTATTTTGATGTGTTGTCACCGAATCTTTTATACTCGTCTTATGCTTTTCTCAAGTTTCAAGTTGATTTCGTAATGGAGACAAGACAAAGAAATGAATATTTTTGCATCGTATTCTTGTTTTGGTACTGATCAAGAATATATACATGTTATGGTCTCCGAAGCTTCGTTCTGAGTGTTGTCAGGGTATTAAAGGACACATTTGTATTCGGTGGTGAGCATAAAAGAAAAATGTCTAAATTAAAGGATATTACATTCCTAGAAATATTTACCATGGGAAACGAGTACAAGTTCCGGCTCTGCTTAGAGCGATGGAAAATTTATTCTCCTTACTTTTACCAAAGGTTGTACCCAGATTCATAGACGTCTGTATAAAAAAGTAAAAGCAATAACAAATATCGAACTCTATGGCCCATAAGCTACGAAAAAAAAGTAAATTCAGAAATTAGTAGCAGTTTAGCAACACACACAGCTCAAATCCTTGCTATTCAAGCTACTAAAGTTTTAATAGCATAGTTTTTAGTGTATTCATAACCGCCATTAGTAATACTTTCGATAGTTGTAACCAACATTCGTTCAAAAATATGCTCTAAAGCACGCTTATTCTTATATGGCGTAAGTCCTTGCGATGGCATAGTGACAGATAGTTCGAATTTGAACTTTACGATCAGAAAAATTGAAATTAAAGAAACTTTTGAAAATTTCCGCATCTATTAGGGGGCAAATCAATATATTTTTTTTTTTTATAAAATTGAGAAACTAAATTAAACCCGATTTCGAATTGCATAAACAAGGCCATTCTTCGCTAGTGGTATATAGGTATATATGGTATAGATAGTATATAGAAATAAGGCATAGGCACTCTAAACTTTCCAGCAATGTAAGAGAAAGTTACACGTTTGCAGAGTTCGAAATGTAAGTCTGGAAGCTGAAGCATATGATCTTAGTTTAAATTCGAAGGCCAAAAATCTCAGAAGCAAAAATTTTTCAATATTTACAAAAATTGAAAAATGTAGATTTATTCATGGACTTAGGGGATTTTACTCCACCATAGGTTTCGTCTTAATTTAAACATTGATCTCTCTTTAAATAAAGTTAGATCAGTCAGTGCTCGGTAATGTTAAACGGTGGTCTAAAGAGCTTAAAGAAAACCTCTTCCTGGCAAAAAGGCTATATACGATCTTAGTAAGACCAATACTTGGTCCCCTTCTTAAGGGCATTATTTAAACTCAATAGAATCCTTTCGAAAGCAATTCCTGTTCTTGGCCTTTAGAAAGTTGTGTTGAGCCCGTCTTGGCTCTTTGCCTTCTTACGAAAATAGTGTGTTTGCGTTAAGTTTACCGTTCCTTGAAAAATGGAGGGATTTGTCCTCGGGTGTTTCTTTCTTAATTAAGTTAATGAATGGTACTATCAATTCGTCGACATTACTTGGTGAGATGAGCTCCAATGACTTCTCTAGGAACTCTATTTTCTACCTAATCTAAATGATTCTTTGAATTCTTCGGTGCTTTTTAATTATTTCTTTGCAGCTTAAAAATATAACAACAACAACCTATCGCTATAGGTAATCGGTACGAAAAAATGCATTAAAATGCATGAACTAGATAACGATCCCTAAAGGTGTTCAATGTTACCACAATGAGCTATAGCTATAGCTATATAGCAGTGATGAGTATTCAAGATGATAAATAAGTTGACGAGCTAATTAAAGCGTTGCCTTAAAAAAGAAATAAAAAACCAAAATATAAAAACGAAATAACAAAATTGCAAACAGCTGTTCTCTATATCAAGCGAATAATATGCTATCAGCCATGCAACCATAACCATGAAATACTTTTAGTTTGAGAAGCGGAGAAAATATTTTTCATTACGAAGCAGCTGTGAAGCAGAGTGAATCGCTAATATCATCCTATATAAATTAAAGTTAAATTACTGCTATTATTCATTATTATTAAAACGAGTGAATTGTTAGAAATGTTACTTCTTCGGGGTCCTAACCAAAAGGCGTTCACTGCTTGCCCCAAAACTAAATGCAATCATTTTAGCTTATGTTTGCGTTTGACAGCATGCGTATACAAGTAGTGCAATTTGAAACGCGCGCACACACACACACACATGCACACACACTTGCACTCGTGCATTCATTCACACGCACGCATATATACATATATATATATATATATATATATACATATATATATATATATATATATATATATANTATATATATATATATATATATATATATGTATGCATACTATGTATACATACTAAACACTACTATATATATATATATATATATATACATATATATGTATATGTTTAGTATAGTTTAACTAATATTACGAAACTCTTAATTGGCATTTATATACATCACTGTCGGACATTTAAGCCTCTACGCGTGCATATATTGGCATTTTTATTTAACGTTGTATTAGCGATCTGAATTTGTCGCCTCGTGAACATCAAAGCATTCGTTTGTGTGCACGTGCATAGTGCGGATAGTAAAATGCTTTTTGATTTTCGCTGTTGGTTGCCGTCATTCCTCTCTAAATCTATTTTTTTTTTTTTCTTCTAAATAGAGTAAATTTCTGTTAAAAATTAAATCGAATCATGTTAATTGCTGTTTTGTTTTGTCATCATAGATGCACTCTGGTGCACATTCTCTCCACAATGCAAACATATAGCAGCAATTCAGTTTAATTCTCAATTCAGCTAAATTGCTTTAACATGCCCGCGCGCGTATGTGTTTGCAGTTTCTCACTTGGTTTTCTTCTTTCCTTTCCTTTCCTTTCTCCGCACTTCCGCTATTCCCTTCTTCTTGTTCGTCATTTTTCGATTTGCTTTCTCTTTACGTTTTAATGTTTCGGCAAACAAGTTTTATTTAACCTGGGACGAATCCCAAATACTCATCACTTAAACTGCAGTCTGTGTAGAAGAATGTGAAAGAGAACGAAGCGTTTAAATTTAAATAATTTTCATAACAGCGGATTAATTTTGGCTATCCTTTCAGAAATTTTCTAACGAGCTGGAGTCAATACCTTAGAAATCGTTTTAACTTTTTTTTTTTTTTTTGTTTTAATGGCCTACAGAGCAAAGCTAAATCCCTTTCTAATACGTATTGCTGGGCGAATTCGATTAATTCGTGATATGTGTTAATCGAGTAAAATAAAATGAACTAAGATTTAAAGGTTCGAAATTTCCGCGAGCAGGCAAACGAATAGACAAAACAGCAACTGATTGTGGATAGCAGCTCCTCTTGATCTTTCTCAACGTTGCAATCCAAGTGATAAAGTTGGCTACGCGCTCTTGTTTGTGATGATGGGTTTCGGTTAGCGACGTTAACTGGCACGTACGGAATTGGTTTTTGGAAATTTAAATTTTATTATCGTGCATCTTTTCCATCACCGAATCTCTCTTATCCACGCAATGACTACATCTTAACACATATCATGTACATTTTTATGCTCAAATTAAACATTCCTTGCACTTACGTTTCCCGTAACAGAATCAACAAACTGTTTCATTAAATACTCATACTTGATTGTTGGCTCGGCGTATATTGCCGGTTTACTCATCACAGTGTGAATAACTAAAGAAGTCGAATACCATTGTCTTTCTCAATAAAGGTGAAGTTAAGAATTCCAACTGGGGATAAATGCACGATTCAGAACATAGGCTGATTTTCAATTTTCGTATTTAAGTTCTTTTAGGATAATTATATTGCTATTTAGTGTGATATTCTTATTAAAAATCAAATTTTGGCAGGATTGCCTCACAACATTGCAAGAGAATGCGAAAATGACAGAAACTTTTCAAATAACACACCTACAATACGCCTGCACGCCCACGCAACAAACGATGTGAATACTTTTGCTTTCCGAGCTTTTTATTGTCGAGCATTTTACTCTGGAAAGAGAAAATATCAGCTGCACCCATCAATGTTATAGAATATGGAAATTTAGGTATTTTCTTTTGTTTTAGGATCACAGCGATTCGGTCACAATCGAATATAATTTTCTTACTTGTTTTTTTTTTATTTTTCTATGACCAACCACTCAGGGGACGTATGGCCTGCGAACATGGTGGTGATCGATTACGGCTATAAGAAGAAAGGGAGTGGTTTTTGTGAACGTTCAACTTGAAAATGAGGACATCAGATACGGCAGGAAAAACCATTCCTGGTAGGTTGTCCAAAAAGCGCACAGTAGGGTTGTTAAAAAGTGATGAGTCGCGACAGTGTGTGCCATGGTATATTGGTAACTCTAGGATGAGTGAAGTAGAACCCTGAGAAAGACGTGTAGTCCTGCTAAAGAATTTAACTGGTGGATATATCAATTTTCCTCTTTAGAACACTTGCTCTGAATGTACATATAAGCGCCCACAACCCACATTATCCCGAAGAGTATCGAGAGTTCTGAAAACAATTTCGTCACGCACGAGCACCTAAGCCCCCCGCCCACACATTCGAGTTATACCCTAATTTTGGTCGAATATAGGCGGTATAAATAGTACGGATATCAGCTGCAGTTTTGCTAAAAAACCTAAGCCCTTGACTGCGTCTTTCGACGCTTGCGTATCTAACGAGCACCGCCCTCTATTCTCATGCCCAGGATATTAAAGATAACCGATTCCTCTACCTTGCCACTACCGAAAGACAGGCATTGTTCATCACTTTTCCTGTGCGTTAAAAGACAACTTTGGGTTTATGTGGCACTAAAGCATTTACCCGACCCCATTCGGATATTTTTATGAGATGTCGACTTAGTGTTCCGTTGATAATGCTACGTTTTCTCTATATCTCGTTACTGCGCGGTCTCTTATTGATAGAGAACGAATAACACAAGGTGCTGTCGTCTGCAAAGAAGTGGAGAAGTTTGTGTGCAGGAGATCGTTAATGCACACCAGGAAGAGAGAAGAGGAAAGAACAGAGCCTTGTGACACTCGCACATTTATGTTATCTACCTCGCTAAAAGTGGAAATGAATGACGAAACTGAATGCTTTGAATACAGGATATTCTTGCTATCTTTATTTGAAAAAAAATTCTTATTTGTACAAAAAATGTTGTGCGGAAATGGCACATAGAGACGATGGACAAAATAATATGAACACTATGCAATGTAGTAACATCTTGTTGCCTATTGGCAACATTGCTTCTGTGTAAACAATGCGACGCGGAGGTATGGCGTGATTTAAGTGCCGAGTCCTGTAGGTTATATTTCAGAGTATTATTCGCTTTCTTGTATGACGGTTAAAACAAGCGTTAGTTGAAATATGTAACCTGTATGGAAGCCATTTGCGTTCGGTTAGCCGGAGTGTTTGAGACGAAAACACCTGAACTATTCAACATTTCACGAGCGACAGTATCGATAATAACAAGAGCATACACAAAATATGGTAAGCCCTCATCGGCAGAGAGGAACAGTGGTCGAGCAGCATTAAAACAGGATTGGGGCCAGACAACGTTAAATTACCATGGCGAAAGTGAAAGCAGAAACCAACATTCACTTGAACTGCACAACCTAACATTCATGGAAGGGCTACAATTACGAAACGCATTATAACGAAAGGGAGTGTCATGCGGCAAAAGACGTAGTGCCACCAACGTACAAGCGGGACGCTTGATGATTGGAAGAATATGGTGTAATCCGGTCCGCCTATTTACTACAGTCAAGCATGGGGAAGGCTTCTTTGTGGTTTGGGCGATTTAATGGCTGTATTCAGCTGGTTCCTTCATTCATATCACTGGCGGGATTATTGCATATGAATATCTCGATGGCGTGAGTAGCGGAATCTATGGCCATGTTCTGCCTTGATTATTAATTGACACGGTTCGTTGAATAGGCAAAGGATGCCATGCAGTTTTTTTATCATTTCCTTCAGATTAAATTGAAAAATCACTCCTTGTTTTCGTGGCAATTAAAGTGTGACTTAAAAGCTATGGCGTTTAACTTAGAACTCTTAGTTGATTCATGAATGTATTCAAATTTCCGCATCGAGTTCGAAAATTATCTGAATCGAACCAAAGATTCGGCACAGACGGGGTATGCAAATGGGGGATGGGATTAAGGCAATTACTCAAATCGACAAAAAAAAAGTCGGATTTGGAAAATATATAACATACGATATTTACGATATGATCGGCATATAACGCAACTGCTTGATCTCGGCATGAACTATCATATAACGATTAATGGTGGGCGTCAAATGATGGAGAGAACATAACACTTTGCTGCTATAATGCGAAAATGGGATCAAACGCATTCCCCGCTTAATAAGATATTTGTGAAGCAAAAAAAATCAAAATGCTTCATATAAAACGAATTCGATTCAACACGACACGAATTATCCGCGTTAAGCGGAGGGACCCATTTATAAATATGTACATACATATGATATGGTTAAGGCAATTACTTTTCTTAACGATAACATAACGACAAATATTTACAAAGGCTTTCGAAAAACTCGATAAATAAATGATGGGACTGGATGACATAGAGTGATAGCAAATCGCAATTAGCTATACTATATAGGAAAGGAGCAACCTTTTTTTTCGTTCTCTACTAAAAGTGCAGTAATTTCTTTCATGTTTCTTGTTTTTTCTTTTTTATAGTGAAATTAAAAATATTCTAATTGAAATATAGAATGTTTTGATCTCTTAAGAGAATTCGTTTCTCTTCTTTTTTTTCAAAATTAATTTGCTGAACACTTTCACATGTTGCTGCGGTCCAATTATGTACCGCAGTGACCACTAATGTAAAATTATCCATAACGTTTTGTCGTAGAAATGTGGGAATCAATTTTCCATTGTTATTGTTGTTGCTATTGCTGGTATTGTCGTTACTTTGTTATCACTGAAACTCTTGACAAATAATTTATGCGATCTCTTAAGTTTGCAAAAAAACTCCTCACATTATGTATTCTGTTTTATTTATTGTTGGCCGTTTCCTCTTTTCCTGTGTTCTCTGCTTTTTCTTAAACTATAAAAACGTGATTTTTACTTTTTTTTTTCTTTTTTTGTTAAAAAGTACTCACATCTGTTATGCAAAAATTCAGCCCAAACTCTTAAGACAAGCAATATGGTATTTGCATAAGTGTGAGTAGAAATTGTTTCAACAGCTCTAAGGTCTCTTTGGAACCATTTACTCCATAACAAATTGTTTGGCTATAAATTTTTATTCTCTGTTCTCCGTTTCCGTCCCAATTTTTTACATGTGGTTTTGGTTGAAGAATTCTCGTCGATGTCACTTTCTTGGAATTAAAACGAATGGCTTTTTTGCAAAAGTATAATCTATAATATAATAAACGAAAAAAAAAAAGAAGTAAAAAACAAAAACCACTCTTAAAAGATGATCTGATACCTTAAACAATGTCTCAATTAAGTTTTTCTTTCCTCCATTAATTTTGAATTAATTTACACGATTTCGTTACCACAAAAATAATTTTAACTCAATTTAAAAATAAAGTTTTACGAACACCTGTTCACCTATATGGGCAACTCGGAAGTAGCTGACTGTAATTGGATAGCAAAGGTTAATCATTCATTCTATTCAATAATTTCGGGGAAATTCGAAAAGCTATCTGAGTTATAAACTGGGATATAACTTCAACACCATTGATTTAGTTATTTGTATATTTAAACCTAGAAGAAGAAGAAGGCAACCTAGAAGTAGTTCAGTCCACTGTAATTGGATAGCAAAGGTTAATCATTCATTCTATTCAACAATTTCGTGGCAATTGGAAAAGCTATCTGCGTTATAAACTGGAACATAACTTCAACACCATTTATTTATTTATTTGTATATTTAAACATCAAAGACACAGATGCTTTCCCAACTTTAATCCTATCGTTGATGCATGCAATTGCCCCTATAACTGTACAAAAGTACATCTTCACAGAAGATTCTACACTTCGCATAGAATTCGAATAGAATGAAACAGTTTAACATCGTCTGCAAACATTACGAGGGGGACATTATTGATAAGTAAAACAAAAAGCAAGGGACCTAAATGCCACACCAGAAGAAACGGATATCACTTTGAAACAGGCAAGTTGATACACTACTCTAACTCTGACTGAGCAATCAGGAGATCCAATTTTTGATAGCTTCGCACCTAGAGTCTAACATCAGTTTGATTACATTCGGAAGCAGGTTTATAAATGTAAGAATAAAGTACTAAGAGATTTGTCACAGTAGATTCATGGCAGTAAAACACGTGTTGGGACGAGGAAATCAGCGAAGGAATAAAACAAATCAAACGATTAGCTACAAGCGACTCAAGTAATGTTGGTGTGAGACTAAGTTTAGTCATGCCCTTGTGTTTATTAGTCTACTACCTGCCTTTTGTTAAGGGATACATACACTTTGTGGTGTATGTGATGTATGCAGCACCCAGAAGGACTTGGGACAGACTCACGTTTGTTTAGCAAGGAGAAAAAGAGTAAAAGAGGCGAATTTTTCAGCATTGTAGCTAATTCTCAATTTCCAATTCTTTTCGTTTCAATTAATAAATTCTTTAATTTAATCATCTAAAGACTACTTCCTTTTAAACGGGCCACAGTATGGTTTCCTCGGACGAATGCTTCCAAAATTATACAATTCTGGAGCCGATAGGGTAAAGTAAGAGCATACATGCATAGAACAGTCGCTAGAAGAATGGAATGTACAAAGCTAGTTTCAGAGACATTTTCAGAGACATCACCTTAAGGGACACTAAAAACTATCAGAGAAGCGTAATATCATTACTATGCTCAGGACTTATCAGCATTTGCAGTTTAGTTTCCTGGGTGTGTGGGAAAGCGTGCATATGGAAAATATGGGAAATATATAGCTTTGCTGAGAGTCGTCAAAGCCCTGTGAGACACATCAAAAGACTGGAATTTACGTTAGCTCTCTATAATTTTCTATAACATACTGTTACGAAAATCCCTGGTTTTTGTGAAAACCCAAATTTCAAAGCAAGCAAAAGATAAAGATACAATCACGACGCTTCACCAGTCTCATGCATGTGGTGACAACAATTAGCAGGAATTTAGCGGGAAAGTAGATTATCGAAAGGATGTCGCGTTGAGTTGAGGTAATGGTAACTTCCTTGTAAGAGCGACATTTTTGCAGAGGGTCAGATTGATTGAGTCAAGAGAGCTGAGCCGTAATATCAAAGGGAATTAACGCGTTGCAAATTTAATTTTCTGAAAATAATTTGTAAATAAATTTCCTACGAATTGTAAATACAATGCAGACCATCCTAAAAATCACAATGCAGGGGTACGAACTTTTTTTCGAAAGAACTTGAATAATAACACAAAAATCATAAAAGACGGATTTACGTTACAATATTTTGTATATTGTAAGCCTTCTCAAGTTTATGCATACACTTTATAATAAGCAATAATAATAAAATTTTTTCTTATATCCTTCTTTCTTTATCTTTGGATTTTCTAGCTTTGTTTAGTTTTCATAATGATTTAGTGGTTTTTTCAATACCGTCCACTTACCAATTGTATGATCAAAATGGTGAACAGAATGTGAAAATAACCCATCTTGTAGCAGAGATAAAAATGTGGTTTACCTTCTGAGGAGCTAACTTCATATCTCCACGTCAACCTTCTGATTAGCTCCTGTATACCACTACCACGAATGTGTTCTTCTTCCAACTATTAAAACTGCAAATTTGGAAACTTTAACCGTTAATACGTTAAGTTGTGATCCCAGAATAAAGCTAATGAAGAAGACAACTTTGTAAAAGACGAAAGAGAAAGGTGTGGTTGTGTTTCGTAGAACACTTAAAATTAAAACGATAGTGATGTTTACGATATGAGAGAACCTAATCTTTTAACTTTTATTATCTTTGTCCCGAGATGATTGAATTACTGAATACAGATTTTATCAAACTCATCTTCGAATAAACTATCTTCCTGGACTATTACTCCTTGCTTACAACTATAAAGATTTTTAGTCTTTTTTTTCTTTTTATCTTACAGAACTGGCTAAGGGTTAAAAAAGTATAGCTGGTAGGGCTCTCGCTATGGCAATAAAAATAAATTTTTCAGCATAAATCTTATAATATTTTTATTCATGGCAAACTATGGCTTAAGTTTTATTTAAATGCCACTATCACATACGGACAACTATTAATGCACGTGTACAATATGCTATCTTTAGTATCTTTGTTTTTGTTTTTAGTTTCGGTTAAGTGGTTTTAATGCTTAGGCAGATATTCGTTTCTCTGAAAATTGGAGCGAATTTGTTTATTCGCAAAATAGAACAGAACAAGCAAGCAAAAAGATTTGTAGTTACTTTAAAACGAATATTGCATATCCACTAAAACTTGAGATAACTTAATTTGGTAAAAGACAGCGAGAGACTTATGCATTGAAATATTGTTCTAAATAGAACGGTAGTCATAAAGTTAAGTAAGGAATTGAAACCGTTATTACTTAGATGGTTTTTAAGAGTTTACAAGAGCTAACGGAGAACTTCTAAAGTATCAGTACCGTTATAAATATGTTTATGTTTATGTTTTCCAATCAATATTTGGATTATAAAGACCAAATTTCGTGAAATGCTCAAAACCCAGAAGATCGTTTAGAGCCACTATGTGTTTCGAGTTCGGCATTCAAATTTTCCTTACTTTTTTTTTTCTGCAAAAATTAGAACTTATATAGCCATGCAAAAATTCTGATCTACATATCTATGCATTACAAAGGGAACACGAAAGTTATTATAGTTCATCTTGTGTTGTTTGTGGATATAAAAATATGAGACAAATCTTTTGCGTACAGGAGTTCAAAGAATGCATATGTGCTTGTATGCTTACAAATGAGAATTCATAGTGGTGTACAGACTCTATTGTTTATGTTTTTAATACGTAGAGTGGTAATACACAATGTACATACATAGACAAGCAGTTACCGTTACGTTTGCTTATGTACCTGGATACGTTGAAGTTTTTAGCAATTTTTTGCTTTATTTTGTTCTTTTTTTATTTTTATGATTTCATCACATCTAGTTTTCTTTTAAAGATAAATATCTCTTCTCTTTCATTCTATATGAATTCTGCAATATAACTTCAGGTCCCAAAAGTATGCTAGATATTATAAGCATTATAATATGTTTCATGCTTATATGCAATGTTTGTGTTTTCAAGCACTTTGTAAACAACATTCGTTTGATAATCACAAAAGCTGAAGTTCTTAAAAAAGAAGAGATTTCTTTTAACTTTTTTTTTGTGTAATTTATTTTTATTTTTCGAAGAATGAATGGATGATTTTTATGGCCAAAAAAACGTTAGCTCGTAGTAATTTATTTAAAGTACAATAATTAAACATCTTTCCTTGATGCTGTTGAAAATAAACAGTTTTACTCTTTCATATAAAATTTCATATTCATAAAAACAAGTAAGCTCTCTTGCATTAACAGCATGCAGCATGTGTACACTACATGTCATGTCCTTTGCAACATTATCGTAGATGGAAAATTGAAAAAATTCGGAAAAAATATGAAAAACTTCAGCGGATATCAACGTATTCCCATGAGCTAATTTTAAAACGTAATACAAATATTATATGACAAGGCAGCACATTGTAAATGCTATTTATCCTTACCTTACCATGGCCAAACTCATGGCTAACAAAAAAAATGTCTAGTTTTCATATAAAAAAAGTTAACTAAAAAAAAAAGAGGTTACAAAGCATAACATATAGAACAGTGAACGACTATAAAACTATGGGAGTTTCATTTTTCATGGCAGAAACACGTGTAAGGTGTTAATTCATTCATCCAAAAAAAACAGGTTAAAATAACCGTGTCGGTGTTATTTTCTTCAATTGAGGATGGATTTTAGAAACCATCCAAGCAGCTTAAAGAAAATGCATACAATACATCGATCAATGAGTCCAAGTGCTAAGTAAGAAAAGCAACCTTGGTTTCCTTTAAGAGCAATAAAGTCAATCCAATACTTCTTGAATATTTCTCTTCTATAAAGAAAGGTTCCTATCAAGATCGTTAAAATAAGCTTCATTTTCCGCAATGACCTCCATTGGATCCAACTTTTCCTCTGCAGAATTTTTCTGAGAATTGAAGACAAATAAGAGTCGTTGGGACTAGATCAGGAAAATGCAATGGGTGGGACAACATTTCAAGCTTCAGTTAATGTAATTTTTCCATTGTGACAAGGTGATATTTTTTGATGTAACCAAAGGGAGCAGAAGGCCCTGCTGGATTCCGCGTCTCTCAAATGCTACAAAACCATCGTTGGGTAATGTTCCCAACCACCGCAGAACAGCCGTTATCCTCTTATAAAAATAAGAAAAAGCGGATCTTTTCTGTCTGAACAACAGAATTTTTGTTTTGACAAGAAGTTCATACGTCATCAGAACGGCGAACAGCAAAATCTAGTAATTAAAGATTAATCATTTTTCCAGGAATTTAATAACGCTTCCGCTAACTGCCTTAATTGAATTACATTCTAACAGAGAATCGCAAAGCAGCGGTATAAGTCATACACAATGTGTGTGAATGATATTGAAAAACTAATATGTGCAGATATTGAGACTAATGGGTTTCAAAAAAGAACCACTTGGGCAGCCATTGTGCACGAAGGATATGGGCCAATGTGTATATCAAAATGAGAGCAAATCCGACAAAATGCAATATGCGGCTGTCGCAAGTAAAAGAATCTACCAAGTCGGTGTTTGTAGTACACTTGATCATAACTATACTGCTTGCTCAGTCGGTAACTTAGTCGCACCACTCACTATCACGTTCTTTGTCCCCACTTCTTTCTGAACATTAGCATGTTACAAGTGTAGGGAACATCCACTGACAGATTGGTCATTATAAAGAAAGGAATGAGTTTGTTGGCTTAGTTGGCGAACATAGCTGTTCTCCCAATGTAAGAAGCGCACGCTGGCCGAAGTTGCGTTTCAAACTTTAAAAAATTGGTTCCCTTTACGAACGGTGACAGAATAACACAATGATCTGCAGGCAAGAAAATAACATACCTATAGATTGCAGATTAAAAAATCTTTTTAGCAGCGAAGTACGGCGAAAGTCCATGTGTATTTTACAAGCAATACTCGTGAAGATCCTCATCCTAAAACTAATATACGACAAACATTGAACGAATGATATGGTTTGGCTTAAGCATGTAGCATGAAAAAATTTTAATATATGCCTATCGCTAAAGCGCGGACACTTTCAAAAACGAGCCCTCTTGCCTTCTACATCGTAATATTTGATGAGAGTTTTTAAAGAAAATGGAGTAGAAGCTTAAAGTCTCTTATACTAACCTTATTTGCTTCTCTCCTTTCAACACACACTCAAGTTTTGGCAGAAAAAAACTAAAGCTCTCTGTTTTCGTATTCAAGTTACCGCCTATCGATGTACTTTCGTTTAATATAATGTTTATGCATGCATAAGCATGTATGCATGTTTCAAATTTCTTTGTTTAATCAATATTGCTATGCAACTAATATAAATGGGTTTTCAATGTTCAACTTCATTATGATCCCATTATTAGAAATTGTTGAAAAAATCAACGAAGAGTAGTGTGACCTAGATTCGAATGGATAGCTAGTTCATAACGATGTATTGATAATTATTTTAAATGTAATATAATTCCATCTACGAGCATATAATTCACAATGACATTTTTTCACATCTCAATTTAAGTCCGCATTCGTTCATTAAGTTATAGTTAATCCTATTTTTTAATTTACTCTCTGCATTGTATATTAAATTTTTTTTGTATTAAAGTCATGCATGATAAGGTGTACCAATACTGATAAAATTAAAAAAAAAATAAAAATAATATAAAATATTTAATATTAATTATATGCTTCGTTTAACATTAAACCAAGTTTACTAATTGTAATATGATTAAAATTAAGCACATCATGCGAAACAGTTTTCTTTAAAAAAGAAAAAAAAAAAAATTAAAAAAAATTTGCATATTTGCAATATTTGATTAAATAAATGCATACATAAATCAATACAGCAAGCTATATATGTTTTATGTCGACTACTGATTACTTATCTGTGATGGATAAAATATTTTAAAGATATATTCAATTGTTTTTATTAATAGGATTACCAAGTGACGTGAATCATATGCGTGTGAAAAAAGCGCCAGCATATAGGTAGTAAAAATGGCACCCGCACTATATAATATAGTATTAATTAAGAGGGAGAGAGAGATAGGGAGATAAAAGACTCCTAAAATGATTCTTCATTAATCCTCGTCATAAAACACAGAAGAGATCCTCCTGAGTGGTCGAGCAGGCAAAGGGACCCGATGGCTGTGGGCTCGCATTTCAGGTGCAGTGAAGTTTTCATTAAAGCCGATAACGTTAAATACTAGTGCTTTAAGACTCCAGTCCTAGAATTTATTACTCGAATAAATGACGAATGACCCAAATTTGACACAAAACATTTATATCCCAACCCTCATTATTCGTTATGGGCTTACCTTCAGTAGGAAAGCAAAGTTTCCCATGCATATAGCAAAGTGCTAAGAGCTTCAGGTTTTTTTTGAATAACGATATTTTCAAAATACAGCATTATACTGAGAGAGGCCCTAGACAAAGTCCGATCCCATGCATGCGCAATAAGATTCTCCTGTAAACCAAAAAGTATATATATATATAGATCATTCTACTACCTATAGAATATAAAATCTCTACGTGATACCTTAGTAAACGTAAGATCCGCTTGCTTTCCGTGTAAAATAGAAGCGAATCACGACTTTGGACTCATTATTAAATGCTCTTCCCAAAAGAGCATTTAATTCTTTTTTCCCTAGAGAGAATTTAATTGTGTTTGTCAAACTTACCAATTAAGCCGGTTAAGGCGATATAGCAAGGCTTGCTTGTGAAAAAGTTTGATTGATTCTGGGCAGTAGTTTTTGGTTGGCGCCCTTTCATATATAGAAAGTGAAGAGCACCATTTTCGGCATATTTTCCTTTTTTATTGTCGAAAAGTTGAAACGCTCTTCAAGCAAGAAAACAAATTATCCAAAGTATAGAGAGAAGATGTATTGAGAGAACGCCAGTGACAAAAGTAGTCCGCAGAATTTCTTCGCGTCAATTTTGATTTTGAAGATGCAGCATCTCCTGGAAGGCCGCGAATTTGAATAAAAGCATTCAGAATAACAACTTGTTGATAGAGAGCTGAGAGATTAAGTTTATCTGAACCGACAGTTTATTATAAAGTATTTGTGCACTTTAAGAAAATCGTCTTTCACTTTCATAAAAAAAAAACCACTAACATATTTTCCAAACAAGTGCATCTTTTCAATGCAGAAAATTTTTAATCCGTGATCCTATATAATATATACGTTCGTGCCCACCGTGATATATTAAACATGCCCATGCAATTGGCGTTCACAATATCGAATATTTTCCTAGTCCGTGGTTTATATTTGGCACATGTTAAAAAAATTCCACTTTTCGATCGTGGGATTGCAAAGCGAGGACAGCGCAACATGTCGGATAAAAAACCATGCAAAAGGCGACTCGTAAATTCAATGAGAACCGATTTAACAATATTTTTCCTTGCGGATTAGGAGAAATAGGGCTTCCCGCTGTGTTTGGTTTCCTTTTTTTGGCTTCATGTTCACAGCGAGATCATGTGTACAGCGATTTAAAGTCCGAACATAGTATTTTAACTAGAAGATCTCACAATATTAGCCAACGCGATATAAAAGCTAGCAAAGTCCTATTTGTAACGTTTCTAAAAAGTAATGCACAGATTTAACTTACTTGAGGGTTTGTATGAGGAATGTATTTTAAGACGGGAAGATCTTTCTGATCGTTTCTCTAGTTTAAATGAACCTACGAATTGCTTTAAACTGCATTCACTCATTGAAAGCTTTTCCCTGGCAGATGACGATCGATGCAGAGCTTGGTTTACGGAAAGTTGCGAAATAAATAAATCTTACGTTTCCCCGTGTATTTCGGCTGCTTAGAAACTTCTAAGACCGTATTAGGAGATTAAATAATTGAAGCTAGTTCGCTTCGCCGGCTTTTATAGCGTTGGTCTCTCAAATATATATCTTTTGATTGATGGTTTATATAATAAATAGATCGTTTTTCTTATTTAGAATGAGCTCGTGTGACTGTCAATGGAACATCTTCTCTACCCACTTATAGGCTATTCATTTGAATTGATTGGCCTTAGATGATTGATCTCACTGATCAAAGACCATTTGGTTAAGTTTTTTGCCTTGCTCTTAACAGAGCATCACCCTGTTCAACAGTGCTAGGCGAAAAGGGCTTCAGATGATGCCTTCTTTGAAATATTTTGCTAGCAAGGCTAGTGCATCTCGCTAATTCGATTCGCGAAGAAGAGAAGTCGAGTCAGTGCTTCTCTTCCATACATTTTTACTTGACTTAATCAAGTGATATTGTGGTCTCATTCGCGCCTTATAACTCTACGACCGTTTTTCCTTCCTTACGATTGGGCGAACCGTGCCACTAGCATTCTATCTTCTATCTTAGTTCTCTTGAGGTTATCTTATATTAGTGTAAAAATTTTATTTACTTTTATTTATTTATTTTATTTATTATACAAATTTTAACTTTCTGTTATAAACTGTTCGTAACTTGCGATAAATATTAGCAAATTTCATATGAAGTACAAGAAATTTACAGCAAGCTCATGAAAGCAGGTTCATAATAATCCCCAAACGGATCACATTCTCATTAAAGTAACATAAGTGGTCGATACGAAAGTACACACTTTTCCAAGTTTGTTTCTAAATGTATTTAGCAATGACTTAAATGATTTTAGCTCATAAATACCTTTTGTGTTAATATCTAGCTACAGTTTAATAATTTTCTCACATGGAAAGCAATTGAAAAATAGTTTTAATTAACTCTTTTTCAGAACCATTCAATGGTTCGAATAAGAATGTCTATCTGTCTCCTTTAACAATTGACTAACATTTTAATCAATTTTTTCCTAACTTTTGTTTTTTCTTCTTCTACTTGTTTTTCTTCTATTTGTAGTTTGTTGGATGGAATTAATAATTTACAAGTCAATAACCAATAACGAAACGAATGTTACGAAAGCTGCCGTGAGAGTAGAAAAGAACGCATTTACAAAAAGCAGAAACAAGAAAACGCAATAACAATAAAAATTTACAACAAGACAAGTAAATGTGCGAATAGGAGAATGTAACTGTAAGTTACAAGAACAAAAAAAAAAAAAACATACATACGTACAAAGCACATAAAGGCCAAGAAATTAAGAAAACTATAATCGCTTTAAAGGGAAACTGGGATACCCACTACCTATGGTATAGGTGGTGAACACAAATTGTTTGTTTTTTTATTGCTTGAAGCAACCAAGAGTTTCCTTTATATAGATTCGCAAGGTTTTGAAATATTTCCACTTGTAAAGTTGTCTCATTTTTTCCAAACTATCGCAGATCGATTTCACGTGAAATGAATTTCATTGTTAAAGCAAAATTGCAAGAGTAGGTTCGTAAAGCTCGAAAGTTGACAGTTCCATGTTTTTATGGCTGACTCAAATCAAAATCTCGCGCTGTTCGAAAAATACTTCATACAATGATACGGATTGAATAACGAAAAAAATGTACTGACTTTTTTCTTTTGGTGGGTGTAAGATAAGGAAATGAACAATTTACTCGATAGACAAGAGCAGACGTTGCTGATGGCGGCAGTTAAGCATTTAAGAGGATTTTTTTAATGGATCAAAAGAGCATCATGTTGTATGCATAACAGCTGCACCAATAATAGTCAAAATAACAACAACGAATTTATCGATGATATAAAAAAAAAGAAAAAAAAAAAAGAAAACAATATCAAAAGAAGACGAATTGAAACGTAGACGAACATGAAAAATTTCATGTAGTTTTCCATGTATCAGTGTTATTGAAATACAACAACGATAATCATTAATCAATGACAAGAATGACTTAATGCTAAAGCGACTCGAACAGCAGTTGAATTATTGTTTTACATGTCTCTTTCTCTTTAAACTTCTATCCCCCTCTTGGCTTATCTCTTAATTTAGATTTAGACGAAAGTTGAATTTACAGTAGAATGCGAAAAAGAAAATTATGAAAACATTTAAAGCTTATAAGAAAAACCATACAAGTCATCGGCATTTGACAAATGCGTTCGAAAGTTTACGAGAACAACAACAGCAACAAGAACAACCATACATATTAACCGATGCCATGAATGCTGAAATTTATACTCAAAGTACTTCAAGAGAGATTATGGTAAACCTTGGCATCGTCAACGACACAGAAGCCAACCAATCAAAGCTAATACATAGGCAACTAACAAAAACAGCAACAAATATTTTACCACTAATGATGCCATCATCATCGCCATCATTACTATCATCGTTATTATTACCATCATCATCGTCGTCGTCGTCAGAAGCAGTTGCTTTAACAAAATCCGCATTATCCGCATTAGGTGAAAGCAACAAATTAAAGGAAATGCCACGAAACCAACGCTGCCATCTAAAAAATACTGACAAGCAAATGTTTACCATGAATCCAGCTTTGCTATCAACGGATATCAGCTGCCAAAAGACCAACTCGACACCGCCATCATCACTGACGTTGTCGTCATTACCAGCACCGTCACCATTAACAATAACATCATTCGCTTATGATGAAGTTGATTTGGTGAGAGCAACAGCAACATCAAAAGCTTTAGCATCGACAACAACTTCCGCCACAACTAACAGCAGCAGCTATTACAATACAGTATCGTTATTGTCTTCGTTTTTAACATCATTTTCAACGTTTTCTAAACGCAAAAAACCCAACGCTGCCTTTTTCTTTACCCATCGTCATTTAGCCAGCAATTCCAAAACTGCTGTTACCTGGCTATTGTCTCTCTTATGTCTGGTAGCACTTTTCGGCTGTGGTCATGCTGGCTTCGCCTGTCTAAGCAATCCTTGTGTTTTCGGCGTGTGTATTGACGGTTTAAATAGGTAAGTTCTTCTTCTTTTTATTTTTTTCTCTCTTGCACAAATAGTTTAATGTGCACACACACACACACACACACACACACACACACACACAAACGTAAACACAAACGAAGACCTAAATAACACAATAAGCGCGTTTTTATTAACCCGACAAAATTTACTATTTGCCCTTCTTCCTAATAATAATATTTCCCCCACAGTTGCCGTTGCTCTTTCTTTGGCTTATTTTTGTTTATTTTTTTTTTTTTTCTTTTATTACTGTCAACATTTTCAAGTGCACCTAAAAACCCATTGAAGTGTTAATAAGCTTTCAGTGGCACTGTATGAGTACTCGAAATCCAATTGTGACGCCACCACCTACATCGTCAACTCATCGCATTGCATTGCGAATATCCTTGATAACTGTGCTCGTATATTTTCATATGGTCGCATATGTGTATGCCACACAAACACACTCTGCGCTCCATGGCATATTAGATATGGAACCACTCAAGCACATAACCTAAGAAAACTTCAAATATTTGAGAGACGAAATTAGTTTAAAAGTTTTTTTAAGAGATTTTCTAAAGACGCTTGTTTTCGATTCCTTTTAAAAAACGCTTCAGAAGTTCTTAAGGAATTTTCAGGCTTGCGATGTAGATCGTGAGAAGAAGACGAAGAAATATTCGAATGGATTATTTTAAGGACATTTGCATAGTAAATTAACAAGCCATACCTATAAGAAAAGCGACACCCGCTCGTTCTATATGTTTAGATAGCTTTAAAAGCATTTTTCATAGCTTCTTACGCCTGTCGCTGAAGAATAGATTTTTAACTATTAGCCCACTTTTCAGATGACTCATACAGTGCGCGTTGAGTCCGTCGTTTGGAATTGCGTTTAGATTTTTTTCATCAAAATGAGAGACGATTTTCTTGTAAAATATAAACATTTTCTCATCAACGGTCATGCAGCGATCTCACGGCTCGCATTTGGACCCCTTGCAACAACTAATGCCTTTATTTTGATGTCATTACATGACGTCAACTGGCCTTGCAGACCGTAGTGTATTTTTAACACAAAAATTTGTCGAGAAAAATTTTCCATTTTCTATCAATGCAACGTCTCCTTTTACACATTCAATAACTTTTTTCTTACATGAACAGGTTAGGTTTTTTATCATTTCCATAACAAAAAGTTTAAATTGTGTCGAAAAAACTGCTTTCGATTTTTCATATTAAATTGGGCACCAAACAAAAACTGTTTCACAAACATTCGCGAGCAAGTCTTGCTATGTCAACTATTAAAATATATAACGAAGATGCAACTTCATCGTAAAGGTGGAAAAAATACAATTAAGACTTCGATTGCGAAAAACCCAAATTCATTTCTAAGCAATCGAATATATTTTTTATTAACTGAAGAATCTGAATCGTTTTAGATCCGCACATCCCCCATCTGTCCGCCTGTCCGCCATCCGTTTTTGGGACGGTCATGATCCATAAAATTTAAAAACGTATCTGATCTAGTGCCTAATGCACACTATGGCGTATATTGAAAATTGGTTTAAAAAAGCAGCTAAAAAAAGCCATTTGCGCTGAAAGAAAACAGATAATGAGATGATGGATATTTTTCCCTACTGGTTTAGGAACAACTCCTATCCGAATTAATATGCTGGGTTAGTCTCAGCGGGTTACCAACACGTTCTTACCTCCTTATCTATTGATGTCCTTCGCCTTCTGAGTAAAAGAAAAATTCTAATTTTTCATGAGGTTACAGTTCGAATTCCTTTATTTTACTTCTTACATCGCTAACTCGAAAGCTTCATTGTAGTGCTAAAGAAAAAGGTGTAATTACCTATCAACAACTTAACGGCTATGAATTAAAATTAAAAAGTATCTCTAACTAACTCTAATGACCTAACGTCAGTGGTCGTCGGACGGAATAGACGGTCGCCTTTCGGAATATGCATAGTTCGGCACCTGTAGTGTGCGATCGCAGCGGACGGAAACAGGTTTCTTCAATAGGGTCTGCGATCCAATCCAGAAGAAGGAAGAAGGAAGTCATCTTCTTCTTTGCCATCTTTTTATTCAAATACGGATTGGCGTTGCCAGTCGCGGTTAGTTCATCGCATTCGAAGTAAGTCAACTAAGTTATTTCGTATGCGATTTTCCCATTCCAACCCTTTCTTACTTATACAGTTCTTACTTATCACAGTGTCCCCATAATACTCACGGGAGAGTAACAAACTGCTTGCTGTAAAAGAAAATGAGTGAAAAGTAAAACATACTTTTTGCACTTTAAATACATAAGAAGAACTTATAACCAAAACAAGCTGCATGACTTTGGTCCTTACACCTTTCAACAGCATAGTCCTCTTATATGTTCTTAATTAAAATTTTTTTTAATTTAAATCACTGTGTAGGTTAGCAATGCTTTTTGGCATATTTCCGCTAAATATCAGATCGATATCTTCTATAGCGTTGAAATTGTACCCCAGGTACCAGGTACCTTTGTACAAGAACAAGATCAATGTAGAAACTTCATGCAGGTCATAACAATAAATTTAAATAAAATTTAAAAAAAATTATAATTAAATCTTTTGCGAATTTCGCAATTGATTACGAAAATTCGTTTGAAAAATCGTACTTTCGCAATCAGATTATGTTCCCAATCAGCGTTATGAGGCAATCGTAACTGAAAATTGTGTCTACCCATCTGCCTGCTATATGTTTAATGAAGGCTGAGGATTTTAAAGAACAACGTTTTTCTTCACTTTTCATCCTTTTTTTTCAAAAATTATGCAAGTCAGACGGGCCATGAATTCCTACCTACAGTTAACGAAGGACTGACTTTCTTTGCCATACCATGAGTTAGAGTTTGCTTCGAGCAAAAGTATTAGACATGCAGACCTTGTCTTAAATTCTTCGTCCGAATTATAGTTTTTAGTTTTCACATTTGATTGTTGTTGTGATATGATTTGTATCAAAGTGTATCTCTTTGCATATCTCTTTCCTATCGTAACGCTGACGACGTTGTTTACGAGTTTTCGAATCCATTGTTAGGGCGCTAATCTGAGAATGACGAGTGATAAATTGACCCAAAAGAGACTGGTGGCTGGACGGATAAAGAAACAGACAGAAGAAGAATGTACATCATTTTAGATCCACATACGTACATGAAATTTGCCACTGATGGGTTTTTAATATTGTTTTTCGCTGCTATTCGCTTTAAATATCGAAACCGAAGTATTTAGTGAGACCTATAAGTCTCGCGATTTATTTATGGAATGGAAAAAAATGTATTTTCAGCGTCGGAAACAAAAGTGTCCATCAGAAATGGCTTTTGTGACATTTATTAACCTTCAAAATGTTGCTTCTTCTAGGCGGTCAATTTCTAATAAAGTCGGTCAAATCAAGACTTTACTCGAAGGCAACAGAAGCCCAATATGATCCAACAAACTTAATTTTCGTCAAAAAACTATACGTCACTGTACGTCATATTATCATACATCCAACGCTCAATTTGCGGTTGCAACGAAAAAAGTTGAGCGCCATTCATAATATTTCGTTCCTAATACATTTCGTTTATAGGGAAGTTTTTCTTAATAGTCTTGTTTTGGTTCTAAGAGTAAGATACAATGCAAGCTAAACAAGCTGGTACTTTTCTTTTTTCTTACCAAGTTTCTCATTCAAAAACTCTCTACTCTACCGTGCATGTACATCCTTACGAACATAAAAACTTAAATGCTATTCATTTTTTTTATTGATGCAATACATCTATTGGAAGGATGTGTATTTTATATACGGAAGTACTTCCGCCAAGTGGATTATTCGGTAAAAATGTTCTTCCAAAACATCTTTTGTATATAAATCTATATACATTTGTAAGTGCATCAACATACGTATGTATGTGTGCTTATAAACCCATTTCTTATAGGCTTGTATACAGGATGTTTTTATCTATTTATCCATAATCTCTAGGCAAAGTATAAAAGTGCTTTAAAATACTAAGCCATTACCTACGTGTTTAATAAAAGAAACTTTAAATTTATTGAAAGAACTTTAAAGTGCTTTTATAATGACACAAATTTTAAATGATAATATTTTTCTTAAATTTTTTGTACTTCTTGCGCTGAATTGCTGCTATTTAAGAAAATTATTTTTTAAAAGCAATTTTATATTCAATTAACTCATTTCAGCTCATACTCATGCTATTGCATCGATGGTTATACGGGAATACAGTGCCAAACAAATTGGGATGAATGCTGGTCGGGGCCATGTCAAAACGGTGGTACATGCATAGACGGTGTCGCTTACTACAACTGCACGTGTCCAGATGGCTTCTCAGGTACGTTCTTATTTAAATCTCATTTTCTCGAGAAAAAAAATCGAAATTTTCTTAAATTTGCTTGCGAATGCAAAGAAAATTTCTATTTAGAGCGAGAATTGTGTTGTTGTTGTTGTGTTTATGTATCGGGAGCACTTTGCTCTCTCTCTCTACAAAAAAGTGTTTTCTTTTTTTATTGAAAAGTGTTTGTATTTTCTAACTAACCCTGTGTGTGTGTGTGTGCGTGTGTTTGTGTGTATGTGTGCTTATGAATATATTATGGACGCAGGCATTTGTGGAAAAGACGTTAGAAACACAAAATTAGGTTAACCCAACAAATATCAGCACACTTGGGCATGCACAAGCTTATGAAGACATTGTCAGTTCTACACAAAATTTTCGTCTATTTGTCTTGCTTACGAGCAATGTTTACAAAACTTATTGTTTTATTTAATTATTTATTTATTTACTGTTTTTTTTTTTTTGCCTTTGAAATTTCTGATAATTTCATAAAAAAAAAAAAAAAAAACATTTAATTGAATTTTAGTTGAAAGAAAATGTATTAAATTTTAATGAAAAAGAAAAACCTATTAAAGAAAAATGGAAATGTACGTAATTGCAATTAATTTCCTGAGGTGTTAGTGTGTTGTTATGCTTAATTAAAAATCTTTACGGAAACTATATTAATATTATTCGCTCATATTTTATTTACTTGTATATCCAAACCCGAAAAGTTAGGGGTATGTTCATTTCGTCCATAAGTTTGCCACACTCAAGTCGAATCCCCAGAAGCCCTGAGAATTGCATATATTTTTAATCAGTATTAAATACTGAATAAACCTCTGCATTCCCTCCAGCTGTTGTGCTTCCGTGTGTCCATCTGTATTAAACATACCACTAGTTGCAAATATTAAGATATCGCCTTCAAATTCGGCTAAAATATTGGAAGTGCCTGCAAACAAGGTCGTATTGAAAGTGGGCTAAATCGAGCAACAGACACGCTTGCAATATAACATTTCTCTGAAAATTCCTGTGTTTTCAAAAGCAAAAAAAACAAAATAAAAAATGAGATATTTTGCTCACTACTCGTAAGCTACAACAGATAAAAGGATGAAAACGATAGAAATCTTCAATATATGTATCAAAAAAGAAACGTGGACCATGCCCGTTCTTTTTTTTAATTGAAGGTGATGGGCATAAAAAAGTCGGAGATGGATGAATGTAGGCTTCCCACTTTTGTTATACTCTAGCACGAGGTATATCAAGTTTGTGCGGATTTGTACGATACTCAGGAGGTCTTGAGGATAAGCCCAATTTTTTTTTGCATCAGGTTTCGGGACAGCTTCAGAGGCCACAAAGTATATATGTACTTTAGCAGTAACAAATTCTTTGCCGATTTAGACATGGCCGTCTATCCGTTCTTGGCAAAAATGGAGATAACAGCTTCAGTGGAAGTGCTTGCACGTAGGACGAAAAAGTCGGTAAAACGTCTCTTACGGTTTCAAAAAGTCTTCACTCAAAAGATGCAACAAGGAAAGAAACACCACATTTTTTCTATAGATAGTCCTACAACATCTTTGCAAATAAAATAAAAAAGTCGCCCACTCCCGTTCAATATTATAAAATATCAAAATTGAATTTCATTTTTTTTGTTTTTCTTTACGACAAGGATGAGCGACATAGGAAACTCATCCACAGTTGATTACAATTTTTTGTGCTATTCTGGTGCCTTTTATCTCCTATATCACTTGTGGTAAAGGGATATTTGTGCGGATGTTTATTGTACCCAGAAGATTTTAAGATAAGCCCACCTTTTATTGTACCGGTAGATTCCTATAGATTCATTTTCTAAGTTAATCTAAGCTTGCTCATCTCTCTGACCGCCTGTCCGTCTGACGTGCGCCAATGTATTTTTGTGTTTAACCTACAGAGCACATTTTTTTTGAATATTTTGATGGAATTTGATACACTGACGTTTTCTGGGTCGGGGCACTTTTTCGACTACCGCCATATGAAGGCTTATCCTACAATTTCGTTATATGAAAAGATTACAATTTTGCATAATCGCTGAATAACACTATTTTGGCATTCTAAGTTCAAGTGAAAAATGTGTATCGGCAACCGTGCCTATGAAAACGCAATCTTGATATGGAAAAAACGTTTAATTTTCAACAAGTCATGGGGAAAATTGGTTCACAATAACGACTTGACATGAAAATTAGTTACTATAGTTGACTTTTCGAACATCCGTCAATAACAACAAAACAACTTTCGTTAAAAGTATGTCTTTACATAAACATAAGGCGGAACTATGATGTATTACCACGAGAAGGCATGAATGATTGTATTAGGTGAAGTGGCGTAAGGTATCTAATCATCAGCATTGCCTGACTACAATGGTCTTACTTGTTTTCTTAATTTATTTGCATACAAAATCCAGCTCCGATAGAATAATTTCTGAATTAAGTAAACAGAGGAGTTTTAAAAGTAATCTTAAACTAAATAATTATAACTTCAACTTGTATAAAAGTTTACAACTGAGAAGAATGTAGAAATTTAAGATAGAAAATCACATATAAATAAACAAATAAGAAGAAACAGGAGAGAACTGTGCGCACATTCAGCGCAGATGCATACCCGTAGCAGACGTTGATTGAGCTGGGACTGCACCGTTAAAGCGAATCAAATAAGGAAAAGCTTGACAACCGATCACAGCAAACGTTGCGACGTTACTAACAAATCGTATGAAACAGATAGGAAGTTAATTTAAGGAAATGACGTAGGCATGACTCAGGCATCAAAGGAATTTGGTTTGATAGTTTTGCTAGCAGTAGTTGACAAATAATAACAATAATTAAAGCAACGTTAAATACATCAATTATCTTAATTCAAATATTTATACTAATCGGTCGCAAATAAACTCATTTGTCATGAAAAACCGCATGTAGTTGCTTTAGTTTTTCTTTTTTTGGTGAACTTGAAAGAGTTACTCGTATAAAGGGAAGATGCAAAAAATGAAGATGGGAACACTTATACGGTATTTAATTAACCGCAACTACTCCCAACTCATTCTTTACGCGGTAGATACGTTCTTTATGTGAACCGCGTTCTTTCAAAATCGCGCAAAAAAGTTGGCACTACTTGAAACGATAGAACAACTTTGGCATGGAGGGATCTGATCTACACTTCAAAGTTTTGCAGACGATCTACAATTTTCGTTACGGTTTTTTTCATTCGTTGGATTTCTATCTTTACAAAGATGATGGTAGAAACTCTTCGGACAGACGATAAAGACCATTCACATTAAAATTTGATGTAAGACTGGATAGCGCTATTCAACTGTTTTTTTGGATAACCAAGCAACAACTGATACTTGGAAAGCGTACTGTTGCCTTCGGTGATTAAATCCAACCAGATCTTAATGTATGCTGATGATGTGAAACTGTTTTCTTCTTTTTCCATAGAATAGCAATCACATCAGCTTCAAACTGACCTAAACAAATTGGTGGCATGGTGCTCGTCAAATTATATGACACTTAACCTAAATAGATGTAAGAAGCTTTCTTTCTCAAAGGAAGCCACTAGTTCATAGATTCGCACAAGTTGGAGGATGTTGAGTCGTTCACAGGTTTAGGCGTTCTCTTTGGCCATAGATTACGTTTCAACTTGCATGTTAAACTCTCATTAATCAAAGCTAGGCGCTTGGTTTTATAAAGAGGTGGTCCAAAGAGCTTGATGATCCTTATATTACTAAAAGGCTGTACACGTGTTTGGTTAGACCTATACTTGAGTATGCTTCTGCCTCATATAGGTGCTATGTAGATTCAATTGAATCTATACAAAAGCAATTCTTGCTGTTTGTCCTGAGAAATTTGGGTTGGGATCCGATTGCCTCTCTTCCCCCCTATGAAAATAGGTTGCTTCCGTTGTCCTTACCGTCTCTTGGGAAACGTAAATTTGTTCTTGGAGTTTCCTTCGTAATCAAAGTTATATATGGTGTTATTGACTCGCCGTCATTGCTTGGCGAAATAAGTTTCAATGTTCCTAACCGCTTCTCTACGCACTTTACCTTGGTTAAACTTAGTCACTGTAAATATAATTATGAGCTGTTCAACCCGCTCAGAGTTGTTTGCAAGAACCTAAATGACGTCTATCATTCATTCTCATTATCGGACTCTTTAAAGTCCATTAAAGCCACACTGCTTAACACAGGTGATTTACCCATGTCGTATTTAAACTAGCTTTTAACCTTATGAAGTCATTATGATTCGAAGATGAATTGTTGTTAACTACTATTGGTTGCCAAGCTTATGCATGTTTGCGATGGCTTAGGGGTTCATTTGCAATTTGGTCCTGTACCGGTTGTGGGTGTGGCCCTGTGCTAATTGTGTGCATGCCTTTCCTTTCTTGTTTTTTTTTTTTCTTTTTTGTCTTATTGTACTTGTACTAGTTTTAATAATAATTAATTTAAGATTACTTTAAGAGTCATTTGAACTCGACTGTCATTTGTTTTCAGTTGAGTTCCTGCATGTGTAGAATGAATAAATAAATAAAAGGCCACGCAAAGCACTGCTGTGCAAAAAAAAAAAAACCCCAATTAAAATGAAAAGAACGCTCAAATCAAATAAATGTATAAAGTATTTATGTTTAACCCCTAAGCAAAAAAATAATAAATAAAAAAAACAGGCATGTTTTTCAAAGAGAAAATCATTTCGAAGAAGAAAAAAGCGATATTCGAACGGGAATCGAGCCATGAGAATCCAGTAACTGAAGTTAATATGTGAAAGCGTCTCGACTGTCTGGTTTATTGCAATCGTATCGCGCTGCGCACTATTTTTTTGCACCTTACAAAAGAAATTAAATATATTGAACAATCATTCGGTAGGGCATCTAAAAACCGTAAACTACCCTGGAGAACGAAGCCATACAAATTCAAAACAAAGTGGCTGCATAAGTCAAAAGCAACAAATGGAGAAAAACCAAAAACCAAACAAAAACAAACAAACAAAGTTTCAGAGCGAATCTTGAATACCCAGCGCTAACGAAAAGAATGAAAATATTTTTTTTTTTCAATATAAAGTGATTAAGATAGCGTATGATTACCACTTTAGTAAATTTTCGGTAGCTTGATCTTCCATTTAACGACATAATGAATCCTTCGATTAGATATTAGAAGAGGAAAACCACTTGACCAAATTACGATTGTGTGTTCGAATTTGTTCTAAGGAAACACCCTAAACAGGAAGGCTGGAGTCTGCCGTGGTCTAATTTATGCTCAGAACGGATAATGCTAATGGATTGAGAATATCACACCAAACCCTATTTATAGACATATGTATGTTTATGTTTATATTTTTATACCTTGCACCACAAGTGTTATATTAAGTTTGTGCGAATGTATGCAACACCCACAAGAAGTTGAGATAAAGCAACCTTTTAGTAAGCTCGCCCGTAAGTCTGTCCATTTTGTGTTCTTGTGTTCACCTTACAGATCCAAGTTTTTTAGATATTTTGAACAAATTTCATACATCGACATGGTGCGGCCCAGGAACGAATGCTATTGAAAATGATTTGGATGGAACCACTGTTTCGACTACCTCTCATATAACAATTTATTTTGAAAAGTCGTTATATGAATGATTTATAGAGTGATGTAGGTTATCTAACTATGGGTAGTGGTTTTTCTTGTTATTTATGAACGTTTCTAAGCTTTTCCTAATAATTCGTTCCCCTATTCGTGTACAGCAGCGGATATGAAATCGTGTAAAATATTGAATTCACAAACGGCATAAATCTCTTTTAACAACTTATAGGTTTTTTTTTTTTGTTTACGTTTGTTGCTGACATAACACTTGTTCAATGACTTTTTGGCCAACATTTTATTTATTTCATGTTTCGTCATTGCTTTGCTTTATTTAAACATTTTTATATTTATGACAAGTAAAGTCGCTCTTCGTTAGAATATTTTTTCCCCTTGTTTTTCTATGAAGATTGATTTTAATACTTTTTAAATAATTTTTGATATTCAAAGCATTTTCACCTAAATTAAAAACAAAAATTATTTTCATTATAATAACATTTCAGAATTTACCTTTGACTACTTCAAGCAGTTTGTGTGTTAGAGACAGTTTTTACTACAGCAGCTGAAATTAAAAAAGTGGAATATGTCAATAAGTATGCAATTGTCAATACGTTCAATAGATCAATATGTTTTTATTTTAGATACATGTTCATGGCGTTTCTATTTAACCTAAATCCGTCCGCGTCCTTTGGGACTTGCAGAGTTCCTTGCTAACTGTGAACCTACGAAGCTCATCGTGGTAAGATTCACAATAAAAACAAATGCACGGATTAGGATTAAAAATGGTTTCGTGTAAATGATCGACTCTGTGTTAGCCATTTTTCCACACAAAGTGGCACTAATTTCACCAATAACACGAATAATCAGGGGTTTAGAAACATTGAGTGTTTTGAAGTAAGCAAATGACCCATAACGTGAGCAAAAAGAAAAAATCCAATAGAGTTACATCGCATCATCTTGATGCTTGGTATTGTCACATTGGCATTTCTCGATGTTAAATAGTCATTGAGTTTGTCTCTTAAAAAGTTAATTGCGTCACGAGATGTATTCATGTTAGACCATCTCGTTGAAGCCACATAGTCCAAATTGATAGCATCATTCATGCCACTAAAAAACACATTTCTTCAACGATAACAAAGTACAAGCTCTTGAGAACGACCTCTGATTACTTTTCCTCGATTTTTATCCACACTTCGATTCACGGCATTGATATTGGCAATAATGCGTCTATGTTTTATGATAGGTTGGATTTCTAACACCTCAAATACTACCCTTTAATCCCAAGTTTTTCAATTACATTAGGAATAGTAAGCTTTGTAGTTCGATTACGTTGGCCATAAATTTATTTATTTACGCGCGATACGCCCGTCGAAAAAATGAATATGTTGTTGTAATTAATCTTATCAAATCTTACACATTATGCAACAAAAAGGGTAGAGGGTATAACGTTTAAAAATCTTTTTCTTTTTTTTGTTAATATAACCAATCAATCAGGGGAAGAGACCTTCTGTACGTGTAAAACTGTAATGAGCGGAAAGAAGCGAGGCAAAGAAAAGAGATAGCGAGCCGGCCATAACCGAGTGCAACCAATCACTCAAGGAATGTTTTTTGCTGATGTAAGACGATGGCAATCACAAGGAAGTTAGAGACAGAAGGATGCCGGCCGCAGCCTAGTGGCTGTGTGCCTAATCGGTACGTGTCTTACCTTTACTGACTACGAATTCGCTAAGGCTACGAGCAAAATAAACTTCACGGTACTGGGATTTGAATCCATGATCACTGACTTGATAGTCGCTTTTCTTAACCACACGATTAGCGCCGATGTACTGATTAGTACTAATTTGGTCGCGTGCAGAATACTATAACACTGCATACAATTGAGTTAACGGAGACCACAGAAAGTTTTTACTTTTATTTGCTTCAAATGAACCTCAACCACGCTTTATGCTGACCATAAAAACTTTACCAACATTGATCGACAAATTTCAACTATTTCTTGTATTTTTTGCCAAAACACGGTGAACTTAAATACATCGAAAATGCCAGTTAAGGCTACTTTTTAGCAACAAGCATTTTTTTTTTTGTCAATTTTATATTTTTTATTAACTTAAATAAATGTAGTCTTTATAGAGAAAATATGTGTTTATTCAAATCATTTTCTTCAACAAAAGGCACGTTATGTTACATGTTATCTTTCGTACGTTTTTCAAGATGTTTGTCAAGGCTCACTTCTGGTGCATTTCGTTTTATTGTCCAACAGAAGTCCGCCAACATCTCAGATGTCTATTTATCCCCATATGTTTTATATTTATTTAAAAGTCCTTGATGACTTCGCTTCGAGTGTTTGTCACTTAGTGCACCACAGTTCTCTATTCTCGACATATTGCTGTTGAACTTTTGATAGCAAGCGAAAAGATGGATAAGAAGCTGTTCGTAGTTAGCCGCTCTTTTCTTTTCCACGAATTTTAATGCTATCATTTGTAAGGTATGGACAAAGTAATAACCAATATAACGCATCATTCCAAACCATATGATTTTTAAACAGTGCCAACTTTCAATATTTCATACACACATATATATTAGCTTAGGTTAGGACCAAAAAGCTATAAGAAAATATCATTGAAATTTTCTCGGAATAATCAAAATTGACTTTCACTCCTTGCCTTTTAGGGTCATTTAGTTAAGCCTTCCAATTGACAAAAAAAAAAACTCTACACCAAACTTAACTCCTGAACAAATATACCGCAATATCTAAATTTTCGTTTTAGCTAAAGTTCAAGTGATATTCTTATGAGTGGACATCAATATATATATATATAGTATTAAGAGCTCAACAGCTAATAACTCGATTTAAATGATTGAAACTTAAATAGTAGATTCAATAAAATGGCCAAAGGGTTCCACGTGCTTTTATCGCAAACTTTTTTATTATGATTATTTATTAAGTTGACTTTACAAATTGCAAAAACACCTTGAAGCAAGTTAGCAAGATAATCTCCCCAAAAAAAAAAAAGAACGAAAAGGATTATTTTTGGTTGACGTTGAGATAACAAATGCTTTTATCCTCTGACGTATTCATAAAATAAAATATCAAAAATGAAAATGAAAAATTATGGAAAAATTAAAAATATAATAACAACAAATAGAAGAGAGATAACGAAATTTATTCTGTAAATAAAAATATATAAACGTGTATATGTTTTATGAATTTTTATGCACAAATATATATATGCATGTGTTGGTTGGCAAGAAGCTAATTTCCGTGTTTGCAGCTTCAAAAAAAAGACAATATTCGTGCTCACAAGAACAAGTTGCAGTCGCAAAAATTGGCCGCAATTTTGAATATATTACCGTTATTACGATATCTCTTAGAAAAAGGCCTTGTCTGATTTTAACATTTTAACTCTTGTTTTGTAAAATTTTATTCTCAAAATATTGCCTAACTTAAACATCTACCCATGGATCATGAGCGATCGACCGAAAGATGTGATAATCAAAAGCCGCCATGTTTACCGAATGCGGCATTGCGCGCTATTTAGCCTTACTTCTAATGTTCCATGAGGTCGCCATACTGCATTTCAATTTTATCCTGTCTATTAACAAATTAACAACAACAATTAACGTTCAATATTGATGGTTGACCATTTTGCCTGACGAACTTTTCGTTTGTCTAGTAATTATATGATAGAATGTCTGATCCTTGTCCAATGCAAAACACATAGAAAGACTAAAATGGGACCCGGTCCACCAGCACTTCGCTTAACAACTTTCCAAAATAAGTTGTTGTATGGGAAATGATCGAAAAAGTGTCGAAAGCCGAACTATCCCTTGGGTATTCCATACACCCGCACAAACTTGATATACACTTATATTACAAGCGGGTTATGGTATAACTGGTTTTTGAAGACCTTATCATTGACAAAAGTTGTAATATTCAAAAAATGTTGCAATTTTTCAAGCATTTGTTCGGAACCGCATTAGGAATTAATTCCCATGAAGTGCAAATAGTTTCATTTACGCTTAAGAGCTAAAGAATTTACACTTCTGGTCGTTTTCTTAGATTGCTTCATTCACTTTACCCGTTCATTTGTTCACATAAAACGTTGCATGACATCAAGCCAAAATACTCAACACAATTTCCCAACTTTTTCACATATCGCTGATGGATTTCTTAGTGAAAAATGTCAAGAGCTTTTTTTGATTATTTTGTGTTATTAGTTCAATCCACCAACAATGTCTCGAACAAGTTTAAATTTCTTCTTCAATTAAAGTTTTAATTTCACATTAATCAACAAAAGTTGATCAATCGGAAAATTATTGCAATCAATTTTCATTCCCGAGCTACACTATCAGCAACATGTCGGGAATATCCGTTTGTTAGGTCCTTGTTTGGTTAGGTTAGATTTAGTAAACCTTCACCGTACCTCAACTAATAGTCAATGTCCAGCGAGATTACGAGAGGCATTTGTACCTTGCATTGCTTATCGAGGCAGAGGGACTAACATGCCGCTTGAAAGATATTTGTACGCCGCACTCGTCGGTTTGGCTTCATAATGAAAGCTAAATGTGTCTAATAATAAATCCAAACCAGAAAGATCGAGAATATTTTTATAAAAAATAGAAGCCCGTATATGAACGCCTAAAAGCTTACCGATATCGTCGATGTCGTCTTATCCACGTATCCCGAAAACCCATACATTTATTTTCAACGACAACCCTTTTTATGAGAGAATATCGAAAAATTATTCCTTCCCACTCAATAGAAGAGTGAATAGTAAATGGCTAAAGTATAAGAGGCTTTCTAATCGGTTTAAAAAAATGTTCTTTTGATTAGTTGAGAATAATATTTACTTTAATACATAAATTTGGTAAATACTTTCAAAGTTAAAAATACATTTCTTAATTTTTATTTATTATATAAATAAATAAATTAAAGAAAATATCCTTTCTGCTCAATACAAAAAAAAAAGAAGATAACGTAAAAACGATAATGAATTCATCAATTATTATCAATTTTTTCAGATTTTCTTACTGCTCGTTATGCAAACGATAAATGTTTGCGCATAAACACATATGTAAAGTCTGAGATTTCAAACGCAATTGAGTTTTCATTTCCATACATATTTCAAAGTTTTACTTTTTACCTTGAACGTTGTTAACCTTTTAGGGATAGTTTTGTTCAGCGTTCACGAACAATAAGCATAAATTTAAATTCTAGTCTTCTTCTTCGAACTTCCGTTTACAAACAAATGAACAAAAAGGTTTTGTTAGTAGTAAAAGAGAAAAAAAAAAAGACGAAAAAGAAAAAAGGAAAAAGAAAGTCACTTTTGTAACATTTTCTACAAATATTCTCTTTTCCTTATTTCATCTCTCTCTCTCTCTGTCTCTATCTTTCACGTTGCTGCTCTTATCACGCTACTATTCATTACATAAAAACCCAAACACTACCTAAAGGTAAATAACTGGTAAGGACGAAAGGAAGCTGATAAAGCAGAGAGAACGACGGGGCGAAAGAGGGAAGTAAAAATTGTTCGAGAGAGAGGGAGAAAGGGCTATTCAATGGTATGAAACTTGCAACTGTTATGCAGATTTATGCTTGCATTAATTTGACTTTATGTAACAGTTTTCTTCTTCTTTTTTGGGTTGCTTGTACATTTAAGAGTAAATGCAAAGAAAAAAACGACAGTGAAAACTATGATAAATGAAATTTTAAAGCGGAGATTTGGATTTGAAAAAAGTATTATTAAAAAATTTTAAAACAAATTTAAAATAAGGCGACGGCAGTATAAAAATTGTTGCTCTTGCAAGCTTTCATTCATATATTCACTTATTAGTATATTAACGTATTCATATATGCGCATATTCACATGTTTATGTAATCTTGTATTCACATATTCATATAATTAAATATCCAATAATTTATATATTTGTATATTCAGGTATTCATATATGCGTACATTTAGGTATTCATATAATCGTATACTCACATACATTCATATATTAATGTATTCATACATGCAAATGTTCGTCTGTTCATATATGCAAACACTGAAACATCTCAACATTCATATATGCACGTATTCATATATTTATACGTTCATATATTCACATATTCAATTATTCATACACACGTATATTTACATATTCATATATAATCATAGTCATTCATGAATTCATATATTGAAATGTTAATCTGTTCATATGTTTAAACACTGATATATTCCTGGGCTCGTGTATTCGTACATTCATATATTTATGCATTCACATATTTATACATTCACATATTCATACTTTTATTCATGCATATACTCATGTATTCATATTAAAAATTAAAAAAAATTAGGGTGAATTCATTTTAATCTGCGTCGCCTTGAAAGTACCTCCCATCGAACATTATACACTTATACCAACGTTTTTTCCAATCCTCGGAACAGTCGTTATAGTGGATTTCTGCTTTCCGCCATGCAGGTTGTATCTCTTCAATCGAATCAAAATCTTGTCCCCAGCGTAGTCTTTTTAGTTTAGAAAACAGTCAGAAGTCAGTGGTTGAGGAACGATATGGATTGAATTTTTAAGGAATCGGTGTCGAAGAATTATTGCGGTAATTGAATGTTCTTGGTACCAACCGAGATTTGACGCGTTTCAGGTATAAAATATCTTTTAAAATATTATTGACTGGCCAGTTTGAAATGCCAACAGTGGTAGAAAGATCCCTAATTGTAAATCGTCGGCCTTTTAGCATTAATTGATATGTTTGACGCGGAATTTTATTTTCTGGGGAAATCAATTAGTTGGCATGAAACTAGTTATGGGATTTCCGCAACAATATGTTCAGGTGTTCATGTATTTATACTGTAATGTATTCATACATTCATGTATTAATGTATTCAAATATGCATATTCTTAAGTATACATATATTCTAGTATGCATACATTCACGTATTCATATACTCAAATAATCGTTCATTCATTTATTCATACATTCAGATATATTCATGTATTCATAAATTTATTTATTCATATGCTCACATATATTCACAAAATTTATATACTTAATAGTCATAAATATTCAAATTTTATAAGCATTTCATGCCTCCACTTCGCACTCGTGGACACTTGCTTGGAAGCAAATACAGATTAATACTTTCTCAACTAGTTTATTATTAATATACCAAAAAAGCTCAATTTAATTTAGAGAACTAAAGCATCAATACTTAAATGGTTCCGTTTTTTTCGCTCATATACACATGTACGGTTCATTGACGCAGCTATTTAATTTAATTATAGTTGAAAACTTCCTTTTTTCATTACTTAGCATTACTGATTCACACTCTGCGGTAGTGTGCTGTTTAAACGTCATTTAAATGTTCAAATAAAACGAACAAATGATCACATATCGCATATCCGGGCGTGTGTATATATGTATTATAAATTCAATATTGTACCCGTACTCATATCAATGCATCGTAAATAATGCAGTTTGACAAAAAGCTAAAGACCTTTTTTACCATAACATTTATTAAAATTTTTATTTGATATGTAAATGAAACCCACACCACGCATAAAGAGATATCTTTAATAAAAGACTTCAGTTTCATGCATAAAAACTGTTCAAAATAATATCCATTAAATTGATATTTTCATAGTCGACCTTTTGCTATAAAAAGCAAGTGTATATATACATATGGATATCTAAAGGCAAACATATACATACATACATGCATACATACATACATACATACATACATACATACATACATACATACATGCATACATACATACATACATTCGTACATATAATATATATATACTCATGTGTTACCTTTAACTGCTACTTTCTTCTTAAGGTTTTTGTTTTCTCTGTGTTTATACATCAGAAGACATAAGTAATTTTGTCATTTTATTTGCAAGCTCTCAAATATTGGATTTGAGCGACCAGATATTATGTAAATATAGACTATATATAGTCATGGACATGGACACAAAGCTTCCGGAAGCTATGCTAATTGGGCAAGATATTAAGTGACAGAAATATCCCTGCAGTTAAGCCAACTTTTTTTAGAAAGGATTAAACTTTTTTATCCGAAATAAAATACTAGCGAACTTACCTGCACCATAAGTATTACGCAACTAATGCATGATAAGTATTACACAACTAATTGCAGATAAATGCAAATTTTTAATTGGCTGCTTAATATAGAAAATAATTCAAAAAGTCAATTAAATACCTGAGTGTAAATAAAAATATAGTAAAAAAACAAAAACAAAAAAGAAAGAATAGAAAAACCATAATCCGAAATCTGTGGATGCGATTTTAAATAGACTTGACATAAATATAACATCGATTCTCTAGGAAAGAAGTTAGCTAACTCACTTGTCTATCTATAAGAATAGTTCGAAGCTTATATAACACACCCTTGATCATTCAAAGATCGTACCCAAGCAGCTTTATAATCCTTTTGCATTTAGTATTTGATCGGTCACTAATGATTGGAGAAAACAATGTGCTTTACTGTTTTAGTTTTTGTGATTTTGTATCAAATTTGGTAAACCACATCCATAGTCGTAACAATCCTCCAATATTAACTTTCTTCATAAAACAAAATTTTTGAGTCACGGAATTCATGAAGAAAATGCTTTGATTGATAATTGTTTTGCGACTCCTAACATCTCCGTATTGTACACAGAGTATCACCGCAAAAATGAAGGGCAAACGTGAACTTTGCAGCGTAGATTTTAATTTCATGGGCACAATTCAATTTTGAATATTTACGTGATCCCATAATGGAAAAACTTTTCATTCAACAATATCTTCTGTTTGCCTTACGTGGTTTAGAACAGGATACGAGCAAGTACTTGCCGGAGCACGAACTTCGGTTACTTTTGATAAATTTAACGAGTCCTGAACGGAGGCTTGATCCTTGGAATAGACTTTCTAATGAAACTCATGCAAGGACATATTTCGTCACCATTCTTGCTCACTAAGTGTCTCAAGGAATTTTCTTCCTCTTAAGTTGCGTCAATGTGCGACTATATTATGAAATCTTTTTTTCCTTTCCGCTTGTTATGTAAACAATTTAATGATGTTTATTATTCGATTTCAATAGACATTTCCCGTGATTACGTAAAATCGTTGCTGCTTGACTTACGCCATTAAGACTGTTTCTCTATACAATTGAATTGAATTCGTCATAAAGGAGAATCGGGGGTACTTACGACATCAACCGTTGCATTACAGTTTCCTATTGATACCTCATGTCTCCTGTCCTCACGACAGCAACCGTTGCGCTATAGTTTTCTATAGATATTTTTTCCTTCTGTCTCTGTTGCAATGGTAAACTAATACTTTAAATTATCGAACTAAATACTTGGTGCTTCTTTCATTTAAATTTTTTAAGTTAAGTTAAGATAAACGAATCGTATTATAGGTGTGCAACCTGATTCTCTATATAGTGTTTTTCCACTTTGCGGTACCCATCTAATTAATTTTTATTTCTGTGTTCGGTGTTTCCGTTAGCTAATATTTCATGCGTGACCACGCCTACTATTAATGAAAAAAATGATTTGCTATATAAAATTTAGTTTAGCATTAGAATAACTCTTGCTAAGCGAACTGTTTTAATAAAATAGATATTGATTCTATCCCAGGATCAGTCCTGCAACAATTCCTCATATGCAATTAATGAAGACTTCAAGTGTTCACCTTACAAAATGGAGCCCAAAATCTATATAAATGTGCCTCAATTTAATGCGTTCACAGATTTTATAAACCAAATAAGTGAAGATACTCGCACTTCATTACGCCTGATGGCATGCAAAAGTAACTTTTTATAAAAATATTTATCATTTGTTTAAAATATTTAACGCAAAATAAACCGCAAAAAGAACTAAACACACTCTGGTTGTATGACTGACATTTGTTGGTTTATCTAAATGTGCTTTAAGCTCGATTGCCTATAAAACACCTGTGTGTTATCTGTGAATGTATTTTTGTAATGTAAATTGTAATGAAAAAACTTTAAAATATGGTAAACAGATTTTTTCCTTTTTTTTGCCCATAAGTTTCCCTTAAATTTATGTCGAAATTTTTAGTTAAACAGCATTTTTTAAATTTTAAATTAACTGCTAAGCGGTCGAAAATTGCACAAGCAGTTGGGAAATAATTCGTGGTATTTTTAATCAAAAGAAATTTGTTTAAAGCAAACGCATTTAATTTTTTTCTTCTTTTAGTCAAATTTTACAATGTTTGATACTGAAATAACCTTTCAAATTAAGATAATTAAAAAAAATTGTTGCTTCTTTTCTCCCACATCTGCATCATATTTAGCTGAGACGCCACAGCAACGTTCGGTACAATTAGGGATGTAAAAGTTGCATTAATGAGTAGCGTATGTGTTTTTCGAAAAACTAATACATTTTACAAACATATTTATTTTTTTTGTACCCTACACCACTTGTCGTGCAGGGATGCTGAAAAAAACCCACATACTGGAGAGAAACGGTTGGAATCTTTTTTATACGCCGATGGCCTAAAATCTTTCGGTCTGCCACCTGCTTGTGTCATATTTCACGAAAGTGCTTCAACTTTCACAACCGAAATCAAAGCTATCCTTCACGCTGCGAACCTTTCCCATAAAGACAAACTCAAAACCGTCATTGTTACTGATAGTTTGTCTGCATTAACAGCTATACGGAGCCCTTCGATTTCGAGTTGGAGCACCATCAACAAATTAAGGATTATCGTTACAACACCTGACGAAAAAATTAAAATGCTTTGGATACCAAGTCATATCGGTTTATTGGGAAATGAGCAGACTTATCGAGCGGCGAAATATGCTGCTTCTCCACCTCTAACTATGGATGTTGCCACGGAAAAGTTGGATCTTCAAAGATACACAGGAAGAAAAGTTGAACAGAAAATTGCAGAAGGAAATCCGCAATATCATCATCAGCACTACTCTTCTATTAAGCCTCAATTAATTCCACCTTTATATGCAACAAATATTGAGAAAATCAAGATCCAAACATTTTCGAGAATTCGCCTTGACCATACTATTGCAACTCACCAATGCATCGTAAAGAAGTCTTCCTCGACAAATTCACACTATAAAGCACATTCTCTGTGACTGCCTTAACTTTTCCTTGGCTAGAAGTACTGCATTCGAAGCGAATAATCCTATGGTCATTCTAAAATCAGCTACAGAACAGAATATTAATACAATATATTACTTTATAAATACTACCAGACTCAATATCTAATGTACTTTTATAAATTAGAGCCGACAGTCGGTGTTGCTAGTGCTCAATGTCTTTTTCTTTTAATCTAAGAATTTATTTCATTAGTCTAAAATTGCGATAATAATAATAATAAGATAATTAAAAAATTTGTTGCTTGTTTTCTCCTATATCTACACTGTATTTAGCTGAGACACCATAGCAACGTTCGATACAATTAGGGCTGTAGCAGTTGCATTAATGAATAGCGTATATGTTTTTCGAAGAGCGAATACATTTTACAAACATATTCTTCTTTTGTACCCTACACCACTTGTCGTACAATACTCAGAAGGTCATGAAGTAGATTCATGTTTTATTATACCTCTTGTCTGTCCCTCTGTCCATGTCGTTTTATTGCGTCAATCTACAAATTGATACACCGACGGGTTTTTGCCCAACCGCGGACTCTATTGAAAATGGTTGGGATCGGATCATCTCTTCTAGTACTTTCCATATAAAACTACAAAAGGCGCAACATGCCAGTGGGATGGGGTAGGGTATTTAATGGTGATCCGTGGCGCAATATAGTGTTTTTACTTTTTTCTTTCTTTTTTAACAAATTTATTTTACTTACTCCGCAAACATAGCTCACATTACTTCTGTAGAATTAATCTGAGGAGAAGTTAGTGTCTTATAATTTCAACGGGTTATCAGTTCAATAGTTAGGGCGGTATTTTAAGATTATACTCCACCACTAGTCGTAGGGAAAAACGATGCCTTTTCTTATCATAATTTTGTTGATTTTGTTCGAATTGCAATATTAAATAAAATATTCGAATATCAATTGGTATCCATAACATCGTTAAGTCGCGGAAACGACAAACAAAAGAATGCCTTGTAACTTCGGACGTCGCTGTGATATTATCCAGAATACGAATATTAATCTTAAGCTGATCAAGGGCGGCTTTTGTTTAACTATTACTAACTATACTAATATACTCGTAAAGTATGACAGATGAATAGAAGGCCTTACTAATCAATCTAATGTGTAGTGTGCAAAGCCAGATTAAATCGGATAGAAAGACAAGATATAAGAGAAAAAAAAAATTGTAAAAGAAAACCTTTATGAAAATAAAAATGTAAGAAAATTACATTCGGTTGCAACTAAATCTTTATCCATCTCCCTTATTCTAAAAAACATTGAAAAAAAGGAAAAAACCAAATTACGATATTCTACAATATTGTGGGGCGAGCCTGATCTTTTCTATTTTTGTAGAATATTATTTTGTGGAAATTTATGCCGTCTGTCTGGAGTAAAAGTCCGCCATGAATGCGTTTTTCGACCATGAATCCGTTTACCACAGCAATTATGTCATGTCTAGAGTAGTTTACATTTGCTATTGATCAATAATACGTAGATTTTGTTGGGCCTCTAAAGCTTCTTTCTGAGTACAGCAAGCGTTTTGATAAAAGAATTCAATTTCTAATATTCTATAATATTGGAACTGCACGGCCGCTCGTAGAAGGTATTATAAATTCAAACGTTTATCGTTGTATCTATTGTGGTTTACAAGCAACAAATAAAAAAGTTCTTTTTTAAAATCAGTATTGGTCTCAGATTATGTTGTACTGTAGGCTTACTCTTTGATCGATTTGGCTCAATTTCAATGCCAGCCTGGAAGCAGGAACATAAAATTGAAAGCATATAGCGTTTTTTTCGTGACCGGGAGGTTATTTACCACAGACATTATGTAGATTAACGCTCATGCCAGATACAGACGTTAACACACAGAGATATAGACACTAAGTAGACAAACGGAAAGACAGACGGAAGGACAGACGGACATGCTTAAATGGGTTTAAAATTTAGTGTTGATGCCGACATATTCGCTGTAGCTTCCCGCTGGGCGTTGCCAACGTTTTAACAAAATGAATATAACCCTTATCCTTTGGTGATGGGCATAATTATTAGTATTATTGTTATAATTTATTTAAAATAAAGAAACGAAATTCTAGGAGTAAGGCGTCAACAAGCATTAACAATTAAGACTATAGTCTCTTTTTATGAAGGATAGAGAAGATGGTCACTCTAGTCGTTGAGTTCTCTAAATACTTTCAAGATATCTATAGGGCGAGACGCTCCGAATACGATTCTTTGAGCAGCATAGATGACATTTACAAAAAGTAAACGTTTTAGAACCAAAATAACTTAGAAGCTGCAAGACTTTAAAGACTTCTCTTATAGCTGAATGATTACTTTTCTAGGAGATTTAAAGTGTTCTTAAATTACTAGGTTTTAGGACATTTTCAGAAATATAACATTTCTTACTTTCTTTGCAGATCCTTGCATAATAACTTTCCAAAGTTCTCATTAAGTTGCTTATGGTGTTTAATTCAGGGAAGGCGTTAAGAAAGTTCCCCTACGAATAGTATCGAAATTGAAATTGCAGGCCCTTGCTAAACTTCAACCACGTTCTTAGTGATAATGCTCCCAAGACGAGCAACAGGAGCACTGTACCTGACATTCTACATTGTGTAACATACATTCTTTTATAAAAATTACCCCGTTTATGAATTTCACATATTTATCGTCGGCGAAGCATGATAGAATATTAAATTATTTCATTTCCTTTGTGTTTGTCACGCAACGCTTGGAATACGCGTTTTTACCAGACAATTTTCGACGCTTTACATATGCCTTTAATACAATACACATAATCCGCGTGGATTGTATGTACATCTGCACATTAGTAATAATTTCGTTATGGGACCCTGTGGGACCCTTTGTCTACGTGTCTTTCCTTTGTTAACATTTTGTAAGTCAAACAAAAGCCCATAAATTAATTAAATTATAAAAAAACAAGTATGAGTATTATAGCAGGGCAAGACCGACCATGAAGTACCCTACACTACATTGTCTAACACAATTCTTATTTTTACAAAAATTATATCTTGTTTCTATATGAAGGCACATTTTTCAGGTGCGTATATATGGGGAAACAGGCCCAAAACGCAACCTAATGTAGTACCAATTTAATCCTTACAGAGGGCAGGATCCAAAAAATAAGCCGAGGTTGTTCAAATTTGGTACAGTTAATTTTTTCATATTAAATTACTATTATGATATAATTTTCATCATGAAGCACTTTTTATCGTATGAATTTCAGTTTTCGTTATATGGAAGGAGGTTTAAAAATTGTGCCAGCCGTTCCAAAGTTTTCATGCCAATTTAGAATGCCTCAATACTACTACTTAACCACTTTTGTCGGGAAGTTTTGGAAATTAAAATTATTTTTCGAAAAAGTGGACCGATCGGAAGCACTTTCAATAGCGTTCGTCCATGGGTTGAAGCCCGTTATTATGCCAAATTTCATCAAATGTTTCAAGAATTGCGATCTGTAATTTGATCACAAATTCACATGGACTGACATTAGACGGACAGACAGGAATCGTTCACTATAATACTAGGTGGGTCTCGCTTAAGCCCTTCTGCGTGTTACATACGTCCGCACGAACTTAATGAAAGTGGTGTAGGGTATAGCAACAAAATGAGTGTATTCCCATCTTGCAGTGGTGGGTATAAAAAATATTCTGAATTGTCATGTATAATCCTATTATATTTAGATTTACCAAATGCTCATAAGGCGCAGAAATATGAGTCGAAGATTCTAGAAGCTAAAACTTTGTCTGAATAAATAACTTTCCCGCTTACAAAATGCTACACAGATTTTGCATACTTATGCGCTATGCATGATACAATCCATGATTTGTCAGATTAATGCATGCGAACTCAGCCTTCTAGTCTAGTGTCGTACACAAGTTCAGGCTAACGAATGTAATATTTTTCAGATTATCAGCGGTGGGCGTGTTATTCAAGCGAAAACAAGCACTAGTGCCTTGTCAATGTCAATATTACTTACCGATGTTGCCAAAAGAACAAATGACGAATGCCGCTTGAAATACTAGTCCGTGGCCTCAAAATACGAAAGGAGGAATATCTGAGAATAACAAATAAGAAATGCCGCTGTGGTGATTAATAATGGTTGTAAGATTGAGGGTAACCCTATTAAGATATTTTTGGATTGTCAAAAAGTCGGCCGGCTTGCAAAATGTCCAGTAAAAACTCGGGTCTCTTGCTAAACATAAATTGCGGTCGATTAGGTCTTTATTACGAATTTCTTTTCAATTACTTTGAGTGGTTGTTGGGTCACTAAAGCCTACATAAGATTCTAATCTCATGTTTGGCATACATGTGTGTCTTCGAGCAGATCAATTTTCTTGCACGCTTACAAAGGAAGAAAAATTGTTGAAAGTTGCGAGTAAATCGCAACCTAACCAAAAGTAATTTTTTGCTGTTTCTTTTATTGCTCTTTGCTTCTTAATATCAAAAAGTCTTTAACTGGACTACATTCCTACGTCTAATGTAAATCCTGAAAAATACAATCAATGCATCAATTCTCATCTTTGGCTCATTAATTTTGTTTGGCTAGGATTTATTTACGGGTTATTTCGAAACACTCCATACACAATTTGAGATTTTACACAATTCACCATCACTGACAGTCCATTCAAGTGCTATATCAATGCAGATTTACATAATAAATGAATATACGCGAATGAATGCATGTTTTTTCGACCAAGAACGAAGATGGAAATTGATAGCATAGCAGTTTTTGTTTTCATTTTTTCCGTTCTTTGGCGTGTACATGTACACGCCGTATACAAGGGTTTGGTAACTAATGGTGTGTTTAAAATTTACACCTTTTACTAAAAAAGGCAAGCTTTCCTTTTTTCCTTTTTTCTTTTCGTTTCTAACCGAGATTTTTTCATTTTTTAGATTTGAGTTTCGCCACAGGATGTTAAAATAAGCAAAAAAAAAAAAAGAAAAAAAGCCATCTTCAACAACCGCATACATAAAACAAAAAACTCACGCTCCAATTCGGTTAACGATCGAAAACTTGCACTAGATTGTTAAGGTGACTACGGCACGTGGAGAGGGAGGTATGGCAGAACGAGCAGCGTAGGTTAAGTTAGTTAGGTGGAAGGTGAAATCATTCACTCTTTTCATGCTATGCTCCTGCTTTGTTCTACGTACGTGTGTACACAATGCGAATATACATACAAAAGTTGAAGTATAACAGTATATTCAAGTAATGATTGTGGTCAAGTAGCTATTGATTGAAAAAGGTGGTGGTCTGCACACAACCTGAACACGCACACTTGTATATAAATTGAAGCACTTATATTACATATACACACAATTTATAAACCGACGATGGCTGTTACATTTACTTAGTTTTCAGTTTTTCTTTTTTTCCATATTTTCTCAACATACTTTTATTTATTTATTTTTATATCTACCAGCGAAATGTAAGGGCTTACGCACAAATACGCATAATAGATCCCTTATGCTATGCAGAACTTTAATCAGAAGGTGGCTGTTCAATAGTCCAGTGAAGCCTACCCGCCTGTCCATTGAGTTGGGCGTCCAACTGTCTATCTGAAAGTTCAAGTTGGCATAAATTCAGAGGAAAAAAAACGAAAGATAGCATATAGACTTTTAGTTAAAGGCTAAAAGGCAAACTTGAGAAGCAACCGTAATTCACTTACAAAGCAAAAATTCACTATAATGCGGAAAACTGCAGCATTATAGGAGAAAGCACATAAAGGCCGATCAGAGTCGACAAAAATTATCAATTTTATGCATGCATTAGTTGAACAATGTCAAAAATTAGCCATAACATGATGTTAAGCTGGTTCCCTGTCTTGCCTCTATGCAATTAATGTCTGCTTTTAAATATTACTTTCCAAATATAGTCAGATTTGTAAGAATCGTAATGCGTTGATGCGTATCTAAAATTATCAGTGATTCGGCCTTTTGAAGACAGTTTAGTGAGAACCGTTTTGAATAGAAATTAAACTGAGAGTTAGGAAAATTTATCTTTCAATTAACAGTACATTTTTTTCCGGCGTTCCGTTACACTCTAACTGACGCTGAAACCTAAGTGTAAGCGTAGCGCAACTACTTACAAACAAATCAAGCAAAAGCAAGCAGATGATCAACTTCTTTAAAAGCATTCATATGATTAAATCCGCAAAAATATTATAGACGAGTAAGAGCGACCATTAGATGCCTCATACATCTTCCGAAATACTTTCACGGATAGGGGGCCCAGAACATGGGTTGACGCGGTGCAAATTCATGATTAAACTTCTGGTTAGGGACTTTATTACTATTCATCGATACTCGTTTTATGAAGACGGACATGATTTGGCTGCTTAGCAGGCTTGTGTTGCGCATTATAATTGAAATGAATTACGGATCTTATTTTCTCCAATCTATTTACCGTCACCGTCTGTTGTGTTGTGTGTCACAAGTGGTATATGGTATAATGAAACTCGACCAGTTAACAGCAACTTTCGACATTTCAACTGCGAATCAGTGCTGAAAAGGTGGCAAATCGTTCCATTTATGACGCGATTGATACCGGGATGTATCGTAGGAAGGATATACGGAAACATCGTCGATGAAGCTAAAGAAACGCTGACAAAGTGAAGGTTGATCCTCATAACTAAACGCTTTGTATTTTTTGGGATTGCAACAGAATCATGCACCAGGATGCGCTTCAATCTGGCCAGATACATACTTGCGCTCTCCACTGTCATACGCTGAAGCGATTAAGACGACCAATTAACGCGAAGTGTGCTGAACTGGTCAAAAGGAAAGATATCATCTTTTGTCGCGACAGCACCAGATCACGTATACTCGTATTATATATATATATCCAAAAATAGAAAAATTCTGATGTATCCATCGCATAGAATCAACGTTTCCTTGTTTGATCCTCACTTTTTTCGGAGTCTACCGCACCCATTTAGTAGCTCAAAGCGGATTGCAAAAAACGTAAATCTTAGTTTAGCTTTCATGCGGAAATCTTAGATCTTATGGTGTAACGGTTTTTCCAAAAGAATGGGTAATCGATCAAAATCGAGCATATTCCATTTAAAAAGGTTCAATTAAGATTCAAAAATATGAATTTAAATTTTGTTAAAAAAGCCAACAACTTTCCCCCTTACATTCACAAATTTATTGTACGTACATATATATCTGGGAATCTTTTTACCCAATTTTATGGATTTAAAATTGCTTCAATTTTGGATTGGACTGTCAAATTCTTGTAACTCCTGGAAATATGGTATACCGTAAGATAAAAAGGATAAATTAGCTAAAAAGGTTAGCTCTGCAAATTTCTATACCGCTGCAGAAGTAAACGGATGATTAGGAAAATCGACGGATATTAGTGAATGCAAATAAGTTGAACAAATATGGGTGGAAAGTGCTGACGAATGGATCGAATGACAAACCACCGAAAGTTAATCAACTCTGTATGCATTAACTATGGCATGGTGGAGTACGGAACGTGCCGTATTTAAATTTCTCTTGAAAATGATCTTAAAACCCATTTTTAGTTTTATTGAGAATATATTTACCTGTTAATATGCACACATTTATGTGTGCAAGTTTCGTTGAAAATTCTTTTGTGACTTTTATGTCATCGAAATTAAAATTGTTTTCCTTATGAAAACTAAACGTAAAAAAGGTAATGATAATAAACTAAAATACAATTTTATCATGCATGTCATTTCCACAGTACGATGCATGTTATAAAAGGAAAATAGGAAATGCTGTTCGCTTTCGAACAGAAATTGAGTATGTTGGTGGTAATTTAGATTTCTTTCTTGATTAAATTTTAATTCGACCAAGAATTGTAAGACACAACCTCATTGGCAGAAGTCTAAATGTTTTCTTCGAAGAGATAAAATTGCTTTTATTCATTTAATGTTTAAGGCTTTCTTTAAATATTTTTTTAATTTTTTCTCTTTCTCTTTTTCGTCGTTCAAAGAACAAATGTAAAATTTTTGAAAAATTTTTTTTTAACTTTACAATGCAGATAAACAAATTGCTTTTTATTCTTCTGCCCAAAACTTAACTTAAACACACTTTCCATTGTTGATGTACACGCGGAAAAAAGAAGACACATATGTAAGCGTATGTGTTCATATGTATTGGAGCACGTTGCAACTCTTTTCTTGACTCGGAAACACAATCTGCCATGTTCCTCCTGTTTGTTGAGCACAACATAACCGAAAAAGTTTCCATTGCTAAGACAAAGAATAAAATGCTTCTTGGTTCACTTTTTTCTTTTCTTTTTCTTCGCTTTGTCTTAGGATTCAAGATTAATTTGTCAATGTGTGCACGGCGTAAACATCAACATCAACACCAACACCAATACTAACAACGTCATTATCATTATCAACATTGCAAAAACTGCATAACTCACGTTTATTTGTCATTATAAAAGAAAATTCTGCGAATACATATATGTGATGTACATGTATATATATATATATATATATATATTTATATTTATATTTATATATACATGTATATGGAAAATAACGCGCATTTTATACAGCATGAACAAGTATAGCAATAACATAATAAGAAGTAGAAAAAGAAGCTGAAAGGAGAACGAGAACAAAACATTTTCAAGGTTATATTATAATTTCGACATAAGCGTTTATAAGAGTTGAATAAATAATAATATAAAGACGCAAAGTAAACGCAGACGTGCACATACCGTTTACTCAAGAGACACTTGCTCTAAATTTCTAAGTAAACAACTTTGGATTGAAGAAATTTCTATACGAAAAATTACATAAAGAAAACTTGAGATAGTGTTTAGAAACTATTTTTTTATATCAACCACTATTTTCTTTCAATACCCTTTTAAAAGTCTTAAAGAAGTTACACTTTTCAACGTAGATATAACTCAGAGAATCGATAGACTACTGAAAATTCCGTTAACGGAAAATAAGCAAAAAAAAACAAAAAAATCAACATCACAGAATAGACACGATTCGGAGAGTTGACAGAAAACGAAAATGGATAAAAAGAGAAGACTGAGCTAAGGAATCGTCGTCCTATCTACAGGTATTCGCTTTTATGCTCGTTCTGAGTTACGCCTTCAACGATGATTATAATGTATATCACACGGTATTTGATAAATCCTACCAACAAAGCCGACAACTTGTTAAAACATAGCAAACATTGTGATTATTTGCAATAGCAAGCCCATTTTGAATGCCAAGCTGCATGCAAGTTTCTGTCAAAACTGAGCTCGATCGCTTTATTTCTGCGGCCACGAGAATGTTTACAAGAGACATTACGCAGACGGACAGACGGACATACTTAAATCGATTTAGGAATTGATGCTGATCGAGAATATGATACTTTGCGGAATCTCTGATGCTTTCTTTTGGACGTTGCAAACGTTCTAACAAAATGAATATACCTCTCATCATTCGGTGTTGGGTATAAAAATAAAAAGAGCAAAATTCTTTTGCAAGTAAATGTACATATCTAGCACGGAGGCACACCCACAGCCGGTGTAAATGAGAGTTGGATGTGAGTCCCAAAGCCATTGCAAGCACGCACAAGCTCGGCCACCCATAATAGTGAAAAAAAGTAATTTTATTTGCGAACCATGCAAACACATCAAGGTTGGTTGGAAGCTAATTTTAATACGACATAGTCAAAGGGCGCGTAGTTGGGTTAGAGTTGATTTGATAGAACTTAAAGAATCCGATATTGATTATAGATTGTAGATACTGTTTGGATTATTGCAAAGGATTCTAAAAAAGTTAAAAAGCACGCAACGATATCTACGTTAGCTAAGCTCTATGAAAATAAAGTTCGTAGAAGAACCCAAGTGCCAGGTCAAAGATTGGCCAACGCTATTGAACGGATTCTATTGAATCTACGTAGTACCTATAGAAAGGAGACCAAACAACAGAAGCGTACTCGGGTATTGATTAGTTTTCCGCCTGGAAACGAAAAAAAACCATTCTACTGATATTGTTTTGACTTAATTGAAGGGAGAGCCATCGCGATTCGAGCTAAATAGCTGAACAAGGGAAACAACAAAACATGCGTTTAACTTTATCCAAATTAGTTATTTATTTAACTTTGTTCAAATTGCTTATACATTCATTGCTTTTTAATTAATGTTAAATTAATCGTATTACAAATTATCGGGTTATATTAATATAAAGAAGAATAGAAGTGTTTTTTTGCAAATTATCATCACAATTAACATGCTGTGGTGTGGCCTTAAACTCGAAAAAGCAAACACTGTACGTGCGTTGCTTGGAAAAATTTTCAATAGAAAATAAAACTAATGAAAAATTACGATCTCTTCTTTGGCTTTTCATTTCGACTGCACTCACACGTCTCTCTATACAGTACACGATAAATTAAAAACTTTTCCGCGAATGCAGTGCCAAACGCGAAAGGAAAGAAAAGAAGAAAAACTCTTGTAAGAAAAATCCTCGCACGTTTTATAATTTGTTCGAACACAAGTATTGTTTACAGTTAACGACCAGAACACACGTTCATTTAATTCTTAAGGCTCAATTCTTTTCTCTTTATACTCTGACTCACTCTCGCACTCGCACAGACACACACACACACACACATGTATCGAAATGCACATAACAAACTTACTTCCCTTGCAAAAAAACAATGCAATAACCAATGAAAAGAAGTAAACCGTGTAACAAGTTGTAACAAGTCCAAGGTTGATTACGAGTATGGGAAAAGTAAAGGAAGATAAGATGAGTCAGAGATGAACAGGAAGCGAGAGTAAGAAAAACGATAACAAGTGAATTGTGTTGATACACCAGGTGCACAAATAAAATGTAATCGTATGAGAGCATTTGTGTGTGTGTGTGTGTGCATATATATATTAACGCATAAAATATGTACGAAAGTGCGATAAAATTCTTACACATACGTACACATGTACAGCAAAAGTGAAAATAAGCCATAGAAAAACACATGTCAGAAAGTGTGCGAGAGAATTTTGTTACCTTATGTTTCTTCGGGCATTTTTCAGTTTTTTATTAAAGGTTTAAAAACAGTAATAACTTTACGTGTTGTCGTAAAGTAGCTGGCGCCCTCCTTCCGTTAAAATGCAAAAAGGGATTTTCTCCGTTTTTTATTTTATGCATAATTAAATTTCAATTTTTTTTTTTTTTTTTTAACGCAAAGCCCTTCATCCAACTTATAAATTCATTAAGCATAAAATTTGATACATTGCAATCTGTCACGTTCTTTTTTCTTGTCTCTTTGTATTTGTTACAGGAACCGATTGCGAGGAAAATGTTGATGAATGTATGTCAAATCCATGTCAAAATGGCGGACATTGTCGTGACCGTAATAATGGCTATACATGCACTTGTCAACCTGGCTATCTGGGAGATCATTGTGAAATTGATGTGGCTGTATGCGAGACGGGTAAATATGAGTGAATTGCAACATAAAATTTTATGAAATTAATAAAATTATTCAAGAGCATTGCCTGTTGTAAATTTATGACATTTTTTTCATTTTTTCGGTGTGCAACAACAGGCACTGGTGCCCGCTGCCACAATGGTGGTGAATGCATTGAAGGGCCTGGCCTGGAGTTTTCTTGTGAGTGTGCACCCGGCTGGCATGGCCGTATATGTCAAGACGAAATTAACGAATGTGATTCGGCTCCTTGCCAAAATGGTGGTGTTTGCGTGGATAAATTGGCAAGTTATGTATGTGCTTGCCCGATGGGTTATACTGGTACCAATTGTGAAGAAGAGATTCTCATATGTGCCGACAATCCTTGCCAAAATAATGCTCTATGCCTAATGGAAGAAGGCGTGCCCACATGTTATTGTGTGCCCGATTATCATGGCGAAAAATGTGAGTTCCAATATGACGAATGCCAACTGGGACCGCGATGTATGAACGGAGGTGTTTGCATTGATGGCGTGGATACTTTTTCTTGTTCTTGCCCACCGTTGCTAACGGGCATGCTTTGCGAATGCCTAATGATCGGCGAAGATTCGCTGGATTGCAATTATACGGCGCCTTCAACACAGGCTACTCCCGTGTATTCAAAACCCAAGTACATGCCAACAACGCCTGTAACAGCCATATATTCCAAACCCAAATACTTGCCAACAACCCCAGCCTTTCCCATGTATACAAAACCCAAATGGGTAAGCGAAATAACTACTGCAAAAACTTATGTAACAACCATGTTCTTGGGAGAAGACGATATATCTTCAGAAATTGCAAAGTCTTCTGAACAGGGAGCAAGTGCAGATGGTGAATCTTTAGAGAAACCGATAACAACGGGGCAATCGTCAGAGGAAACCATCTCAAGCACCAAAAAAACTTATATACCCTCCCCTGGTTGGGGCGGAGATATATCCCCAGTTATTACAGAACCACCGGGAAGTTATCAATCGGGCTCAAAGGATAGCAGTGAGGTAACACATTCATCGGAAGTTAGTGGTTCTGTCGAGATAACAGGCTCAGACGAATTTACCACCATTGCCAGGTTTGATGAAAGCTCTGAAAGTGCGGAAATCACTACTGTTAAACCCGTGAGCATATCTGGAGACTTAGATTACACGTCAGGATCAAAATCGGGTGAATTTTTACCTGGAAGTAAAGAATATCCCGGAAAAGAGGCGTTAGATGTATTTGAACAGCCACCCACGAAGACTTCTTACGTGCCATCAGTGATCACAACATCCATAGATACCACTTATCGTGGCATTGATTATTCAAAACCTACGCGGCCCTCCTGGGTTGCACCTCCTACGTATTATCCCACCTTGACTACTTCCCACGCTACCTCCAAACCTGAAAGTGATTCGCACTTTTCCACCACTTATTTCACCACGATAGAAGAACATTCAGGTGTAGGACCCACTAAAACCATACCAATTATACGACCTGGTATGCCAACAACAACAACTGCACCTTTCTTTACCGATTATCCCGAAGTAGTCATCACTACTAAGTATTACGACTTCGGACATAAAGAAAAAGATAAGGAAATCGGTATAACTCCGCGACCTCATATACCCACATATTCGGTAACTACCATTGGAACGGTGCACGACTACGAAGGTCCTGCTATTACCACTGCTGCACCAGGTATTTCGATTACGGTGTATAGCCCAGAAAATCGTACCTATCCACATCACTTCACTACACCATATCAACCGTTAACTACAACCACATCAACGGTGAAAACTTACCACGAAACCACTACACCGTATTATCATCCCTCACCAACGTTAACAGCAGGTACTATAAAACCCGGTTATCACTCAGAAATTGCCGTCACCACTGCCTCACCACAGCACTTGTATACAGAAGACTTAATTACGCAACGAATTCCAGCATCCATACCTGAAGTAGGTATCTCTGCAAAACCTGATTTTCCAGAAATTGCTACCGAATACCATCATACCGTGGTAACATATGGTCCCCCTGCCACGTACAAACCAACTATGAGACCCACTTCACCGTCACTTACAAAAATGCCAACAATATTACCACCAAAGCCCACACTATTACCTCAACCTACTTCGCCACCTACTACACCACCAACACCTGTGACGTTAGCGCCACAACCTGCTTTGCCTGCACAACCAACACTTTTACCTCCACCAGCTACTTTATTACCACCACAGCCAACCTATCCACCACCTGTTTATAGTACACATCAAACCGTTAGCGTTAAAATACCGACCGCGGTAGGAGAAGTTGCTAGTGAAGAGGAAGATAGTGCCAATACCGTAAGCCCTCTTATACCGGGAGGTGGTGGCATAGGAGGCGTAAGCCATACAGGTGGCGCAGGTCCTATCGACGCTGACTCTCAGGCGGATTGTATTAAAATGGGTTGTTATAATGGTGGCACTTGTGTTACAACATCAGAGGGCTCAAGGGTAAGTATAGAAAACAAATTCTTAGCTAATATAATAAAGTATGACTTGGAAAAAAGGATCGGAATTTATCCACAATTTTAAAAAAAATTGCGCGATTTTCAAAGGAAAATGAATTTTTGCCTTACCCTTGATCTCTATGAGAGCAAATATAAAATTTTTTGCAAAGACGTGCTCCTGAATATTGAAGAAAAGATATAAAACATACGCGTAACGTTGCATTTTAGCAAAATGATCGTTGCTATCGAAGGCACAAAAAGCGCTACATACACACGTTTTCCTTGGACGCGGAAAAACGATAACAATTTGTTTGCTTTATAGTGGTTAATACTCGAAGCGAGACATTGTCCCCAGGAAAACATATATTTTAAAGAATCGCTACTCTAATAGTCAAATGCAATAGGCTTTCAAGTGGTGAAGTGTTGCTGATTTATTTACATGAAAAATCAACTAAAAGTAACTTAACAACATAGTAAATGAGATACAAAAACTTCTATCCAAATTTACTTCTATCCTTCACAAGTCCTTTTCTTCTCTTTGAGATCTAGAGTTTCCCGCAGCCGAGAATAGCTTCTACTATTATGATTGGCATTTACTTTATTTATTTATCCAACTGCAAATAGATATTATCAGCAGATAAATAATATCTTAGAGCTAATGTATGCGCCATTCGTAGTATAAGTTTTGCTCTAGCGCAGCCAGAAGAAACACTTTTTTAAATATCGAGAAATAAACGAACAAAGGACGACTGTTGCACAAGCAATAGACGTTTACTGGCATATAGATAGCGACTTGTTCAAAAGAAAACAATATATTATGGTTGAAAGTATGAGCCTTGTCGAGTTTAAGTCTGAAATTTAAAGGAGGATCAGATCATATGTTGACTGAAGATTTAGATATAAGAAGCTTGTGCGTACAATGTATGTGACACTTGCTAAATATGAAGCGAAGACAGCCGGGGGAATGTTTTAGTCGGTTGTTCGGCGATGATTCAGGTTCAAGAGCGTGATTGATATGCAGGTTCATTACTACACATTCCCGACGAAGGAGTATTGAAAAGCACAGACGGAAAGCGTAGGATCGGATTTTAAAAAGGACAGCTCAATTCCACGTGCTGATAACTTCAGGGCGTCAGCTTTTATGAATGCAAGCAATCAAAAATGGAGACTGTCAAACAAAAAGTTACCTTCCATTAAGGCAAGACCTGCTTATCCGTATTAACGACAGACAAAACCAAAGTTTTCAAAAACATCAGATTGCTTTCTCACCAACGCAAAATATGCTAACAATGAAATTGTGTGGTCTGTGATTGATGACTTTTTTGAGAGATTCAATATAGACAGTGTATGACTGTATTGATCACCGCTGAAAAAACTGCATGGAGCTAATAGAAAATAGTTTTTATTGGTTTTTTCGAGGACTTCTCTATAAAGGCTACCTGCTAAGAGTAAGTTTTTGATGTGTTAGGTAGCTCGGAAGTTCCACGTATTTTTTTAATGGAAAATATTGGACTCTCTTGATCTCTCTTAATGTCAGAGGTTTGAATCACAATTGTTTTCCGTCTGTCCTTGCCGAATACACATTGGCCGTTGGTCTTCTAGAGAATTGACGAACTGAAAATATGTCGGGCCAGAGTCTTTTAAACGTTGTATATGCGGTAATGATTCTCGCAGCATACGTTGCGTTGGTAGATGTAGTTTTCAGAACGTAACGAACTATGTGCAAAACACAAATTTTAAGAAAAACCAAACGTTACAAAGCCAATAGAAATTTACATACTTCGATGAATACTGTTTTTTAAGTGTTTGCTCGAATTCGAGGTTTAGGGAAATGCGATCTCCCTAAGGTCAGCACGTTCGTGTGCGGAAAATCAACTGCAAGCAACATTGTCGGTACATCGTTATGGGACTGAGCTTAGACGAAACAGCTTATAATCGATAATAATTAATTAATAAATTTCGGATTTTTTATTTCATAACTCGTTTTATTATCGAAATACAATGATAAAGTTTTTTTTTGAATGTGCAATAAAATTTTCATAGGTATACACCGTTACAATTGTAATTTAATTTTAATTTATACTGCAATCAGATTTTATTGGAAATTTAAAAAAAAAAAACGTATTAAATAAAAACTTTAGCAAAACTCTTTCGCAGCAATTTTTACAACAATTAAAATTTGTTTTCACTTTATGTTCAAAAATCTGTTGGAATACATAGTTTACTTATGCATATGCAGTTTTATATATATATATATGTATATGCATATTTATATATCTGTTGGAATGCATACTTTGCTTATGCATATGCAGTTTTATAAATATATATATATATATGTATGCATATATTGTGTTATGAAAATTCTCAACTAAACAAAAATCATGAATATTTTTATTTGTGTTCACACATTTGTTACATAATAATTAAATTTATTTTATTATCGCTTTGTTTTAATTCAATCTATGTGTCTGCGTGTATCTGGTATTCGCAATTGAAAACCTTGAAAACATTTTTATGCAAACACCAACACACACATAATTATTATCAGATGGTGTCGGAATTTTATTAAATTGGATTTAGTTTAAAAATTTATATACGTACATATGCAATGTGCATATGCATATGTGCATGTGCACAAATACAAATATAAGTGCGTGCGCATTTGATTTGAATGGTTTGCTATTTCTTACTTTTCCCTGCATGCATGCATGCATATTTTACGCGTACTCACACAAACAAGTATACTTTTATCAACGTATGCATTTAACATTATTTAATTAGTATAATTTTCATAATTACGATTGTGCTTTTGCCTATGCATAAATCAGTGCAAAATAAAAATTTATGCATTTACATAAAATTCAACCAAAAATTTCGCAAATGTAGAATTTTTGAAAATTTCAACCATTTTGTAATTTTGCGGTTTTAAATAAAGGTTAAATAAGCGAAATTTGGCGCTTTTGATATAAAATACTTTTCACCAAAAATTTCAAAATTCCCAAATCACAAAAACAAACGCATAACTCATAATTAGCTCTTCGAAAAATTTCATTTACAAGCAAATGAGAGACTTCTAACTAACGTGTGGTTTTCATTACCCTCTGTCGAAAGAGAACGAAATTAGTTCCATTCTAAACTTTGTAACATCGTGAGGAATGTCTTGCGCTCTCCTTCACTTATAATCCTCCTATTACTCCTAACAGAAATTCAACTTAGTCGTATCCATACATTTATGGTTTTTTCTTCTCTTAAAACATCGAAACCTTCAGACTACACCTTTTTACGCATCACCACACGTACATCACTTTTGAAACAATGGTATACCAAGTTTGTGATTGTGAGTGTTCGTGGCTGCATCGATTTAAACTTGTCTGTCCGATTTGCCTTCTGATATTATTTTCTTTTTAAGCTACATTTTTCAAAATATATTGGTGAAAAAATTTGGTACAGTGAATCGCTTTGAGCTACGGGCGAACTCTAACGGGGAAAGAATTCAAGCCTTTTGAAAGTGTTTCTAAGACACTTGCTAACTATTTTAATTCAAAAGGACGAGAACTTCTACTAAACAGGAATTAACAGCTTACCTGAAATATGGCAACAGGTTGTAACAAATAACGGATCATATATAATTAATTAATATTAAACACGTATTTTTATAAATGAAAACAAATATTTTCTTTAAAATACGACAGAACTTTCCCTCCTATATATAATTTATGATCTATTCTATAATGTGTGAATGTGAACTTTCTTGATAAATATATTTTCTATAACGAATGCATGTGATCGCTAGTACGAAGCCCATTGAACTTGAAGCGCAGACACTCTTTTCAAGCTTACAAGAGGCCTACCAAGAAAGCTGTCCTCTGAAGACCAAAAAGTCCTTGAAGAAAATGCCTTGGTGGAATCAGAGACATCAAAAGCTTCGATTCCAGGCCGTGAAATTGTTCAACAGGGCTAAAAATTCCGGTGATTGGTCTAAGTACAACATAGAACGCCAAGCTGGGGTGGGCGGAGCGGGTTACCTGGAGACAGAACTGTGAACACGTAAATAGTCTCCTTGAAGCGGTCCGGCTCCAAAAATCCTGAGCTAAAGACCACAAAAACGGGGTATGCACCCTAAAGAAGCCTAGTGGAGATTACACAGGAAGTCACGAAGAAACCTTGATGGAGTGCCAGAATGCCCGAAAGATACGAATCTAACAGACCAGGCGTATTTTAGGGACCGGCGTCTCGCTACCAAAATCTTCCATGCGGAACGAGTGCAATGGGCCGTGGATGCAGATGGGATAAGCCCATGGCTACTTCAACAGGACGCAGAAAATCTCGTCCCACAACTTGCTCGACTTGCTCTCGTTGCCTTGCTCCCATGCAAACCTGTGCAGATTTGGCCTGGTGGCCTAAAGTGAAACAAAAAACGGCGGCGACGACATTAAATAACAACGTCCCGCCTCCATAGGTGTTTCCGGGGGCGATGAAATCCTGACTCTTGAATGCCCTAGAGGCGCTGCTTGGCATCACACCTCTTTCTATTGCCACAAAAAAGGGGCTTGCCTGGGTAACCTCATGGGCCGCCTAGAGATATTGAAAAACTTCGTGGACGAACCTTTTGTTAAGATACCGGACCATTGTACTGTAATGCTAGTATTGCCCCACGGGTTCAAGGTGACAATACCGCCGAGAGCGGATTGCGACGGCAAGCTTTTGTACCCCAGGTGGAATTAAAAAAATGCTACAGTGACGGTTCAAAGGTGCAAAATGGCAAAACTGGGGCTGGAGTTTGTGGCCCAAGTTTCCAGAAGGCCATTTCAATGGGACATAGTCTCTCCATATTCTAAGCAGAAGTCTACGCAATTACCGCATGTGCATCTGAATGCTTAAGAAGGCAGTGCAGGAGAGAACGGATCTGCATATACTCCCACAGCCAAGCCGTCTTAAAGTCGCTAAGGGAGCGAATGACAACATTCAGGCTGGTGTTGGAGCGCCTTCAAACACTGAATGAGCTAGGCAGGCACAATGATGTGCACCTAATTTCCATGCCTGGGCATTTGGATGTTGAAGGCAACGAGAAGGCTGACTGACTAGCTACCAGGGGAGCCCGAACGGCCATAACCGTTCTGTTGCCCAATAAGACCAATAAGACACATTAACAAGCTGGTTTAGCAATGGGCACAGAATAAAGCGGATTGCCGATGAAAGCAATGTGTAGGTCAACGACAAGGAAAATGATTCGTAAAATCTTCCAGTAGGGCACACAAACTACTGGAACTAAGAAGCATTTGTCACCGTTTAGTCACCGGCCATAATTCCCTCAGGTATCATCTGAAAAACAGGGGTATGTTTGATACCGATTCAGGCAGATTCTACCAAGGAGCGAGTGAAACGTCCCACGTTGTATGTGAATGTGAGTCCATCAGCAGAACCAGACACCTAGAGCTTAGCGAATATTTTGCTACGCCGGACACGGTGTGTTGCTCCGATCCAAGGAAAATAGCGGGGTTCATACAAACAAATCAAACTGCCTTCCAAACAAAAACGTCCTTAGCAAATAAGCAAGTTTTTCATGGTTAACATTAATTTCTTTCTGCTAAAAAAATAACTCTGACAATGTCGAAATTGCTGTACACTTTCCTTGTGATCACAGTTAACAAGAAAAGTCAGTCCGAGTTTATAATTCCTTGTTTTTTCCTTTTAAGATCTAGTATCTCTGATCGCCTTTCTCTTTTTCTTTTCCGTATATATATTATTTGTAGTTTTATATTAAATTCAATTCCTTTGGACATTCGGACAATTAATTTCCCAGCATTCACGATCACGCTTTTTAGTTTTCCCTGAACGTTCATCCTTTCTTCAGGCGTGAGATTAGCAAACTCACTTGCTACAGGGTTGTATCTGCAACAGCTCTTACACGATACAATCACATGTTACAATTTGTCGTCGGTTGTTATTTAATGATAATAACTTTATGAGATTTTTAACTTTGAAATGTTGACAGGAGATGTATATTATATATTTGTATATACATATACATATATATACATGTATGTGCACAATCTTTGATATAAACCAGCTCAGCTTTTATTTTGCATTTACACTGTTACCTTGATTTTTTCCTTATTTTTTACACTTATGTGCAACTTGTGTATATCTTCCTTATGTTTGTGCTATATATTGCAATCAACGCAGTAGATAAAATCCAGACGAAAAATGTGTTGTTTATCAACTACGTGATGAAAATTGAAATTCGAAATTGTCTCTGCAGTGGACATAAGTTTCTTAGCTGGTATTTATCAATTTGCTTAATATTTAGTTGATCTTGTTATAGTTTCTCATCTGCTATTAATGAAATTGTTATACCTCTGTTTGAATATTTCATTTATTGATTTGTAGCTTTAATAACCATTTCTAAACACAAGCTATAAAAACTCTTTCAAATCCTGCAGCTACAAAACTGCATAAAATTATAATATTCACTTTTATTTAATCGAACCAAATTTGACTTTAATATAACACAAATGGATACACATTTTTGGCTGCCTGTCGCTAGCGGATATGATAATTCTATTCTGCCATCATGCAAAGAACCGGTTTTTCAACCTGAACAACTAGCCAAATATACAGAAAGCAAATTTAAGACTCTATGATTTCTTCCGACCAAGTTTTTTAGAGGCCTTTATTTTTTTATGTGCTACACCATCCGTAGTTCAAAGTTATAATAGGTTCGTGGGGATGTACGGAACATTCGCAAAAACTTGAAATAGACCCACCTTTTATTATACCGATCGATTTAGAAAGTGCTCAAGTTCAAAGCTTGTATGTTTCTCTGCCCGTCTATCCGTCCGATATTATTGTACTCTTCTTACAGGCCGCAAGTTTTTAAGATATTTTAATGAAATTTGGAACTCCGGCCAGCTTTGCCACAAGGGCGAAAGCTATTGAAAATAGTTCGGATAGGAACACTTTTTCGACCACTAGGTGAAGTAGTGTAGAATATTAAATGGTCTATATGCATGGTTTAGGTAATGTTTAGCTTTAGGTCTTTGCATTAGCAAACACGGAGGCTTCAACAAGGATTGTCCTCACACTAGCATCACATGTCTTTCTTCACTGACATCTGTATCAAAGCATGCAAGAAACATCATTCCGGGCGACGAATCGTTGTTAATTGTGATCGAATCAAGGCATTAACTCAGATAGGTTCTATTAAAAGAGTTAAAAATAACTTCAATATTAATCAAGCAACTGATTCAAGGCATCCATAATTATTTTGGGATAATTTCATTTGGTAGTCTACTCCGATAGCTTAAAGACTCTATGAGTAGTTACTTCAAATGACGAAAAATGTAATTATAAACAATTATTCTGTTCCAGAACTAGGCAAGTACCTTAGCTTGTCTTTGTCGTCAGTTGATATTTATTTAAACAATAACAAAGAAGATCGGGAAAGACGGGAAATCTATTTCTTGCTAACCTTATAGCATATTTTCAGAGTTTTATTAACTATAGAAGAATTTATAACCTAATCGACGTCCTCTATTTATGATCGTTATCCATAATATTAATAGATAGCCATATGAAGGTTAAAACAAAACCTGAAAGTATTTACCCCTGGTTTTGAAATTTCTCTACCAAATTAAATAATAACATTAAATAAAAATTTCCAACGTCATGAAGATGGATCAACTGTGCTGTGTATACTGCTTCATTACTAAATTTTTAATCATTTTTGCAATTCTTTCAAGGCCAGTTTTTTAATTTCCTCATTTTCGTCTTTAGCAAAAAAAAAAAAAATAAAACCGGTTAGCAAAAGTAATTGAATGTTCGAAACACTCTGACATCGTATCTAATATGAAATTTTATTGTTCATTAGTTCATTGGTAAATATTAATTACAAAATTTATTTATTAAAATCCTTTGATATGGATTCATGTGTTATGCCAGCATAAAATATTTGGAAACTATAATGAAATTATTCATTCCACTAAGAGATTTCCGTTGTTGTTATTATTATTTAAGCTTAATTGATTTAATTTAAAGTCTTATTAAAGAAGATTTAAAATTCAAACTTTAGCATATTGTTATGCAATTATTTTTCAAAATATTGATACGAGATTTTGCAATTATTGCGAATGAAAATTCAAATTTCCTGCAAAATTGTCAATAAAATTGTTTTCGATATTATTTCACATTCGTAGCTATAGTGGCTATTGTTGTGAATGGAAAAATGCTTTCTTTACCTTTAATAAATCGACTTAAAGTGTTAGAGAATAGAAACTCGGCGGCGTATTCCTGAGTGCAATTAAAGGAATAGCAAAAGTGTCATACCGTTGCCTGAAGCACAGGAAGAAAATGAATAGGTATTAACTCAAGCAGTCTTAGAATCAAATGCCTGTCACACAGCAAAATGTTCATCAGAGATTTTATTAAGTTTCTTAGCAGCGGTAAGAATAAAATCACTTTACGTATCTCAGCTTTGTTCTATCGGGTTGTCTACCTGTCCATCAGCTGAAATTGCGAACATGACGTCAAATCTATGTATAGGAAAACAAACTTGCTCTTAAACGTTTCCGTTTTACCTTCAATAAGGATTGCAAATAGCTCGCACTATCTTTCCTTGCCCACATTATAAAGCTGTTACATTAGTACTTCAAATTAAATCTTAAATTCATTCTCAGTAGAATTTTGGTTTCAAATTTTTGAATCAATTAAATCAAACTAACAATTCGAACAATTACTGAAAACTCACATGCGTGTAGGTGGTCCGAAAAGCTTCTGATCTGCAAAGGACGATGCCAGTAAATTCTGCTCAGCATTGTTGTATATTCACCGAAATTTCAGTCATCTTGAACCCGCAGTTATTGTTTGACAATCGTTTAGGTAGACCGACGAGCTAGGTTTACCTCAAATCCTTCTGCGTGTTGCATACATTCGCACACACAAGTATCACAAGCAGTGTACAGTATAAATATAAAAACAATTTTTTGCTGCAATCAAACATAACGGTTAGCATTCTATAGGACTCTGTTTAAATATCATACTCCTGACAATATACATATATATATCATTTGGAATTAGGCAAAGAACCAAGTTTTATCATTTGATAGACTTGAATTTCCTCAGTTACTTCCGATTCAGACAATATTGCCTTAAACTACATGTCCTTTCAATAACTAGTTGAAAAAAACTACCTTTCTCTAAAAGAACTTTCTTTCTTTCATTTTACTACTTTAGCGAGTGCAGCTTAAACGATGTATTGTCAATATCTAATCTGGGCATTTTGTTTAATAGCTATCTTAGCTTCAATTTACATATAGAGGACGTTGTCAATAGCCTTAAAAGCCTTTGAAACGCTATTGCGTTCGCTAAAGAATTTGATGACCAATATAATGCTAAAAAATTGCTTTTTTAGTTTAGTCCGAATTATCTGTGAATAACTTTTCATTTTTTCGATCCCCTTCAAGTCAAGGTCACATGAATTCAATTGTACTATTCAAGTTACGGAATCTTTAGCGGGACTCGTTGCGTACACGTGTACCTTATCGGGATAACCTTCAGCTTCTAGATTTCCCTTTCTAGAAAAGCTTAGACTAATTACACGTCTCACATTCATGTTGAAATTGCTTAACAGCATGATTGATACGGCAAGTTTTATTAATACTACACTTTTACACGAATGTATAAAAAAGTTGTTTGTGTCTTTCGCGATTGTTTTAGTTTCTTCTGTATTATGGGCATGTGTGTGAACAGACTATACACATTTTTTAATCTCATATTTTCAATCGATCAAGTTGTGCCAAATTTCAGCTTCATATCTGCATTTTTGCGACTTTGGCAAGTCACAGTCGTTTGTATTGTTGGATTTTGTAGAAATAGTTACACTACACCACACTACACTACACTACATCTAAAAGCAGTAAAGTGAGTGTGTACGTGAAAAAAAAAATAGAATTTTTTAAATGAAAAACCCATCAAATTGATGGGCGTAGTAAATCTAGTGTTAAATAAAATCGTTATCTAGTTTCAAGCAACTTAAGTCTGTCTACTGAACGCAGGCATAAATACGAACTCTTTAGTTTATTTCATGTTTTCTGCAATAATCTTTACTTAGAATTGATTTTAATTGAGGCGGACTTCTTGAAGGTATCCAACGCTCCTTCATATCGAAAATTTTTATTTTTGATCGGTTATCGCAAAACTTACTGTTTTTCACTTATATAGCCTCAGCTCATGTATAATCACATGGTTATTCATGCTTGAGTCACAAAGACGTCCACTACCGACCTACACATTCAACCTTACCTGTCTGCTCGTCCTCTTCTTTTCACTTGTTTGCTTGTTTTTTTCGTCATACTCTTAATTTTAAGAACTCAATCTTACATTGTCTTGAGTTCTGCTTATCAAATTGAAATTTCCGTAATCTTTCTTAATTAATTGCCATTAATTGAATTGATTGAACTGAAAATACATCTGCACATTAGCTGATAAATTCCTAGATAAGGGAGCAATTATAAATTTTCTTCTTCTTCATCATTATAGCAAAGTTTTCATAAATTGTAAATAAGTATTTATTTCTAATTAAGCAAATGCAACATTTTTACTTTTCATCTTTATGTTTTAAGGAAAAGATCAATTAAAAAACCTAGCTATCATTGGCTGAAATATTATTAAACTACCAGGGCTTTTTCTCAGTTATCATAAAAAAACATTTTGCAAAGCACGTGCTCTGCACTTTATGTCTGCACTATGCCTATACAAAACAAAACAAAAGCTTCACGACGCATCATCAGATACCCTCCTAAAGTTGTTCATATAACAATTTTTTAAAATAAGCGGTCATATGGGAAGCGGTCGAAAAAGTGGTCCAATCCGAAGCATTTTTGACAGCATTCGTGCTTGGGTCAAAACACGTCGATATACTAAGTGTCGTCGTAAGAAAACAAGAAATACAGATGGACAGACAAGCTTAGATCAATACCAAAGATGACTGTGAGCAAGTCTTCATAATAAGAGGTGAACCTATCTCAAGTCCTTCTAGATGCTGCACACATCCGCACAAAGTTAACAACATCCTTTCATCACGAGTGGTGTAGAATATAATAAAATAGATTGTAAAATCTTTTATTATCCCATTTATGAAAATAACTGAAGGTTATTAAATTTCTGAAACGCTTACGAAAGTTTATGGAAATATAAAATTCAAACCCATATGAAACTTACTTTCAAAGTTTGTTTTTTATTTTTTTTAAGGAAGAGAATCGTAATTCGTAAGATATTTAAGTAAAAAATTGCAAATGTAGAACTGTTCTGAGAACAACATATCGAATGAAAAAAAATATTTCGTGCTATCTATAGTACAGGAGTAAAAATGACAAATGCATACAAAGAATTGACGAAGAATTATGAGTCTTCAGACTATGCTGCTAGAGCATCTTAAAAATATTAAATAAATAGACGGCAAATGTATGTAAGTAAGCGGGCGTGCGTGTAAAAGCTGTGTTTGCGTGAAGGCAAAGAGAAAAACGACAACTTCGTAGATATGCGTACAGTAGTAGCTCTATACTTTGTTAAGTAATGCCATCGTTAAGTTATTATATAGATTCCTCAGGGAAAATGTTTAAGTGTATGTATGCTTGCATAAGGAAGTTCTCGAGGATAGTGCCTGACGTTTCGTTTATTTATTTTTTTATTTTTATTCTTTCTTTCCTTACTTTTTTTGCCACATTACAACAAGAAAGAAATACTTTTGTAGATGCAAGCACTTGATTAATATATGCAGAGATAATATACAAGTATAACACTATGTAAGAAATTACTATAATAATCTTGTTTTAAATTAAGTAGATATGCATACACACGCATATGAATTTATTGCTTTGCTTTATAAGGAACTGTAATGTATAAGAAAAGAGCAGCAAAAAGGATCTGGTTATGCCGAAGGGATCTAACTTTTTAATATGATACAATACCCAAGTTGGGTTCACGCAACCAACACTAATATTATTATGAACGTTCCACTTGTCATTTCACCAGATATCAAGTATATGCTGGGATAAATTAAATGATTTTTTCTTCCCTTCTTTTTTTGAAAAAAACATTTCTGAGATAAGTTTCAAAAACCATTGCCAACATGCTGAGTTTTTTCATTTGCAATAACTTACCCGTGCATTTATTTCAGTTCGCTAACTTAGTGAGTTTTAATTGAAATTTGTGACAGGTCAAGAAGTAAAAAAAAAAAAAAAAAAAAAGTGCTAACCAGGAATAGCACACATATGTGAAAATAATTTCCTACAGTTATCACATAGCCCCGATGACATCCTCGTACAGGAAAAGTGTTTTTCTGTTACTTTCCTTCTCTCCTTTTTTTGCTATCTCTTTTCAGAAATTTGCACTCTAAAGTTATATCAGTTGAATTTTTTAGTCTCTTTTGCTAAAGTTTACGCGCTAACCATTTAACAGAAATGGCAAAACTTGATGATGAAAAGATAGGGAATAAGCAAAAAAAAAAAAACATAAAGTTAGTTTAATTATTTGAGAGTGTTGAAGTACTGTTAGAACGCTTTACTCTTGGCGTTTTCATTGCTTTTTCTTCTCACTCTCTCCCTATCCCTCTTTCTTTCTCTTCGTTCTACCCTTACATGTGTATGTAAACCATTCTCATGCCTTGAAAAATATCACTGATTAATAAAATTCAACATACATCACTCCTAGATGTCTGTCTCTGCGTCTACGTATGCTATATGGTATACTGCAAATCTCGACAGCCTATGAATATGAAGGATGTTGTGGCCTTACGGTCCATCGCTAGTTATAAAAGCAAGTAATGCATATTTTCCCTACACTTGTGTTAATTTCATATCAATTTTTGTAATCCTAAGGAATAGTTAGTTATAAGAGGGTACTCCGATATCACTTTGATTAGCACAGCCGTGTGATCAACGCGTGGCTCTTATCAGAGTAAGCTTTGTGAAAATAACTCACTCTTCTCAATAAAATTTAAGCTATTTTTCGTCAAAACAGCAATGTTTTATAATAAAAATGTTTTCTTTAACAAAACGTTTCCTTTTTTATGCGAATATTTTAGTTAATTTTGATGTTTAGTCAAAAAAAGATGGCGGATATCTGTTATTGAGCCGTAAGTTAAGTACTTATTGATACCCAATACCAGTCAGTGCATATGTGTGTTATATAAAGTTATATCTAGCCATCAAATCAAAACATCTGAAAACACTACAATTGGAGTCTGTATAAGAAGAAAAGGGTGAAAACTATCAGGAAGCGGATTCTGCTGGTTTTCAAAGTTAACCCAAAAGAACAGTGATAATTGACGTTAAAATCATAATTTGCACAGACAAAAAGAAAGAGATCAAGCTAATTATTCAGATGCAAAATACTTACCCTTCATGTATCGCTTACAATGATTATATTTTGTGTAATATGCATTTGGCAAAGCTAATACACCCTCTATTATGAATACCAAAAGTTTTACGAGTGTGCATTTCTATTACATTCTCTGCGGCGTTTTTGAGTATTATGAAAACTTGAGACAACAAAAAAAAAACAATCATTGTCGAGCATACTGTAAGGTAGTCGTGTCTGTATGGAATACACTAGTGTCGCTGAACGCCACATTTTAATTAAAGTTGTCTTTTCCTTTCACCATTAGAGAGTGTGTTTTCAATTCGTCATAACGTAGGCAACACTTCGAAGAAAACATTTATTAAAAAATCTTATCTTTATTTAAATCACGATAGTATTTTCAAAAATTCGATTAGTGGCATTAATTGAATATAAAATACGTTCGAAAGTTGAAAGGAAAATTTTTTAAATTATTTTCTCTAATCACATGGTTGAATTTGATATAACTAATAGTAAAAAGTGTACCATGAAATTTTTTGAAGCTTGACTGACTCAGTCGACTAAAAAAACAAGAAAGAAAATTATATTTTTATTTTGTTTTTATAGAGCAATTTTATGGAAATTTATATCGCATATCTGCTCTAGTTTATGATCATTGAGCAAGAGACAGGGAAAGCAAATATGTTATCAGTTTCGGTTGTGCAGACGTGTGGGCGTTGTAGGAGTTTTCTTGACCCTGTTTCGGCCAACTTGAAACTCTTTTGCAAATTAGTAGACGATATCATCCTATTTGCACACAGGAGAATGTTTACCGCAGATGCTACATAGTTGGCCAGACGGACAGATGGTCAGATGAACATGTACTGAATTTATGTACTTTGAGGGGTTTTTGAAGCTTGCTTCTCTACGTTATAAAGTCTTTGAAAAAGATGAAATTATGACACACCATAAATTTGAGTAGCCATGGCCGAATTTTTCCAATTTTTTACAGACTCTACAGCATCGCCCATTGAATATATGTTCAAATTTGTGTAGATTAAACTGTGTAGTTTATGAGTAATGACTAAAAAACCAATTTTTTATTCTTTTTTAAAAAAGTGAGTTGTTCCCAGTTTATGTCGTACTGTAGATGTGTCCTTGTGATACTGTAGGTGTGTGTGTGCGATTTAGCCAGCCTGCGTACAAGAGTTACCAACGTTTTTGCAAATTTGTAGCCGACAGGTTCATGCGGCCAAGATGAAACTTACGGCAGACATTACACGGACGGAGAGACAGACATGCTTAAATCGATTCAAAATTTGATGCAGACCAAGAATATAGATACTTTGTGGGGTCTCTGCAGCTTCCTTTTGGCCGTTGCAAACATTTTGACAAAATGAATATATCCCTCATCCTTCGGTGATGGGTAGAATAATATAATAAAAAAGCATTTTTTCATACAAGTCACCATAGTATCATCAAAAATGCGATTAACGACGTCGTTGATCCATGCACCATGAAATTATTTTGGAGCTCGACTGACTCAGCAAGCATGGCCGCATTAATAAAAAAAAGGGACGGAAAAATTCCTATTCTAGATAAAGCCTTCAAAGTCAACTTAGATAAGATTAAAATTTTCATATCAAACCAAGCATCAATCTACAAGCAGGATCGCTTCAAATACTGTTTGTCTAAGTTCATAGGGAAATCCCCTAAGCCCTACTTTGGAAAAGTGAAATTTAATTTGAAAGTAAGTTTCATGCTTTAGAAAATTCTTTGTTGACAGGAAATAAGAGTAGATCAATCAGAGCTTGCCATCAATGCCTCGCATTGCAAACTTTTCTATATGCTTTATACACTTGATTAAGTTGTTCCTTCGATTTTAACGGGGATTAATTAGGTTTAAATATTTTTTTCATTAAACAAAATATGCAAAGGAAAAGTGTTAAGAAATTCGACTTTGTTATAACAAAAAATATTTCTCTTATGTTACGTTCTCATTATATACACATGGTAGTGACTAAATGTATGATATTTCACTAAAGCATAGGCTCAAAAATGGTTTTGAAATTCATCGTCCTTTTCAATTTTTTCTTTTCCATTTTTTTCCTTTTTCCCATTGTAGGTCAAAGTTGAGCGTTGTTAGCGTGCTTGGGGAAAAAAAAAAAAAAAAGGTTGAGGGTTTTTCCTTTTTGGTGAAAATAGGATTAAATGAAAAGTGTGTTGATTTTTTATAATTGCAAAGTATCTACAGCCGTTTGATGCAATAAAATTTAAATTGACTCAAATCTAAAGCACTTTCTTGGAAATTGTTTTCATAATTTGCACGACAGGACGGGCTTAGTGCAAGAAGATAAAAGCCGCAATAATTCGTCTTTAAAGTAAATTTTTAATTTGTGTTTCCTCTACGTTTAAAGCACTTGCAATGTCTTAAGTATCTTAACTAATTATAAATAAAGTTGCTGTAGCTACAATGAAGTAATGAAGTATTGGTTACCGAATAATTAAAGGGCTGAAGAAATTAATTATGTTAACTTACTGTATAACGTTAAAGGTTATTATTGTAGCTTGTATCCATATGTAAAGCTAAGAATGGGGTAAAACTCCTTCATAATGCTTGGAAATTTCAGATTCCAGATACCGTGTATGCATATACGCGTACAATCTATGCGCAAATAAGGCTGTAAGAAAGATATAATACTTAGAAGAGAAAACTGAAATTTGCCATTAGCTGGCAAACTAAATTTGAGTGAACGCAAGATTCTTATGAAAATTGAATGCTGAAGGCCTTCTGTTGCAAGGTATACAAAATTGTCTTTAGAAATATTACAAAGAAATGGTAAATTTCTTCCTTCGCCTCCTTTCTCGACTACTTAATGTGATTCCCTGAGTACTTTAAGAAGAAACCCGATCACATTCTTAAGCACGTAAATTTCCCTGGCTCCTGGAAGGAAACGATTACTAGGAATATTATGGAGCAAGGTGATTATCTCAGTAGCCCGAATTATCATATACATATGTTATGCATATATTTATGTTATAATCTCTCCTGTCCATGATAAATATATACTTTATAGTTACGCCCATAGATCTACGGCTTTATAGTCACAATAATAATAATAATAAAATGAAAAGGTACACACGTTTTCATCCATTCAGGCCATTGACATAAATGGCCTTGGATCCATGTCACTTTGCGGGAATATATAAAAACTTCAAATTTTTTTCATTAATCATAGCCAATCGACATCAGTCGAGCTGTTTTTAATTCAATTTCTTGGCTTTAATCGATCTATCTGAACTTGAGTTCTTTAGATATTTCCTTTGAATTTTAGGTATTTCCCTGTAAGTGATTAACATATGAATACATTAATACGATTTTTCAAAATAAGGTGTTATATGGGAAGTGGACAAAAAAGTGGTGCATTGCATTCGTCCTTGGGCCAAAGTAGCAAATGTCGTCAAAATATTTCAAAAATTGCACCCTACAAATGGAACAAAGCAAAACAAGACGAGCAGACCGATGGACAAGTTTAGATCAGAGACACTTTCTGAATCGACCGGTGTAATAAACGGTGGGCGTATCTCGATGCCTTCCTTAATGTACATCTTGTAGCACAAGTGGTGGCTTGAAAATTGAATGTTATAGCATTCACGTCCGTCAATGTGTTAAAATAACTAAACACGACATTTTTCTTTTAGGATAGTGTACCAGTTTTAGTTATTTAGACAAGTCACGTTAGTTTCGTCTCCAGAGATGTGATTAAAATTCACTTTCGTAAAATCTTTGACTAATCAGAACTTTATGATTTCTCGCAAGCTGAATTCTTAATGTTACGACAGGAAGTATAAATCAATTATGCTTAAAATCCTTCGATGGGATAAACAAAAAAATCCGCTATTTATTCCCCACATACTACGTTGCTGAACTAAACAATAAACAATATTTTTCAATATATAATAACTTTTTAGTGCATCGTATATATAAAATTCATGAGTTTTAATATTTAATTCAATTAATCAGTCATTTCGTTCTGTTTTTCTTTTCGCTCTTGCCATCCCATCGCGTATGCCGTGCCATGTAACCAGTGTGTTTGCCGTTTCGATCGTCAAGGTGCTTTATGTGAAACACCCATCATCATTAAAAATGCAGCGTTTTCCGGTGATTCATACGTATCGCATCGTATACATAAAGATATACAACATCACGATTCACTGGACACAGTACTGCCGATGCATGTACAGTTAAAAGTACGCACACGTGCCACCAATGGCCTCATCATGTTGGCTGCTGCACAGGGCACTAAAGGCGGCCATTATATGGCATTGTTTTTACAAAAAGGTTTATTGCAATTTCAATTTTCATGTGGTTTACAAACAATGTTATTGAGTGAACTTGAGACACCAGTGAACACGGGCCACGAGATAACAATACGCGCTGAGTAAGTAGAAAACATAAAAATAAAAAATTGAGTTCAAATAGAAATAAGAAGAGAAGGGAAAAAAAGGAAAAAGTTTTGCTATTTTTATTCTAATAATTTTATATAAAAAAATTATTTGCTTCATCGTAACTATCCTACACACATAACTGCATAGATACGTTTATGAAGGTTTGTGTATGGGATGCGTCTGCCAGACAAATATAGATAAAGTGTTAGGGTATGTGTTTGAAACTGTTGTTGTTGTTGTCGTTGTTGTTATTGTTGTTGTTCTTGTTTTTGTTGCCACACATTTGTGGCAAATGCCATTAACACTTTTTACTGTTTACTAATGACTGCAATAAATTTGAAAATTTTTTTTTTTTTTTTTACCTAACCCTGGGGTGAAATGTTTTCAGTATGGTTTGGCTAAGAGTTTGACATCGCAGACAAAAATAATTATCAATGCCTTTGTTAAATTAATATTAATTGGTTTGTAACCTTGTCAGCATATTTTAGAACAATTTAAAAAAAAGATACGTTTAAGCATTTAAAGCATGAAAGAGCGAGGAAGAAATAAATTTTCGGTAAATAATCTCCTAGCTTGCGGAATATAATCTGCTTGTTAAACCGATTTAACTAAATAAAGACCAGTCTTGAACCCTTGACTTACCTCGTTCCTTACCAACCGGCCCTTACATGTGACACCACCGTTTCTTGCCATGCATGTTTTTCGAGAATTTACCAAGCCATGTATTGGATTAAATTGTTAAGGTTTAAAACGGTACAAAGTATGAAAATTATTGTCGAATAACATATTCAAAGGGCAAAAACTAAAGCAAAATATCGTTATTCAGTATATCAAAGGAAAAATAAAAAAATATAAATATGAAGAAAGTCTTAAGACGTGGCAACACACGGATTTTAGTGGAGTAATTGAATATTTTCTTTTTTTTAAAGATCCCTGCCTGGTAGCAGTACTTAGCGAGTACGTTTTATTATTTAGTCAACAAAAAGTCAGCTTAAAGGTATACGTTGAGAAGTATATCACTCTACTCTCCGGGTATACAATCACTACTATCCATGAAAAATTAAGTAATCTTATCAAAGAGAATGAGATAGCACTTACACTGGCCAAATATTTTCATAACTTTTGCTGCTAGGTTTTGAAAAAATTGTTAGGTCAATCTTTCCTAGGGAAGTTAAAGTCAAGAAGCATCAACTTTTATCCTTTTGCATAAGTTTTTTTACATATCATCAACATTTTAGATTCCAGAAGAGTTGTCGGGAGACTTCAACTTGACTTAGTCCCAGTTATTTATCGGCCCATTTATCCATCTGTCGTCTATCATTAAAAGAAAGAGAAAACCGAAACTTGACTCTAGCCGAGGATAAAATTCTTATGGCGAAATTCGTAAGCTCGCATATACTTTCAAAGAGACAACAACACCGAAAGAAAGTTACTCGTTCGTCGCAGAGGATTGGCAAAAATCTTGTGACAAAATTCGTAACAGTGAAGACATATTAAAGTGTCTCCGTTATAACCAAAAGTCAAAGACAAGGAGACGGATTGACGGCAACCGAAATACCTGAGGTTATTGCAGATACGGTATATATCTAAGAAGGAGAAATTTCTGCCATTAATGGAACTTGCTATACAGGACCCAGAAATGGAATTATTGAAAAGCTTGGCTTTATATACACGTAGGATAGGTGTAACCTTAGCTGTACAAATAGAAACATTCTGAATTATTTATCGAAACAATCTGACCCTAGAGGTTTTGACAACATGTTGTCTTATAGCTGGTGGAGATGTGTAGGCCGTTATCAGTGGTGAATTTACGACATGTGTCGTTAAAAGCATTTAAAATTTACTTACAGAGAAAATTATATGATGAGCGCTGCTAGTGCCCAGGCTGCTTTTAATCCTAGAGTTTATTTCTGCGGTCAATTTAAATTACAATAATGATAATAGAATTTTTTTACATGCAAAACCAACATTTTTGCATTTCTTTGTCGATATTTTCTCAATGTTGAGTGTCAAAGGATATCTTAAAATTTCTCATTCATTTTCTATGACAAGCATCACACCATTTCATTAGTTAGGAGCATATCTACTGAGCCCAAAAACCTTCTGCTAACGAAATTTTCAATAATTCATGGATGGAGTGAAACATTGCTATCCTATATTAATTTTGCAAATGGCATTCTGTCAAGCAAGAACAGAATTATCTATTGTGTGCATCTAAAACGTTTAACCAAACGAAATGGTTATAAAGGAAAGCAAAGAAAAAGAGAAAGGCTAGAAAATCAAATTAATAAAATTTCGTTAAGAAATTTCAAGTGGAAAAATTAGTCTGCCTAACACGTAGCAGAAATACGTAGAAGGGAATTATACCGTTTTAATAATTTTCAAATATTTATTGTTTCTTTAAGCTTTCTATACAATTAATTATTACTTGCAAAACATATACAAAATCGGACATGAAAATGAAAATAAATTGGAAAATTTTCTCAGAAAATCCAGCTTAAATCTGAAGACTACAAATAAAATGAAATGAAACACAAAGAAATTTGTAACAATTGCCATTGTGCAGATGTAAGGTCCAAAAATACCCATCGAGTTAACATAACTTTTTTGTTTTTATCGTTCGCTTAAATACCTTAATTGCCCGAATTTCTATTTCTTTTTTCTCTCGGGCTATTTCTTTTGCTGTAATATACCCGATGTGAAAACTCAAAATATGTAAATATTGTGTGTCTGCAATGTAACATGAAATATGATGGCATTAGTCACTTACTGCTCACTATCAAATTTAATAAATATACTTGATAGAACACGTACAAAAAGAAAAACAACAAGTAAAAGCAATATACTGGGCTATGGCCCGCCATTAAAAACCCTACACCACCCTATAATTATTGATGTTATAACTTTCCAAAGTAAGGCCAAAACATGTCGGTATACCAAAATTCATCACAATATCTCAAGGCCAATAATAGAGGATTCGTGCTGTGCTAGTTTCATTTTTTCATAGGACATGGTTTGCCCAAAGTGATATTTGAAAATTTCCTAAGTACGGAAATTTTCAAATCCCATAAAAACATTCTTCGAGAAAAACTTAATATAACCTGCACATCGTTGGAAAGGCTATTAATAGAGGATTCACCCTGCCCTAGTTTCATTTTTTCGCAGGGCATGGTTTGCCCACAGTAGCTAAGCAAACTTTCGCTTTACCAACCTCATAGTGTAAAAATACTGACTTTTCAAATATTAATTAATTTACATAAATACACCTTTTTTTTATTATATTTTGTAAAAAAAATTTTCCAAAAGTTTTATTTTAACTGACTTTTGACTTAAATCCCTCCGAGACTGCGTTTTATAGAATTTTGTTAAGGGCTTAACAGAGCTCTGTAAAAAAAACTGGTTTGTGTCTTTGCTAGTTACATTTAATTATAACTTCACATTCTTCAAAAAGTACGATCTATAGACTGAACACAAGAAAACAAGACGGACACAGGGACAGAAAAGCTTGAATCGATTCAGAAGCTGATTCTGAGTGGGAACATGTTAGTGAATCAATTTTCATCAGAATATCCCACAAATTGCGGCTCGTATGTTGAAGACAAAAATAAAAAACGGATAGGCGGACAGACAAGCTTAGAGCGACTCAGACACACTTTTTGATAAAAGGTGGGTCTATTTGAATTCCTTCTGGCCGTTGCATACAATGGCATAAGCTTAGCATATCTTTGCACCACGAGTGTTTTGGGATATAAAACTAATAATAAATCAACTAAAGATTGCAAAAAAAGTATCAAAATTATTTATCAAAATTGCAAAACATAGAAATAACACAAAAATAAATAACTAAAGAAAAACGTGACGGCCATGAGAACACGCTAATGGTAACAACAACTAAAGCTAATAAATTAATAAAAAAAAAAAATACGTGCAAATAAATTAAAATATCCACTAACTTTATTAGCATTGCATACTGAGCCCTTTCTAATACGACGCAAGGAATTATCTGTTGTTGACTCACTGAATACCTTCTAAGAAGAGGAACAATAGTGATAGTAACAATAAGGTAAACCTTAAATATATAACAACAACTCCTCATCAATCGTGGCCGTGTCAATCCTTTATCGAATCAAACCCAATAAATTGCTATAACTGCTTCAGATTGTAAGTCAGTGAATAAAATATTTTTAAATTTTCACCCTCTGAGTTCGTTAACAATTACAAGCGCGCTTTAGGTGCACTTCTCCTAAACACAAAAGATAAGTAGACAAACTGATAACTGGAAATTTGGATCAAATTTGCTATTTGGGAGCAAGAGCTGTGGTCCAATTTTCAACTTTAACAAACAAAGGTCATAAAAAGTGCAAACAAATAATGTCTTGTAACTTATGACTTATGTCGAAGTGATTTTGCCCAGATTATGGGAACTTAGCGGATATAGAAAAGACTAAGGTTTCGTTTTTTGAAATGTCAAAATGAAATCCAACATTCTTGTATATGCTTTCAGTGAAACCAGAACGACGGTATTTTCATCATTTTTTAAGATTAGCCAGAGATATAAATTCTAAGACTATAAGCATCTAAGGCTATCGCACTTGCGACTTCCCCTGACCATTATTATTCTAAAAGATCATTTCGAAATTTATTTGATTCCTGGTTTTTCTGAAATTATAAGAGAAATTTTTAAGAAACATTCAATGAAAAGTATTTTTAAGCAATCGTTTAATAAAATTGTGTGGGTAACTAAGATAAACTTTTTTTTGAATTTTTTGAAACAAATTACTTTCAGAAGAATTTTTGTGCACTTTTTCTCCCATTTTTCTTTCTCGTGGGTATTTTCTTCAAAGCCACAAAAGCCAAAAAATGTAGTTGTAAATTGTAAACTAAATAAAATTAAAAAAAATTATAGAAAGTGGAGTCAAGAATATTTCAGTGGTTTGATAAAAAGAAAAACAAGGGAAAAAATCGACATGTACTTCTTACTAATCCAATATACTGAGAGTGTGTTTCTTGTCAACCCAATATACTCGAAATATACTTCTTGTGAACCAATGGGTTCAGCTTAAGCTGAACACTTTTGTGACTCGTCAACGAACACTCTTTAAAAATGAAAGGTAAAAGTTTATATAAAGCGCGACTGTCATGCAAAAGCACACCATATATAAGTTGCTTAAGGAAAAGCGTCTCAACTGCATGTTAAGTTCATATTGAGATAGGAAAACGTGCCTTAGTTCATTTGTAGTACAAGGATATGTTAAGTTTGTGCCTCTGTGCGTAATAACCAGAAAGACAGATGAGATAGATCCGCCTTTCATTATAACAATAGATTCAGAATCACTTTCTGTCTAAGTTTGTCTGTCCGTCCGTCCGTCCCACATACTTTTACTTAGCCACAACTCGAGATTTTTAAGATCTTTTAATAAAATTTGGTACGCTGACATGCGTTCGCCCAAATACGAGCACCATTGAAAACGGGAGCACTCTTAGTCCAATTACCCAACAACGCCTTATTTTGATTTTGTTTTATGAATAGCTGCAGAGCAACGTAGAGTATTTAAATGTGAACCGTGGCCCACTAAAGCCGTTTTACTTGTTTATTAACCCTTGAATGCGTAGCGATGTAATCGCTCATATCTCTTTATGTAGCTACCTTTGTATAGTGTTTTTTTAAACCTTAAATGTATATTGTTGCCGATTTTACATTATTTTTAATTGTTTTTTATTTAAAATTTTTTAAAAAATAAGTAAAACTAGAATGTAAACGATTGAGTACAATATGCATTTAAGGGACAATAGAGAATTCTTTTTTCTTTCGAAAATAAAACTTTTCCATTTAAGAAATTGCTAATCGCATGAAAATGGCACACTCTACATGTCACAGTGTAATTCAGTTTTTGAAATAGTTATTCTGCATGCCGAGGAACCCCCTGAGCTGAAGGTGCCTCCAAAGCGGCTGCGATGTTGCCTTTTTTGCGATATTTTTCCATGACAGGTTTTTTTTAATACTTACATATATATCTAATAATTTTTCGTAATATTATAAGTCAACTACCATTGCTTCGAACTAAAACTTCAAAAACCGCCAATTTCTTTTTAGCTTATTACTGTTACTCAAATCAACCATTATTTGCCAAAATCCTTAAAATCCCAGAAGTTACATCAAATTTGAGAACGAAGCAAGGGCACATTTAGTTATAAGACCAATTTCCCTTAAGTTTCGAAACGCCTAGGGGAACATCAAAAAATAGATGTGAAGCATTCTTAACGAATTCCCTGAAATCAGTGGGATCTGTCACTGCAGCCATTCTGTGACAAGCCTACTTCCAGCTTCTGCTGTTCTCGAAATCAAACCTAGTAAGTGATGTCGAAAAAATAGTTCTTTTTCATTGTCAGCGAGATATCTGCTGTACATAAAGGTTAGTGGTTGCTTGCGCTCACATTTTGTCTATAACTGCGGCAGACGCTTGATTAAGAAAATGTTGGAAGTCTTATCAATTCTCCTGAATAACTACTGTCAACAAAAAATATTGAACGATGAAGAGATGTTCTTCATTCAATTCGAGACAAGTGTTCGTCCCATTGTTTATTTCTCTCTTATCTATGCATCATTATACTATTACCACCACTTATGGAATTTAAAATTTAATATTCATTTTCTTTCTTGTACGGCACGTATAGTGGCATGCACCTAAATAAAACAAGGAAGAAAATTAAATTCGGTTGGAAGCGAATCTTTTATACCCCTCACCGTTTACCCCCAAAAAAAGACAAAAGAAGTAGAAGAATAAAATTCTCATGCTCTCTAATATGGAGAGGGCGCAGTTGATTTCTTCTATTTTCAAAATAAAAGTTTTTGTCGTAAAGGCATATGGGCGTTGTAGGCGTGTCCTTTGAAAGGTGAAATTTGTAGGCGATATCTTCATTTTCGCTAAAGGGGGAGAGTTTTTACCGCAAATCCTAGAAAGTTGCGCAAACTTACAATGGACAGACGAACGGGCGGACATGTATATGTGTTCAAGATTTGAAACCTGAATATTTTATTGGGTTTTTGAAGCTTGTTTCCACGCGTTATAAAGGTATTGAAAAAATAGAATACGCTTTAAAATTTTTGCACATTTATTTGCTATAGTAGTATGAGTAATGAGCAACAAATCAATTTTGCATTCCCTTTGAAAAACGGAGGTATGGTATGGTCAATACCAACCTGCATGCAAAAACTTCCAATGTTTCTGCAAATTTGAAGTCGATAGCTTCATTCCACAGACGGACAGACGGACATGCTTAAATCGATTTACAATTTGATGCTGATCAAGAATATATATACTTTGTGGGGTCTCTGATTCTTCCTTCTGGGCGTTGCAAACGTTTTGACGAAATGAATATACCGCTCATCCTTCCGCCAACATGTACTGACCGTACACATACGTGAAGTAATAAAAGTAGACCATAATGTTCTCGCGGTAATTTATAAGGCTTTGGTAACCAAAGCAATTTAGAGCTTCAGGCATATTTTGTACTAAATGCCAAAAGAACATTGTACTCAATACAAATAAGGCCAATATCAATAATAATGACACTGGCCTTTGCCTTTGCTATCGCTGTTAATCAACAGGAAACAGTTATAGCACGTGCACAAAGTAAGGAGAATATTGGCCAAACTAAACCTAGTATTGGCCGCTGAGCCGCTAACAACCCATATGCGTTCACTTGACTAACAGTAAACTGCCAACCAGTTTGCGTGTTAAATACTTGCGTTTTACAAATGTTTTTGTGTTTTTCTGTGTTCAACAAAGCACTGCCATTACTACTACTACTTCTAAGTCCCAGCAGCCCGTAAATGTAAACACTTACATACTCGCATAAACAAGTTTGAACATTTTTACAAAAAATTGACCGCAATTAGTCCTTTGGGAAATTCAGGCCAAACTCTTATTTGTACCCTCCATACGTTTCATATTAGGGGTATGCCTTACACTAACATAGTAAAAGAAGAGTTTACACGCCAAGTTAGAGAGATTAATAAGTGAGTGTGGGCAAGAGAGCAAATACTTTCAATGGTTTTGAAATATTTTTCTTCATGAAAAGCAATCGAGTTGAACGCCTTAAGCTAATGGCCCCGAAATTTTGTTTAATATAAGTTAGTTAAATGTATGGTTGGTTCTTTCTGTTAGAACTATGAGAATTGTTATTGGTTTGGATGTCAAGGCTACTTTTATTTACTATCAAGAAATTTTACTGTTTCTATTATTCGGCGTTAAAATCAAAAGTCAAAGAAAAGTTTGCAATAACTTTACATTAGATTTTAGTAGCGTTGATAAAACTTTTGACCATAAGCGAATTTAAATAAATAATAAGTTAATCCATTAGTATCTAAAACGAAGATTACACAATACTTTTAAGGGTTGGGAATTCAAAAAAAAGAAAACAATTTACGTCAACGGCAATCCAATATAGAACTTTGATTGCTTCTTGTCCCTCTTGAGAGCAAAATATTTATTAATCTAACTGAGTAAATACCGCGGTAGAACTGTAAATGATACCCAGTATGACGTATAAGCCTTGTGTGAGCAAAAAAAAAAAATCCATACGTAAAATGAATGGAATTACTTAACTTTCATGGATGCTTACACCTAAAACACCTTTCAATCGACAAAGAATCTTACCTTCTACTTGAAACATGTATAGTTCGGGGAAGCATCAATAGACAACTTTGATGGCCGAAAATCGCTTTCATTCCATAATATCACCCGTGCTCACACTTAAAACACCTTTCAATCGATAAACAATTTCAACTTTTACTTGAAACATTTATAGTTCGAGGAAGCATCAATAGACAACTTTGATGGCCGAAAATCGCGTTCATTCTCTAATATCACCCGTGCTCACACTTAAAACACACACACATTTTTAGTTCGACGAAGCATCAATAGACACCTTTGATGGCCGAAAATCGCGTCCACGCTGCGATATCACGCGTGAAATGAAGTAATTGACAGCTTCTATGGCCATCCGCGCTGTAACTTTTTTGAAGGAAAACAAAAGAATTCGAAGAATTCAAGACGCTATAGTTGATAAAGTTAATTCTATCAATCCGATATTCTGGACGCACTGCTGGGTCTTACTTTAACGTATTGCGACATTAAAATCCTGGTGCAGAGTAACAGCAATTGTGACATTTTTTCAGTAACACTAAAATTTACTCGTAACTTTGTTAAAACCTATCGAGAACTTTTGATTTTCTTACGAAATCTTCTTCTTACTTCTTTATTTATTTCAATTTACTTCACCTCCTTAGGCTAATAACAAAAGAAAATTCCCCTATTAAAAATTTTTCAAATTGTCTCGCCTTCGTTGTTGCACATTTTTCAGGGCGCGGTTTACAATTTGAGCAATCCCAAGAGAACACTGATGCGTGGAGCGTCTCGAGTTCAACCTGTGAATACGGCTTCATTATACGCTATACTACTTGTGGGTCGGGATATGTTAACTTTGTGCGTATGTAGATAACACGCATAAGTGCTTACGACAGATCCATCCTTTGTTATACGAATTAAGTTAGAATTATTTCCTCTCCGTCCGGCTTTTTTGATACCTGCCCATGTGGTCTTACACTTAACCATTGCATCACAATTTTCGGGATATTTTCAAAATATGCAGTCAAGTCGATGACAAGTTATGGGACTACCCACCATACAACATGAAAAGAAAATTGCAATTCCAAAATATCTTGACATAAATCGCTAACTGATATGCCGACATGCGCTTCCATATAACCGGTCCAATGAAAAATAAGAACCATATGTTGGTGTATCGAATGCCATCGATATATGTCAAAAGTCTAGTTTGAGCATTGGCAGACATTAAACGGGCAAACAGATAAACCGAAAAACGCGTAGATGGCCGAACCAATTTAAATCAATTCAGAAAGTTATGCTGAATCGATTAGTCCGCGCATAGTGCCAGGCGGCTCTACTATAAGTCCTTACGAGTAATACATACATCCACACAACCTAACATAACCTTTGCCACAGGTAGACTAGAGTAAGTAAAGGAACGCTTTCATTGTTAACGTAGACTTTCTTGTTAGGCCTTCTACAGTTACAATCAATACAAAACAAAACTTTCAGGTCACTCGACTTATTAATTCAAACGATGGACCGCCTTTTGTAATTCTTCAATCTGTTGAACAGAAAACTCATATCAAACACAACTAAAGACGCCTGTAATTCACCACTGTTGACATCTCCTACCCATGAGAAGAACGCCTTAAGACTTTTTATGCAAAAGCATTCTCCTCTTATGGAGATGGCCGATATTTATTAATACACACAACAATATAAAATAATTAATCTTCTGAAAGTAAGCCTATCCAAAAGATATAAACATTGAAAATTTGAAGCCAATCTTAGCCACAGTCGCCTATTAGATAAGAATGGAAGAGTGCAATACCGCCTTTGCGGCAATATAACCTCAACTGTAGTGCCTTACTCTCGAAAAGAAATGCCCAGTTTGGCCACGGAGTGCCTCTGCTTGAATCGGTGAGCAGAAATAATATACTTAACACGTAAACAAGTAAGAACATTACAGTCGGGCAAGGCCCGTTATCAAAATTTAGAAAACTTAATTTAAAAATTGTATTTTTCTTCAGTTCCCGTCATAAAATAGAAAATAGACTTTCTCTCCACATAAGAGTTTGTATTTATGACAATTCTTATATATGTTGGAGTCTAAAAAACAAACCTATGTCTACATCTTTTATGGAGTGAAGACCAAGAAATAGCTCGATGTAGTTCAAATTTACTTAATTTTTTTTATTATTTGAATTAACTGTGGTAGCCGAACTAAATTTTCATACCAATTTAAAATGTAAAAAATATTACCCAGCGACTTTTGATTACCCATATAATGGGAGTGGTCGAAAAAGTGAACTGAGCCGAACCATTTTCAATAGCGCTGATACTGGGGCCAAATTTCATCACGTGAGACAGGAAGACGGATAGGCGGTCAGGCGGACGGATGGACAGGCAAACATAGATGGGTTCATAAAATGATTCCGAGTTTATCGGTATAATAAACAGTGGGTCTATCTTAAGCTCTTCGGGATGTTACGTGCACACACGTGGTGTAGGACATAATTATATAATTTCTTGTATATCTTCAATATCGTAAAGTTGGTAAAATTCTAATATCTTTACGTGGCCGCATAAGTAACACTCAATAATAGATGTAAGCTTTTGTTAAATATATTTATATTCTTAACACGTATCTATGTAAAACACAAAAATATTGCTTTGAACGAGCCGATCGCCTTCGCTCGTACTAGTGCTCCTTTTCTTGAATTGCAAAAAAATTAACTTTTTTTTGTAATTTTTTTAAAATAAACAAATAACTAAATTTTGTTTAAAAAATGTAATTGCATGAAAAAAGTCTCAATTGGTATGCGCACAGCTTTTCTGGACCAACAATCTGGTCACCTTACTAATAACGGTTCTCATCATTAAAGTGAATATAAATAATCTTCAAAAACAATGGCCCGGTTATAATTCCCTCAGATGCCACCTGAAAAACATGGGTATCTCTGATACCGTTTCGTGCAGCTTCTGCTAAGGGACGAATGAGAAATGCCATCACATTCTCTGGGAATGTAAGGCTACCTGCAGAATCAGATACCAAATGTTTGGCGAGCACTTTATAACGTCGAACACTATATGGTGCTTCGCACAGAAGAAGTTGGCGGGATTCATGCGAATCCTAAAACTGGCGGGCTAGGGGCACGGGCGAGTACAATAAATCTTTTAAATCGCTTTACAAATTGCCCACGCAATTAATAGTAATAATAATATCTACTATATGTTCGAAATAAATGCAAGTATTTCGCTTTAAAAGCTTTAAATGAGTAAGCGGGAAGAAGACAAAAATACTGCTGAGTTAAATCAAAATCTTCTTAATCGTTAAAGCGAGAGAAATTTGTTAGAACGATATACATAGAAGAAATTACTAAATAATATTAATCTGCTCGATATCTAATTGACTGAAGCTTTATAGATAATTGAGGGACAGTTCTTCTCCCGCCTGTTCTTAAGAAAAAGTGTCACCTGTCTTCGAAATTGTTTCCAATTATTCCAGGAAATAGTACACTGAGCTTCTATGTGATAGTAGGAGTTAATCAAAAAAACTGTCTTTTAAATCTCTTTAAAACTTTAAATGTTACTATTAATAACTTTCCAGAAAGCAATTTGTTTTATAAAATGAAAACTAATTTAATTTAATAGACTAACGAAAACATATCTATTCTGTCCTGTTAAAGTTTTAGCCTTTCGTACTTGGCTTTCAAAATTTGTAGAAAACAAAAAAAGGAATCTTCTAAAAACCGAGATAAGAGTAATTTCATGTTAAAAGTTTCCCATCTAATCGAATAGATTCTATCAGTTAGGCAGGAAACGGAAATGGCAAAAATATTAACTTTTTTCTTTCTATCTAATCTTTGCATAACAAAACATGAAAATTTCCGTTTTAAAAACTTGACATCACCTTAATGTAAATATCATAAACATTATATTGTTCGTCCCAGCCTCTATCATCAACAAACAACAAGAGATATAACTAAGAAGCCACTACCATTACCATAACATTGTAACCTTGCACAACTGTAATGGTTGAGTTTAACAAAATTCTAAAACACTTAAGTTTGTATGTTCTTGGTGAAGTCACTGGCCAGAAAAGGGAGAATTATAACTTTTCCATAGTAAATCGAATATATGAAAGTAATAAAAACAGGAACAACAACACGCCAAGGAAAGGATAACTTATCTTTTGTTAAGATCTTAAGCAAATATAAACTTAAAATTTTGTACATGTGCCAGTGTACGTTTGCCTTTGCATATGTATATGTTGAAGATAAACTCCCGGCTGATATCCGTAGATGATGCAAAACGGCTACTGTAGCCCTCACACAATACACATTTATGTTACAATGATACCTTTAGCACAATGTATATATCAAAAGCATTGAATGCGATAGGGCAGCAGACGAACAACAAGAGACCACACGCACTGACACTCATGTCACTAGATTTAGTTTTAAACATTTCTCATTCTGTATCCCTTAGACAAACTGTAAAATATATAGACACACACACATATATATATATATATATATACATATATATATATATATACAAGCACACCTTAATATGCTATGGAGAGAGACAATGTTTTTAGTTTAGGGCTCTGACATTTTACATACCAAAGATAGCTTTTTGTTTACATATATCTACATGTGCGTGTATAGACAAACCATAGCTTCATCTGTTACTGTTAGGAGTCTATTTCCCATTTTTGGGAATTTGTTAAGGGTTATTTGCAAGTTAACAGTTTAAACGTGTTAATACGCCTAAAGGTAAGACATACACACATAAATATATATAACAGTACATACACACATTATTTTAACGGGTTTGTCTATGCAACGATTTGACACTAATAATAATACCGATAATGTTTTATAGAGTATTTCGAAACACAAAACACTCTCTTAAAAATCCTTTAAAGTATTCATCCGGAAATTGCATAAAATCTGTAAAAACCTATACATATGTACTTAGATAAAAGTGTGATTATAATAATTTTGATTTTCTCTTTCACTTATAATGATTTCAGATTAGATTTCAGCCGCAATTATACTCATTGCAATGCTTCACTCCTAGTCAATGATACATTGGCCATGTCTGGTGATCAACCCACTTGGCTAAAACTATTACCATCACGTATGCATTCGCCGGAAGCTATTTTGAATACTTGGTTGCATTTAGGCGGTGCTCCTCAAGCCCCCATCGGTTTAATAATCGAGCTGCCCCCATCACAAAGCGGAAGCGGTTTCACCGGTTGCTTGCATTCGTTACGTATAAACGAAGAGACGCGAGAAATATTTGGGTAAGTATAGAATAGCATATGGGAAAGAACCATTTTATCGTGAACACATGCATGCATAATTACCAGATATCCGAATATCCTTGATTAAAGTTGCTAAGTGAACATCATTCAAGAATGAGTAGAACAGAACACTTTTCTTATAAAGTTGCCTTAGGAAACTACAAGGTTTAGACTATCAATAAGCTACAGGATAGTTACTCATATTCTTTACACGTGAACTCTTATTAATAATATAGGGTGCCCTGCAGCTGTGACGGAATTTGTACAACAGATAATATTTTCCATGAGAAAAGCAAACGTATCCTGACATTGCGACCAGCCACTAGTCATAAGGGTCATAAGAATTTGTGATTGTGATTTCTCATCAGTTTCTTGGACGTTGCATTAAATTTGTAATACTGTTCCGGAACAAACGTCAAACCAAAGGTTTCCAACATCGATTTTATTGTGAAACTTTGTTCTTACGTCATGCGGAAACCACAAACAAAAGGTTTCCGACTGCTATGTTACTTGTGACGCCTCTACGATGTTAACCAGAATACGGTCATAAGATAAATATGAGTTTCTTCGCTGATCGGGAAAAATGTTTTAATTTTACCACTGTTTTGTCAGGACGCAAAGAGCGGAAATAATTGAAGCTTATTTTAAAAACCGAAAAACAAATTCCTTAAGGCATTAATAGAAATAAAATCGCTGCCATTTTCCACGAATGGGCACGAATTCTTCCTATCAATAATATGCCGATTGCTTGGAGCTTTTAAGAGTCACCGTCATTTGCCACGGTAAGTATATCACGATCAACGCAAACAGGGGCAACAATTAACGGAGTCGGCAGGGTGACCGAATGAGATTTAGTCGAGGCACACTGAATCATTTCTTATTGACATCCTTGGCTATAATAGCGTCAGACCAAAAGCAACTTCGAAGAATGGGAACATTCCGTAAAGAATACAGCGGCTTAAAGAAAACATCAAAGAATAAATCCAAGCGTTAACTCAACTCAAGCGTGCGCACACCATCATAGCGCATTGTTATCTAAAATTGTTTCTCACTCGCAGACGCTGCATACATATGCACATCTATAGCAGAGGTTGTTACCGTTTTGAAAGCCTTTCGTAACCCACCTCATACAATAGTATGGCTTTCATTGCAAAAAGGACCTGGAATCTTTAAGCCAAATAAAAACAATCGACTCATAAATATATTTTTTCTCTTTCAAAACAGACCCAGTGGCCAGCTATGCCAGCATGTTACAAAAACTGATTAGGATTTGACCGGCGTCAGCGCTTACCATAATCCTTTACCCTAATATTCCATCGAACCAAATTTGAGTTAAAAATAAAAATCATTTATCGATATTCCTCTATATAGAGAATGACGTAAGCTACTTTAGAAATATTGAATTTTGTGCGATTGGCAAGTGAGTGAATAAAAAATTATAACATCGAGGGATTAAACGACACTTCGTTAATAGGATATATTTAAACTAACACGTCATTTGCTAGAACATGTTGCCGCACAATTATTCTCACAAATTCTTATTTGCTGATAACTTAAAATTTTTCCACGCCTACAATTGTATTTTGATGTCCTTCTCAACCATTTAAGGCATCGTTAAAGCTAAGTTAAAAGAAAAAAAAGATTTTCACAGCAACATTGTCCCTTATGATAGTCCAGCGTGCAGCTCCGCCTCCTTATACTCCTACTTATCTAAAAATCGCAAAATTTGTAATAGAAACTGAGTGCGAACATAAAAATCTTTGGCCCTAACGCATAGCTTAGGCGTGCGAAGAAGGCATAAAAAAAGGAAAATTTTAATGAATTGTTAGTAATTCGTATATCAAAATAATCGATCAATCTAGAATTTGTTTCAACTCTACTATTGTTCCCAAAATTGCAATTTATAAATACGATAATAGCGATAGTGGGTATCAAAAGCTTCGGTATAAATCATTTCTATTTCTTAATCGATTTTTTCTGCTTTTCACATTCAATGAACAAGTGACAAAAAATAGCACACTTAATCTCACGTACATAAACTCACACTATCTCGAAAATATTTATGTCGCTTACTGTATATGTCTATTAAAATATTTCCATATAATCATCAAATGCTTACGGGTTGCAAGTATGCATTTGGCGGCATCATCAGGAAGAAAGGGAAAACAAGTAAGAAAATTATATTTCGATATTCCACAATATTGAATGTTGGTAGCCCCTGTTTGCCGTCTTTGTACAGACTCCGTAGGTTCACCTAAAAAATGTACTTGGAAATTCCTATCGTTGTATCTAATGTCGTTTATAAGTAATAAAGAAATACTCCAATCTTTTCCTTTTGACCGATTAAGCCCCTTCTCAATTCGAAGCTGAGTTTAAGCCCTTCAAAGGTTCTTACCATAGTTGAATCCGACATCTTTATTTCCTCGGTTGGGGGCATGTTTATCGCAGACCTCACACAGAGAGACGCATATCTCTAGATCGATTCAGAATTTTATACTGGTTCGTAAGATATATACATACACATTATATGGTCTTTGAAACTTCCTTGTGGGTGTTAGAAACATATTAACAAAGTGAATATGGCTTAACGTCTCCGTAATGGACACAAAGCAAGCTGCAAACTGTTTTTGTTTTTTCAGATATCGGATATACATCCAATATTTTTACTAGATTTATGACAACCTTTGCAAAGCCCTTTAAAAAAGCGAAAAGCGGGCTTTATGATTTAAAACAGTCCTCGGTCCAAAAAAGTAGAATAAAAGATGACTTATTTATTCTTAATTCCCGTGTTTTCTATGACATGTGCATTCTTACAGCCGAGTTCTGGCGCTATGGCGACTCACTAGCCATAAGAAAAACTGATATGTTTTCTTGTCACACATTTTGTAAGCGCGTGTCAGACTTGGTCTTTCGCATCAATAGTCAGAATGGAACTAAGCATTATCAGTTTTGTTACAAAACAACGTTGCTAAATCCCCAAAAACCACAAAGAAGAAAATGCGACTTGTGATATCTACGTCACGTTGTTCAGAAGACGTCCATTATTTCTGTTCTAAAAATTGAATCAAAATAGCAGCCGTCGCGAAAAAAGGGATATAACTCATAAAGACAGCGTTTATTTACACCACAATGGCCTATATTGGGTTAATCAAATGTTCCTCTATGTATGATTTACAAATTGCTTGCTTGACAAAACATTGCTCCGCAAAATGTCTTTGCTTTCGCAAGCTTTTTTTCTTTTTTCAAATTTTTCCAAGTTTATATTGGTACGGTTGACTTGTGAGTTTCAGGATAACGTAGATATTATTGACAATTGTTAGAAGGTCTATTTACAAACGAATTATTATATTTACAAAGATTCAATGCTTCTTGTAGCCTTTTCCATTCGATTGCCACGATTCAACCGAACTAGTCTTACACCGTTTGCCTGTTGAATTTCGTGCAAATTGTTTGTAACCATTTCGCCAATCGCCAATTGTTGCATAAGGTTTCTTTACTTCATGACACATGCTAGGCAAAGCATCGCAACTCTGTGTTTAGTTTCAACATCTTAAGGAGTTTCGTTTCCGAAAAACAACGGGTAGTTTTGACACGGACTTAGTTTATTAAATACAACCTTCGTAACAAAATATAAATTTTCGATGAGTGGAATTGAATCGATTTGGTCATTTGGTCAGTATATATGGTGAAATTGAAGTCTTATAGAGAAAAAGAAATTTAATCACCATAAGCTCAATATAAAAACAAACTCAATTTGGTCCTTGGGTTCGCCAACAATCGGCTAATGTGCACGGATATATATTCACGCTTAAAACGCTTTAAACGTATTAATATCTCGATTATGTTGTTTGTTCGTAATTTATGTTAAAAACGTTACTGTGTATGTATGTTCCGTTATCCACTTTGCTCTCCAGCGCAGGATAGATGCTTATGTACATAAACAATATATATTAAGTTGTACTACTTGTTACACACGGCAATGAAAGTGGCTGTGGCGGGTTATAAGGTAAAATGTTTACGCTTGCATAGCACGGAACGTTTATAAAAGAGTACCTGAAAGACTATTTTGTTAACTGCGGACGTTTCAATTGATCAACACCTCTCTGGCAAATGTTTGCATCAAGGATTAACTCAACATCTATTACAGATTGTAAATAATCGTTTTGTCTTCTTCTTGTGTCTGGGGGTCATGTTAATTGCAAACTTAGTCTGTGGCCATTAAGCAAAGTATTTCTGCAAAATTCTTGATTTTCTGTGAATTTTTACGATCGGCAGTAGATTAGCAATTGCAGACAAGAGGAAACAGGCAAAGTGAGCCTTTGATCAAGAATACATCAATTTCATTGAATCCCTGGATGTTACAAACCAGTGCCCAGTATCGAATGAATCGATCCAAGTTGAACATAATTTTTTTCTTGTTTATTTTTTTCTTTTTTATAAAGAATAAAAAAATGCAATAAAAGCATTTACGATTTTTCCATACGACCATTTGACCATTAATAGAAAACATATCATTTCGACATAAGACACCTGGTGTCGCAAAAACCCCCATGCACTTACTTCTGCTTTGCCAAAGGCTTCTATTAGTGCTGATGTACGTTCGGATGTGTATGTTTTTTATTGATGTTTATTTTATTTCTGTTGCCCGAAGTATATCAACGTTTTCATTTCATTTCGTTTTTTATATATATTTTTTTCGTTCTTCGTTTCTAATTTTGTATTCCGGTCTACTATGGAAGTTTTAACAATTAACAGAATAAATATGTGTATGTGTATATGTCTGCTTTCAATTTGCACTAACCAACTTAAACACAAATTTGTTTATCTTATGGCAAATACTTGAAAATTTATATATTATTAGATGTTTTTATTTTTATTATCCTTATGGACCGTTAGCAACACGCTTAGACGTTTGGTCACGTTATGTTTATCCATTCCCAGGGTGAACTCTTCTTCATTTAAAGATAAAATGTATTTCAAGCATTTCTTTTAACGAGCACGTAATCATTTAATGCTGTTGCATTGCCATGTCTTTATACTGAAGAATTTTTGTTCGTTAAGCTATTATAAGTTTTTTTTTTTTTTTTTTTTTTATTACGCTTGTTATATTAAAGTTTCTTAATGAAAGTAAGTGACACGTACGTAAAGATTAGCAAAAAAAAAAAAAAAAAAGGGATTGGAATACTTTGTGATATATTTCTAGAAATATTTTTATGCTCAAAATAGAAAAAAAAAAAACCGGAGCCTTTTGATTTTTTAAGGTGAACAGCCAGACACATCAGTCGCTGCAAAAGAGAAAAAAATATTCGCTCCCCTCACTTATTTATAATAAATTCTGTTACATAGATGAGCAAGCACCCTCATCATATAAATCCCCACGCAAATAAACCTTTCACGCCACACTTTATTCGGTTGGCATAGATAAACCCTTTGAACTACAGCAAGCAATTAAGTTGATTATTTTCTAAGAAAGCAGACGCGCTTTATACACTTCCCCTCAAAACCAACTGAAAAACATACAAAAATCAAAAAATCCTAAGATAAATCTATCGTTTAATGTAAACAATAAATATTGTCTCAATTAGGTGATTAAACTCTGTTTTGATCAAGAATTATTGTCTCTTCGTTATAATGCCATACATGCTTTAGAGCAAATCTTCGAACGGAAACACATGGGCACATGAGTGCCTTCTACCTAGTGCAAGACAGAATTGAATTGGATATCTACACAGCTCATAAATTAACAAGTCCCACCAGTACCCAGATTCGTAGTGGGTCTAAAATTATTTAAAATTTATACATAAGTTTATGTACATTTGAATATCGGTACACTGTCGCAAGTAGGACAACTACATTCATACTAGATGGGCTCTTGAATGTCAATTGTCTGGAAAAGTTTGCTTTCATTTGGACAGTAAAGGGCATGTTAAAAAATCCAACTCCTTAAATGATAAATATTTCTCACATTCTTCCTGCAATTCAGTTCGTTCCCGATGTACGTTACAAAGTTTTTAATGAAAATTTACTCCAAGTTTTCACTTTTTCGATCTTATTAGTGCTATTATGAATATGCTTATGATCGAATCATGACCATTTCGAAGTACGAGGCTTTAAGAATATCGGCTTTAAGATAAAACAGCTCCAGAAACAGAATAAAAATAATAGCCTTAAGCCTTAAGATAAAAGGGCTCGAAGTACAGAGCTACGGAACCATGACTGCGGACTTACGCACACACAATTGGACAGATAATGATTGGGGGCACAAAAAGAAGCTAACCGATGTGAATGATACGGAAAGCTATGTGTAAGAATACTTAGTGTACGCCTCTCGATTTACACGACCTTGTAAATATATGAGATGAACTGCACCTGCAACCATATCACATCAAATTGATGGAATCGGAGGCCTGACGGCTTATCGGATACTTCAATCTTTCAATTCAATTCATAGGTCAGGCACACGAGATCATTGCAACTCTACACTTATTTTAGATAAACACTGACACCATCAAAGGGTCTCCCGCCGTTTGCCAAGCCATGCCAAGATAAATGTTGCTCCAAGAAAAGATCGTGGAACACCTGGGCAGATACATGAGAATATATGCGGGTCGAAAAACAGGCAAATGAACAGTTATTCAATGATGAAATTAAGTGATTACTTACTCAAAGTGATCAAGAACATATGTCCCTTAAATTGTATCTTCCTACATCAGGTGAAAATGTTGTCAAAAGTTAATTGATTATATAGAAAATGTTTGGTCGTTTCGCTTGCGAAATTCACGTTTATTTTATTGCGAGTTTCATAAAAGTTTAATTAAACGCTTTTTTTTTTATGATTTCAGAGAAGCTTTAGATGGTTTTGGCATAACCGAATGTGGTTCGTTGGCCTGTCTGTCGAGCCCTTGCCGCAATGGTGCTGCTTGCATTAAAATTGAAACAAATGAAGTCGATGAGAATGGAGATAAAGTGGAGAAATGGAAATGTAAATGTCCTACCGGTTACATGGGACCCACTTGTGAAGTATCGGTTTGCGAGGATAATCCATGTCAATATGGCGGCACCTGTGTGCAATTTCCTGGAAGCGGTTATCTATGTTTATGTCCATTGGGAAAACATGGCCATTATTGTGAACACAGTAAGTTCCTTATATACTTGAAATTCACCAGATGGGGACGCTAGCTAACTATAGGCTGAAGTTAATACGTAGCGTTTTTAGTAGCTAATGCAGAACAGCTGCGCAATTAAGATAAGGATTTCTGTCTTTTTCCCGGAGCAGTTTTGCCGTTATGGTCGTTGACGTTGAATATGCGCCCGTCGGACATAGTTAAGGTGTCAGCTATCTTTTGCAACTTTACTTTTCGATTATCGAACATAATTCCTGGGTTACTTTTCATGTTTTCTAGTGAAAACACCTCTTTTGGGCGCCCACTGTGTTCAGCATTACGTTATGTGTCCTTACAAAATTGTTTAAATGCACAAAATCACCGAGAAATTGATGTTTGCGATGAAGAAAAGTTGCGAAAGTAGTTTTAAAATCAATGCTGAACACAAAAAGCTATTGTAGCTTGTAAAGATATAATCGAAACGACTTGAGACTTTAGCGGACTTCTTTTGAGATTTTACTATCACTATAAATAATAAAGACTTTCCTTCCAATCACGACGTATATGTGTCAGTCCAGAAAATGATGGACCGCTGCATGATCTTATCGCATTTGCGCTACACAAATGTAATTAACGTATCTTTACAAATTTAACAGATTTGGAAGTGGCTTTACCCTCGTTTTCGGGCAGTGTCAATGGATTATCATCGTTTGTGGCGTACACGGTGCCAATACCTTTGGAGTACTCCCTTGAATTGAGTTTTAAAATATTACCGCAGACTATGTCTCAAATAGCTTTATTAGCTTTCCTTGGCCAGACTGGTTATCATGATGAGAAGAGCGACCATCTGGCTATAAGTTTCATTCAAGGTTACATAATGCTAACATGGAATTTGGGTGCCGGCCCACGACGTATATTTACCCAAAAGCCTATTGATTTTCGGTTGGATGCTCCACGCGTGCCTTACGAGATTAAAGTAGGGCGCATTGGCCGGCAAGCATGGCTTTCAGTTGATGGTAAATTTAATATTACTGGCCGCTCGCCTGGCAGTGTTAGCCGTATGGATGTTATGCCCATTTTATATTTGGGAGGACATGAAATAGCGAATTTCCATACTTTGCCACATGACCTGCCATTGCATTCGGGCTTCCAAGGTTGTATTTACGATGTGCACCTTAAAGCTGGACAGGTGACAGTACCATTGCAAGAGACACGTGGAGTAAGAGGACGCGGTGTAGGACAGTGTGGCACTAGAGAATGTCATCGTCATGCTTGTCAGCACGATGGTGCTTGCTTGCAACATGGTGCAACGTTCACGTAAGTGGGGCAGAAGTTGTATAAAACATTTTTAAAACATTAAAAAAAACATTTTATTTATGTAGTTGCATCTGTCAAGAGGGCTGGTATGGCCCCCTGTGTGCACAACCCACAAATCCTTGCGATTCATTTAATAATAAATGTTCGGATGATTCGACATGTGTACCATTGGTCAATGGTTACGAATGTGATTGCCCGGTCGGCAAAACGGGCAAGAATTGCGAAGAAGGCAAGCACATATTGTAAAATAATTTGTTTCCTTTTTGTTTATTTTTTTACTTTTTTATTCATTGTATGCAGCGATACATTCGTTAAGTGACGTTTCATTAACTGGTCGTCGTTCTTATTTGGCGGTGAGATGGCCTTACTTTTATGAAAACTCCGACAAATTAGGTTCAAAGCGTTCGCAAATGATTAGTTATCGTAACTTTACCAAAAAACTAATGCCTCCTAAGCCCATTAGCTCAGCAAACCAACATTTTGTTATGAAACTTTTGAACGAAGTGGAAAAGCAGCGCAGTTTCTCTCCCGTACCCTTGAAAACTTATGAAGAACATCATCGTGTACAATTCTTTTTCATAGAATTCCAACTCAGACCGCTTTCCGAGCGTGGCTTGCTACTCTACTTTGGCACTCTTAACAATAATCAAGACAAGAAAATTGGATTTGTATCGTTATCATTGCAAGGCGGTGTGGTAGAGTTTCGCATATCTGGACCTAACAGCCACGTGACGGTGGTACGTAGCGTGCGCATGTTAGCCATTGGAGAATGGCATAAAATTAAAATGGCTCAAAGAGGCCGTTGGCTCACGCTTTGGGTGGAGGGAAGTGCTTCCTCCGCGTTAGCGCCTACCGCCGAAGTTTTAGTCGAACCTGATTCTCTACTTTACATAGGTGGCTTGAAAGATTTGTCGAAATTGCCCCATAATGCTATTTCAGGCTTTCCCATACCTTTCCGAGGTTGTGTTAGAGGCTTAGTTGTTAGTGGCTCAAGAATTGTTCTCAATGAAACGAACATTATGGGTAAGTGCGGAAACCTTCAACAAAGTAAATTTGCGTAGAAAATAAAAAAATGTCATAATCTACTTGAAGAATCTCGTAATATACGTGACTGTGATGGTACGGCCTGTGGAGGTGATTCTTGTGAGGCTGGCGGTCATTGTTGGTTGGACGAGAAATTACAACCGCATTGCATTTGCCCCGAATATGCCAAAGGAAACCGTTGTGAATATTCAGAAACTTGTAAACTGATACCATGCAAAAACAATGGACGTTGCCTAAGAAGCGGTCGCTGTTCATGTCCCAATGGTTGGGGAGGTTTCTATTGTGAAATTGGTAAGTTACTGTGGAAATAAATCAGATTTCATTAGGAATTAATTTACGGAGTGTACCTACGTATGAGTATGAATGAATAGACAGAAAACATAGGTGATAAACAAGTTTTAAATTTTTGAATACAAAACTTTGACTGATACACGCATACACGTACATACATACATGCATACATACATAGTAATGTACAAAGAAAACGAAAACCAATAAGCAAAAGCCATGGGAATTTCTATTGATGTCGAACTACGGGTGATGCTGACGAAATTTCAAAAACAAAAACTAGAAACGCGATAAATGAAAACGAAAACGACTTGCATAAGCGCAGAACTATGAACTACAAACATTCGCATAAAGCCGTTTCAATTTAGTACTATAATCTTCTTACAGCTTTGGGCAAACCCACGACTCCCAGTTTTCGCGGAAACAGCTACCTAGTACTTCCGCCACAACGTATACCGATGAAAGATAAACGCAAAGGTCCTTCCTTATATATACGACCGCGTGAAGCTTTACAAATATCTTTGAATTTCTCCACAATTGAACCGGACGGTTTACTGTTGTGGAGTGAACATGATAACACGAAATTCTTAGGCTTAGGTTTAGAAGATGGTCATTTGAAATTGGCCAGCAATCTATTGGGATCAATTAACGATACAGTATCTGCGCCATCAAGTGGTTTCATTGCCGATGGTAGTTGGCATACAGCCAAAATTATAGTAGACCGCGGTCTGTTGGAATTACAGCTGGACGGCGAAGTGGTATTCAGTGAAAAACTAGCTTTGGCAGAAAGTTTAATGCCCAGTAGTACCACAACGTCTACGACACCCTCCCCATATAGAACACGGACGCGTTCTTCACTCGCCTTACGCAGAGGCAAACAACCTACCATCACATACGAGAATACTTTCTATTTAGGTAAGTGAAATTAAACAAAATTTAAGATAAGTTTCCTTCAAAACACATAAAATATATTGATTGCGCTTTCCATTATCAGCATATCATCAAAACAGTCAGTGCTTGGCGCTGAAGATAACTTTCTTTATGTTAACTTAAAAATAATCAAAAAAGTATTGTTAACTTACCCGGTCAGTTAGCCCCTAAGACTACCACACACATTCAACTCAACTCAATGTGGAAAGTTTTTGCTTGAACACTTTAATAGTAATTAACATAATGTAGCAAATAAACATAGCTGCATAAAATGACAGTTCACACACATGCTTGTTAAGGAATTAAAGCGAATAAGTAAATTTTCTTTTCCAGTTAACCAACTCAAGTAATGATGAAAGTACATATATAAAACAGCAAGTCACTTTTATTTCTCACATATGCATTCATTCACATGTAACAGTTATACGTTCCCTTAAAATTGACCAACTGCATGATTTGTGAACTCCAGCATTATCGCGGTATGTCACCGAAAACACCTTTCCATCAAGAAAACTATTGCTTATTACAGTTCCAGATGAATGAATGTACGTACGTACGTACATACAATGGATGGATGGTTGGTTGAACTCTCACAAATAAACAGCGGCAATACTAACTGGCTCTTTGCCTTTGCACTGTTATTTGAACTTTTTCGTAGTTTCTTTTTTCACTCATATAACTCAACACAATCGTTTTTTGTTTTTTTTTTTTTTTCTTACCTCTTGTGTCTTTGCTTTGGTTACGCTTTGTTTGTTTTCATTTTTGTTTAAGCTCAACTCCGATCTTCATGTCTGTATCATGTCTACAGTATATTTGCTCTGCTGTTATTACCATTGTTGTTGTTAATCTTTTAACCATATATAAACAACAAAAGCAAAAACTACTTGTCTTTTGAAAACGATTCACACGGAGAAATTTGAAGAGCTTAACTGAAATTTCTTATTTTCGTCTTTTAAAGATTTGCACTCACCAAAAGTACTCTTTTTGATATTGACTAAGTGAAAGAGGTCTTGTAAAAGTCTTTTCAAGGATTCTTTCAGACAAGTTAAATGTTATTTCAATCATAAAGAACAGAAATGTCGAATTTTCAGAAACATGTGAAAAATATTAATTTAAATTTTTGCTAACTTATTGCTTTGACCACTTCATTTTAACGATCTTAACGACTGCAATTACTTACTGAACAAAACTGCTGTCAAAACTTGTATTCTCCCATTTGTGAACAAAAACAGCTGATGATTAGGCATTCTCTTCGTTCAAAGCATTTCTTTTCTCTTAATCGAGTTGTTTTCTTTATTACACCAATGCGTTCACGCTATGCACTTAAAATATACTAATGCTAAGCAATGTCTTCTCTGCGGTGAAATTTACTTTTAAAAGAGCGTTTATGAGTACAAAATCAAACATTGGTAAATAAGAGAAATTACGTATCATTTTAAGCAATTTTTTTTAATATACATCACCATAGCTTGCATTCCGAATACAAACAAAGTCTTCCTATTTTGTATTATATTTATATGTACGGTATGATGTTTGATGATGCATATAACATAATTCTATCGGATATAAATTGAATCTCTTGATAAACATTTAATTACGATATTTGAAGGTAACTTAAAGCAAATGATTAAACATATGCTTATGCTTATGCTTTTCGCTAAAACCTCATAGATGTTTGTACAAACTGAATACTTCTTCACTAATATATGGCTTTTTCTTAATTAGTGACGAATGGTGGGATACAAATTAAATTCATTTCCGAGCCCGGTAAGGGAATATTAATAGTAACAAATTTAGGATACAACTCTCAAGTTTTCAAGGCAGCATTATGAGCGAAAGAGAAACATTGTTGACATATTTATTTTTAAGATTGTGAAACTTACATAAGATAAACAAAGGGACGATTTCAATAGACGTACATCGTAGAGATGTGAAGGAAAAAAGTGGATGTTAATCGCTATGATGAAAAGCTTACATTTATCATAAGTATCCGAGATGTATTTCGAAGCTTTATAATCATTTGACGAATTTCTAATTAACTTTCGTTGAGCATATAACAAATAGAAAGTAAGAAAAAGCTGTAGTCGGCTTAGGTCGAGTTGTCTTTACGTCGTTTTACCTTAAAAGACAACGGAAATATAAGCATCGTATTTGTTTACAACTCTTACGTACATCCTCTGCTATCGCAATGCAATGCGATACCTCAAGGAGTCCCATGAATTTTAAGGAAAAACAAAGTATTTTTGCAACTTTTCTTCGCAATACATAATAAAAGGGTTGTTTAATTCAAACTCTTGAACGTATGAAAGAGACACATTTCAACTATAACTGGTAAGACTTTTATTTAAACATATGGAAAATTAAGGCATTGGGTGGGTTGTAATTTTCGGAAATCCTGACCAACCAAACTCTTTCTTTTAGTAGGTGACCACAGCTTGTGATTGAACGATGGATCAAAAAAAAAAATAGAAATTTACATTTCGATTAGGGTTACATGGAAAAGAATCTAGTTTTGGTCAAACTTGGGCTTCTAAAATAAGTTACGATCAAAGAAAAAAATGCTTGCATGAAGCACTAGGCAATCCTATTTGCAATCAGAGCGGTGCATTCATGCATGAGAAATCGTGTCTACAGAATTCAAACATAAAACATTGAGAAAAACGCGTTAAACTCTGACGTAGTAGTAGTGGATACATTAGTAGTAGGAATTTCCCGAAGGCACTCTTTATTATATTTATACTCCGAATGGCTTGGAACTTTGGAAACAATATTCTTGACATTTTCTGCTAACACAAACAAAAAAGTAAGAAAGCTATTTACGGCTGGGGCCGAATCTTGCATACCCACCACCTTTAGCGCCCCATGCATTTATTTATTGTCATAAAAAAGTGAAAAGTTAAGAACATTTAATCTGCCACGTCGTGACGTCCACCATGATTCATTTAGCATTAATACTGTATGCTTATCCTATTCTATTCGCCAAATGTTTTTATTTGATACCCATATCGACGGTATTATAACGAAAAAATTCATCCGGTACATTGTGACACCCACGATAGTCAAATTAAAATTAACCCACTTACCTTGCCATCTTCTACGCTTCAAGATCATTTATTTGATACCCATATCGCTGGTATTATTAAGGAAAAAGTAATCGCGGTGTCTACGGTATTCATCTCAAAATGAACCCATTTTTCGGTAGATAATACGTTTTCATTTGAGGAATGTTCAAAATAATTGTAAACATTCTGTCTTGTTTACCTTATGATTAATAAGCATAAAATGTCAGAGAAGTGAGAAAAAGAAAATTTAATCACTTATGATTCCGTGTGGGCATGGCTGATTGTTTCCATTTCTGCATTTAAATGGAAGAGTTTTCCGTAAAGTTTCGTAAAGCGTTTAAAATTAACGAAAATCCATAAATTTTTTTAGAAAACCGGACTTGCGTTCAGCTTACACTTAGCTTAAATTATTTTAGAAAACCGGAATTGTGTTCAGCTTACACTTCACTGGTTTTTTTTGGCCCTTTTTCGATACCAACCTGCGTGCAAAAATTTCCAATGTTACTTCCAAATTTGGACTCGATATATTCTTTTTTGCGACCAGAAGACGATCACCAACACACGCCATCCTAACGCACGGATGGACAGATATGGGTTAAAAGATTCAGAATTTCATGCCGATCAATTACATGTATAATGTGATGCAAACGTTATAACAAAAAATGAATCAATTTCATCAATTTCACATAGTCCAAACGAACAATACTTACAGGCATGAATAGGTTCTTGACGCAATGAACAAAAAGACTTACCTATCTCAACATAAAGCAAATTTGTCAAAATTTGGTATTTTAAATATCGAAATTTTAGTGTAAATGAGAGTAAATAGATGAGAATATTCACTTGATGCTTTCAAGGTACTCGGCCGATGGCCGTGCAGCGTTGACAGAAAATCTTGTAACCCATAGCAAAAATGCATTTAAAACTTCACACCAGCACTTCACACGACTGTCTAAATACGAATGCAAAAATGATTCCAATTGACCAACTGACACCAACACCATTGGTAGAACGATTTTTGCAATCTTCGAAGCAATTGCTGTAATAGATATGCCGCGGAATCTACACAATCCCCACATTTTGAAGGCACTTCTTCTACTTATGGGGAATGATATAAAAATAGTCTTCAAAACATGTCGCATGTGATTTAATGAAGAAATTTCCGAAAATAAAATAACACATCACACAATAAGTTCGTACACATATGTACATTGTTGAGCAATATAAAATACTGAGTCCATCTTGACGTGCCTGTCACCAGTGGTGTTGTCGAGCCGGAACGCTCCTGAACGTCGTTCCGGTACTTCCTTTTTGGATAGGAACGCGTTCCAGAATTAGCGTTCCGGTAAAAAAAAAAATTAGCACAACACCAATGCCTGTCACTCTTTACCGACTCTCTTGTGTACATACTCTCCCTGTTTTCCGTACGGCAAAACCTAAGATTCCAACTTCAAATTTCGCAACAAAATTTGAGCTTATTGCAGGAGGGTTGGTTTCGAAAATCGACGAATTCAGTCAAAGGACACGCCCGCATTAGAACATCAACTGAGCAGATTGTATTCTCTACATTCTACTGATATTTCTATAGTGTCTGTACGGAAATGGAAAAAATCGGCCGGGACTATTCAATAATTATTTAGGACGCAAGTCATACTTAATTTCATAACATACTTAAAGAGTTATGATAAGCATTTGATAATTAAAACAAAAATATAGCGTCTATAACAAGGCAGCCTCATTACGTAGATACTAATATGAGAAGCTTAATATGAGAAGCTTTTATCAGTATCAGTATGCGAAACTACGGATACTTTAAATTTGAGCAGTTAATACGGTTTAGATATGAAATTGACAGATCAGGTGCTTAGAGGAATCACTTATTTGATATTGTTTAACGAGCGCCCTATTGATATTGAATTATAAACGCCGTATAGATTTTTAGGAAGAACTCTGAACGGGTTAAAAAATTGTGTATCAAAATTCCCGAAAAACGTTTAGGAACAATGCAGTTTATAGAGAATATCGAAATTGCACCGAGGAATGACGGACATATTCATTTTGTCGAAACGCTTGCAACGTCCCGAAAGAAGTTGCGAAGACGAAGAAGTGTATGTATTGTTGATCCGTGTGTCCGTCTGTCCATCTGTGTAATGTGTGTTGCAAACATTCTTGTGGCCGCAAAATTAAGCTATTGACTTCACATTTGGCAGAAACATTGGAAACTCATGCATGCAGATAGGTATTGAAAACGGGGCAAATCACTTGAAGAACCCGCCTACGGTACTACGTCACTTTGGACATCGCTAGTTTTCAAAAGGAATAAAACATTGATTTTTTGTTCATTTGTCAGAAATAGATCTACAAAAATGTTAACATACATTGCCGTAGTATCTCCAGAAAAATTAACAAAATAGGCCACGCCTACTTAATTTTGTAGTGTCGTATCTATTTTTTCAAAACTTTTATCACGTGCTGTCCCGTTTCAAATTCGAAATGAACTTAAGAATGTCCGTCTGTTCATCTGTCCATCCATCCGTCTGCACAACCAGTGTCTGTGTTCTCACACCGCTTACAAACTTGCAAAAGAGTTTGAAAATCCCAAACCGAAACTTCCCAAAGAACACGCCTGCACCGTCCGCATGTCTATGTAGCAAAAACACCACACATACTTACATCGTATAGATATCCACTTTATTCGAAATATAGAAAAAGTCAACCATGCCCATCCATAGAGTATGGAAATGTAGTTGTTTTCCTCTTTTTTAGGGCCAGGATGGTGAATAAAAAATATTCGGTGACGAGCGAATATCATTTTCTTGCTTGTTTTTGTTTTTTAAGGAATAAATGATGGGTAGAAAAGATTCAGGCGATGACAGTTAGCTATAATTGCTTGTCACTTGCTTACTCCACGTCGCGAGCAAACCTTTTATGATTATTATGAAACGTAGTCCTTAGTATTATAAAGGTAATTAAATCAGTTGATGTTACCTGGGAGTATGATCTTACCGGATAGTATGATGTTAGACTTAAGCTTGAAAAATAAGTAGGCATAGAAGCATAATTTCTTACCTGATATTCTATTATTCTGCTATTGATTATAGGTGGTTTCCCCAATTTGGATCCTGTAAATAAACGCACCCAAGGACGCTTTGAATTGCCCTTCAAGGGTTGCCTGCAGGATATACAATTTGGAGCTGAGCCCAATACGTTAATTAAAGACTTTTCGACGTATCAAGGAGAAAATATTGGATCCTGCGATTTGCATGGTGATGAACCGATAGTTGTGTAAACTTTCAAGAATTTTGCAAAATCAATAGAAAAACAAGGGAAACAAATTTTAGGCAAAACATATAAATAAATAAATACATGCATTAATGCGAAACAAAAAGGGAAGGAAAATCAAACTTGGTAAACAAAACTATAAAAAATGATGATAAGAGAAAAAAAGTAATATTAATTTACAATGAAAAGAAAGCAAAATTCCAATTTAAATTTTAAGCGAAAAATTGAACAAAATAATTTTGTAAATTTTATAAAAAAAAAAAAATAATAATAATAATAATAATAATAAATCAATAAACAAACAAAAGATGTAATAAGAAATATACAAATTGAAAAAAATTAAATTCAAGTCTAATAAAACTTAAAAATAGCAAATAAAAGAACAAAAAAAATTAGTTTTAAATTATAGGTGAAGGACAAAAACACTTATTGTTCGGAAGGATTAGTGTAGAGTGACAAAAACGAGAAACAAAAAAGAAAAATAAAAAACATGCTGAAAATGTTAAACAACAATTTTTTTTTAACTATATTACATTTAGATACAACAACAACAAAAAGAAAAATTTTAAACAAAACTTAATATTAGAAATATTAAAGAGAATTGAAATTATTTAAAAAAATAAAACGAAAATTACTTCAACTTTATTAAGTAAGAACAAATTAAAAATAACAAATTCGTTTAACATCGAAACGAAACTATTATTATAACCAAATCACTTTAGGTGAAAGACATTTAAATTGATATAATAGGGAAACCAAGTAAACTCTCTCTTCTTCATTCTTCAAATTCTACAACAAAATCGAATGCTAAAGATCAAGACAAATAGACTAATGTTTCGAAATATTTATTTCTTCTGAAACTTTCGAACCTACTCAGTAGTTGAACTTTTTAAACCGGACCAAAAGTCAAAGGCATTTCGATGAAGTCAACCTTGGGACGCGGAAAGATAAACTGCTAAGTTGTAAACGCTGCGATAGAAACATAAAACGTGCTATGTGTGAGTATAATTCAGAAAATGAAGAAAGACTTTACGTCTACCCTTTAAGCTGAGGAATTGATAAACGCGCTCACCATGGCGAACGTAATAGCAACACTTCGAAAATAATCGGCATTAAATTTTTTTATTTATAATAATTTGAAGAGCAAAAACTGAACTTTCTGTCGTTAACTGTTCTCTGCCCTAATCATAGCAGCGTAATTGACCCATCAATACGGCACCAATCATAAAAAACAAAATTTGCGTCCAGAGCTAAATCTTCTCTTCTAAAATATAGTTAGTTGTAGGGTACTTTTATTCGTAGCACTTAAAACTATATAACAATACATACATACATATACATACATATAGATACATGGCCATGTGCATGTGTGTTGTATGTATTCGCATATACCTCAATTTCCGATCAAGCTCAAATTGTGTGCCCGTTTAGATAGCGTTGTCTGTCTGTCGTCTGCTGTTAGACCTATCAATGCGTCCAAAAGGAATGCGGAAAAGTGAAACCTAATATTTTTAAAGATAATGATGATACGTCCGATAGCCAAAGCGCTGAAATAACTTTGGAAAAAAAGTTTTGAAAATTTTGCTGTATTTTCAGATTAAAAAATTTTTATTTATGACTTACAACGAAAATTGGTCCGAATTCTAATGCAAAACGGAAATGATGCGAATCGGCCCTTGGACATAACAAAAAATGACAAAAATCATCTGAAACAACAGCGCTCGCTGTCACATGTTTCTCCAAAACCCACTATCGATAAATTGATATATTAGGAGTAGAACATATGTCATGACGAGCCATATCTGAACCCCTGTAGGATATTTATATATGCATATATATATAAATATATATATAAATGATTAAAGTGAGATTTATACTCGGCTTAAGGTCCGTTCCATTTATGGGTATTCCTATCCCTCTTTGTTTTATCTTTACATTAGGAGTACGATACAATGTCATGGCGACCCATATCTGAAACCCAATAGGGTATTTACAATACATATATATTTTATTAGAGTCAAATTTACACTCGCTTTCCGTTCCGTTTGTTCGTTTTTCTTAGCTTTTTTGATGCTATTTTCAACAAAAAGTTCAAGAAATTTGGTAAAAATTATGCCGCGCGATATATTCGCTTCAAAGCTGCTACACACACACACACTGTAGCTTTCATATTGATCCCGTAAGCCAACTTGCGGGTAGTATTCATTAAAAATGCTTCCTTTAAATCTTGAACCCTGCCTACCTATCTCTTCTTTTCTTAATAATATATCTCGAAAAAAAAGAATTATTTTTAGCTTTTGTAGCTTTTATATGTTTCGTTGAGTAGGCTGCTCTCAAGATCAAGCTTACGGAATTACGGAATTACACCAGTTTTTGTGCAACACTCAGAAGGACTTGAGATAGATCCGCCTTTTTCTATACTCATCGATTCAGAATCATTCAGCTTGTCTATCCGTCTGTCTATCTTATTTTCTTGTGTTCGAACGTTATTGCAAATGTTTCGGATCAGACCACTTTTCGTACCTCTTCCCATATAATCCGTTATTTTAAAAAGCCGACAAATTAGTAAGTGTAGGGTATTTAATGATGGGCCCTGCCTCAGTGTGACACTTTCACTTGTTTACGTGAAGCGTTCAGCATATTGTTAACAAGATTCTGAGTCAACTTAGCTATGCATGTCTGTTCGTTTGCTGTCTGCTTTTGACGTTGCTATGGCAGCGAAGAAAGTGTTTATAATAATTAGTTATTGATTTTACATTTGTTACAGATATCACGTAGATGTAACGTAATTAAATATATTCCTTAATATAGACTAAAATGGACTGACACGACTACAAGCAAACAACAAAGTTTTGACTGTGTCTTGCGTGACTTACTTTTTAAATACTTCTCAACATTTTTCCAATTAGTCAATTTGAAGTCATCAAATCTTTGGCAAGTTCAGACAGATTATTATTAATATAACCTCCCAAATTTTTCATCTCTGGTGACTAAGGCTACACATTTATACATATGTTTTCGGTCACTTTTTTTTTTTTTTTTATATCAAATTAAAACTCAAACTAACTTGTGTTCATCTTAGATACCATTTGTTGTTATTATATTTATAGTTAATTTAGTTTCATTCTCAAACACTATAACTGCCCCTTGACAAGAAGAGAAAATGATTCTCTTTTTTTTGAAACTAATCTGCCATTTTTATTAATTTATGATCTCGTAAATAAAAGTTAACCGTTTTGCCCCTTTCTTCTTCACTGTCTCCTGATCATCTATATTATTTAAAAAAAAATATTTAAAGGGAAATGTATTCTATTTTTAAAGAATTTTAATATAACTAAAATGAAAAATTAATTATAAATGGAAAGAAAAACGCATGAAAAATTAAGAAAACATTTAAAACTAAGCCATTTAGTTGCCTTGTAGTGTTATCTTATTATTAAAAAAAAAAACAAAAAAAAAAAACGATAAAAAAAGATAGTGTTTGAAAAAAAAAAATGTTTTTCTCTTCTATATAAACACTTTAGGATTTTTAGTTTAACTAGTTGACTACTTTCCACCCAAACATTAGAGAAAATAAGCGTAAAAAATAAAAAAAAAGAAGAAAGGAAAAAACCAACCAACCCAACCAACCATACTTATATATGTATTTGTGTAACAACAGTTATATAAAATTATACATTAAATTAAATTATTATTATTCTCTTACTTATGTATTGATTGATATATAAAAACATATATACTCTATATATTCTATACTATATACCAAAATTCTGTCATATACTTATACATAAATATTCATACATATATATACATACACATGTATATCTGTACTAGAACAACAACAAGAACGAAATGTTTCTTAAATAATATCTAAAAATTCTATAAAAATTATTTTCTAAAAAATGTCGTAAATAATTAAAAAAAAAAAAAACCTAAAACAGCAAAAATGATATAAAAAGGATTAAAACAAAAAAAAAAAAAAGAAAAGCAACATTAAATAACAAAAAAACTTCAATTATATTAATGTTTACTGCAATGATGATAAATTGCATTACCTTTTCGTAAAATTTATGAACCTTTTTTTTGTGACCTATACATACGAATATGTATTGAATTGAATTTTGTCGTATTGTAGAGAGAGAAATCGAAAAACGTTATTTTAAAAAAAGACATTAATAAAAAACCAATTAAAAAACCCTCGCTGTTTTCATTACTGTATATGTAAAAGCAACTCTTTGGAGTGGCAACCATCGAGGAGTATGAGTAATGTATCATATTGTGACCTTTTATCCTTGACATGAAAGTCGCAAACGCATATATCGAGTGTAGCTCGACAACGTATTGCTCACGTCAACTCCTATGTCGAGCTACACACGATCATGTTTATTAATATTTTCTTTTATTACCCCCTATTAGTATGAAAAGGAAATAATATTATGTGTGGAGATAAAATTGTTTCGTTTTTTGATAAAAATCAATTTTATTTTACATATATATTTATTGCAAAGCTTGACAGTCGAAATATGCACCATCCATCATCATCTGCGGGGTCTTGTCAAGTACATGTGCAGATGGCTTATGAATGCCCTCGGGATATAAACTTTGCGGTTCCGAGGTGAAATAGTCATCGACCCATTTTCGGACATGTTCGATTGCTGTGAACCACTAACCTGCTAAATGTGTATAAGTGGTGATCGGAAGCGTCAAGGTCCGCAGATTATTCAGGGTGCCCAGCCTAGCCTAGAAATTATTTCCTCAATTATATTCGCGGGAGAGGGACGGACGTGTGCGGATTTCATCGTTTTCACAACTAAAACTTTTTGCGCACAATCTCGTAAACCACTTTTTAACTGCTTCGTAGTTTACTGTATTTTCACTGCAAGCCAACTCAATCATTTTCTTCAAACTTGTGCGCAACTGAAACTCATGATTCAAATGTCAATGTCTAAGTTATCTATATCTGAAATTCCCGGAAAATTGAATGCGTCAGGTACGCCTTATGAAGCAAAGAATTTCAGCGGAACGAATTTTTTTTGACTATTTTTGGTGCCTCTTTTGCAAACTAATAAAGGAGTTAATGGTACGTAAAAAAAATTAGGAGTGCAGTGGGTGGAGATACTTATAGCTTCTATAATTCCTGGTACAGGGTTGGTATATTAAATTTACTCACATGTGTGTAACTTTCATAAGGACTTGAGATATACTATCTTTTATTATATCGATCATTTTGTGAATCTTTTTAAACTTGTCTCTTCGTCTGTCCATGAGTTTTTCAATTTATATTTTTAAAGGAATTACGACGGAATCTGACACACTGACGTGTTTTGCCCCAGGAAAGAACTTTATAAAATGGATTCGATTGGATCATTTGTATGACTGCTTCCCATCCAAGGGCTTTTTCAACAAAAATTTACTATTTTCAAAATTTCTCCCCGAAAATCGCTAAGTAATAGTAGTTTAGTCCAATTGTATCGGATAGGTCGGTTTGAACCTTCTCTTTTGTAATGATTCCTTCGAAAGGTAAGCTTTCATATGGCAAAGCAGTCTAATTATCCATATTCCACAATTCAAGTTCGTCCATAATAAAAATTTGAGATAAAAACTAATTGCATCAAATTTGGAGCACGTAGGTCTATTTTACGCATTCTATCCCGTATAAGAGTGCTGGCAAAAACTACGCTTTTGCATGACAAAAAAGTCTACTTCTTATTATCGTATGATGAGAATGGATCCATAATAATTGTATCTGGAAATTAGCTCTACCATTTTTGGACTAAGTAGATCTGTTTTGTCCGGGTTCTCTTCTTGTAAGGATACTTCTAGAAAATAAGTCTTTATATAACAAGGAAATATTATTTTTAGTGCTTTGTGACGAAAATATGTAAATAATAAGATCTTTTACAGGGAGGTTAATTTTGCTAAATTGAGAGAAGATCAGTGACATTTTGGCATGCGTTCGGATAGAACTAATAAATAATTGTTGGCTTTACGTCGCGAAAATAAATGAATAACTGTACTAAATCAAGCGGTGTAGGATATGTAATGATTGGTCTTGGCCTTGTTACTTGTTTCTATTTGATGTCGCATGCGTTTCGTTTATTTTCGTAAAACTTTTTCTTTTTGTTTCTCAATTTTTTTTTTTTAGTCTTAACTTCATATTTATATTGTCAATATTATTTACTCGCACACACTGTCTTCAATAGTTAGGACTTCTAGTCATCTCCCACATTTAACAATTATATCAGTGTAACAAAAACCATCGCACGATTCGTTTTAGCAAATAAAAACATTATGCCCTAGACCGCCTCGCTTAATGCGTTTACTCATATTACGACTTCTCGAAATAAGGTCTTATAGTGGAAGTGGAATCACTTTTTGAATCGATTGGTATAATGAAAGAAGGTGGACCTATCTCAGGTCTTTCTGCCTGTTGTATAAATCCGCACAAGCTGAATATACCCTTGTCTCTTTACGTCCTGTCTTTACGAAAATGAATACAAAATCCGAAAAGATACACATTTCGTCGAGTAGCTTAGTTAGGATTACTTATTAATTTCGATTCATATTCCGAAATAATTTTCGCAATGGTACTAATGAAGATGTCGGCGTCTCGATCTTTTATTAATATTTTCCAAATATAGAATCGATTTTTTCCAAATTTGTAATAAATTAAAAAAAAAACAAAATGAAAAAATTTATTAATATTCAGTGTTTTACATACAAAGAAGTACAAATCTTAGAGAATACAAAAAAGAAATGTTTTGTAAGAATAAAGCAGAGGCACATATTGAAGCTCTCGCACAGTAATGGTTTTTTTCCTTAATCTCTCGCGGCGCATATATCTTCTGGAAACATGTCTGAAATCTAGTGAGTATCTAGCGAGTAGTCTATAATGGTTGCTTGGACACCGGCAAAATTTTATTTTATTATTTTTTCTTTAACTTCTACACTTGAAGAATGACTTAAATAAATCTCTTCCTAACAGCTGCTCAGGTTTCTGATTTAGTGCTATGTCAGTAGAAAAGAAGGCAAGATGCTTAAGGCAAGAGTTGAACTACAAGAAGCGTTGTTAGCAATGCAGAGAATTGATTAATAATAGAATTGATTAGTGACATTTCCATAAAAGTACGTTTAATACCTTTCCCTTACCTGTTTACAAAAGCAAGATTGCTATCCGCTCAACACATAGTAATGCAATATCGTAATGAGTAAAGTATATTTTACAAGCGATAAAAAATACTCATCGTAAGATACCCAAGGGAAGAGACAAGTGAGCAGCTCATTTTAGAGAACTATTGTAAATCAGAAAGCGTTCTTATATTTAATTTTAAATCGTACACCACTTTTCACATGAGGGCATATTAAGTTCGTGCAGATGTACGCAACATCTACAAGAATTTCAGCTTTTATTATGCCGCAGTAAGTAGAAGCACTATAGTGCCCGCCGTCCTACAGCTACATTCATATATCGACTTTTCAAAATAAGGCGTTATATGGGAACTGATCGAAAAAATGATCCAACACGAACCATTTAAAATACTTTTCGGCCTTGGCCCAAAACTCGTCAGTGTCGCAAATTTCATCAAAACATCTCATAAATTGTGTGTGTGACCTATAGGTTGTATACAAAAATAGATGGATCGAATTCAGTCGAACAGACAAACTTAGATGTATTCAAAAAATGATCCTTAATCGATCGATATAATAAAAGGTAAGCCTTCGTCATGTCATTCCGGGTGATAGATACATCTGCAGTAGTGGTGTAGGGCATAACAAACCATATGAATAATAATAATGATGAAAAACTAATTCTCATACAACCAAATAGGAACTCGTCACTAACACGATTCAGTTTTGTATGCATATATGCTTTGTCGTCTCCGATGCGCTGCAAATATTTAATAAACTTAATGCGTTCACTGCAGTTGGTACAAAAATTATTTAAAAAAAAAAAACAATTAAGAAAATTATATTCGGCCGCGAGCGAGTTTTTTTTACCCCCGTTGCCGCTTAATACAATCAATAATATCAATAATATATAGACTTTGTATAGCCAATAAAACTTCTTTCTCGATGCTGCTTGATAAGAGAATGAAATTTTAATATTCTATAATATTGCGTAGGCGCGGTCGATTTTTTCCATTGTCGTGAAGATGGTGCAGCGCCCATAGCATATAAACGTCAATTTCTATTTTTGTATCTGTTGTGGTTTATAAATAACGAGAACAAAATCAAATTTTCTTTACTTTTGAGAACACAGTTGGTGTCAGATTGCCATGTACTGTGATCCTGCCCTTTGACCGTTTTGACTCAATTTCGACACCAATCTACATGCAAGAGCATTCCAATTTTTGAGTCAAATATTAAGTCGATTACAGCATTTTCGCGACCAGTAAAATGTAAACGGGCAGTCGCGCTTAAATCCGCTTAGAACTTGACCAAGAATATTTAATCTGCAGCTTCCATGTGAGTGTTGCAAACGTTCTAACAGAATGAATATTTCTCCCATCTTTCGGTATTGAGTATAAAAAATTCCCACTTTCAATCAAATCAAAAATCCACCGAAGAACTTTACGAGATTAAAGATTATACAAAGAAAATCGAACTTCCCACTTTCAAGATATAGGACTGGCGGGAAAGGTTTTCGCAATGTTATTGAAAAAGTCTAGTCCTTGGAGTCCCTTGTCCTTGGCGTCTACAACAATTATCCTTCACTTGCACACATGTACTTTAGCCGGAGAACGTAGTAATAGTATGTTAACCACCAGTCATTATTTTATTCTTTTCAAGGAGACAAGCGGCCTTTTGCAGACTACTTGCCCTAATCTTCAGGTTAAACAGGATAAATTTTCCCTACACTTACTCATGAAAGCTACGAGACATAGTAGCAAATTCAAGCGTCTTTAAAGCATTATTTAATTTTGTGAAATATTTTCATCAATTATTGTCATCTAGAACGAATAATGACGTAGGATGCAGTGTACAAAAATTCATTGAAACGTCATGTTTTTAATATACGATGTAACGGAATAAAACGAAATCCTAGTTTCCGGACATGATCAGATATAGTTTCTTAAGCTGAATTGAGCCTTTCCGCAATCCCTGATGTCGTCAAAAAAGGACTTTGGTCTAATGTGATCTTGCGGGACAGTCGTCGTTCAGAGATGGTCGCCTAAAGCTTGGTTTACCAGAACGGTCGAACTCATCTATTTGAAATTGTTCGAAGCATCTTTCCCATGTTCTATCAGAAAATAAATTTTCAGCAAACACTTTAACACAATAAATTTCTTTACGCTTCTGTAGCATTGCCTCCTTGTTGGCATCCGTACAAATTGTAAATAAACTTTATCAATACCCACAGGGGGCACACAATCGTTTCGGACTTGTGATACTAACATAGGTCGCATAGGGCGTACCTAATATGCGTCAAATGAATGTGCGCATACTTGGCAGACCTTTCCGGTAAATCTTTTATACAAGCAAAGAGTTAATTGACAGCTGACTCAAGCTTATCGAAAAAGAAAACTCTGATTTTCAATTCGTTTCTCTTACATTATAGTCGTGATATAATGAATTTTTTTTTTTTTTTAATTTATTGAACGATTAATAATAAAGTAAAAGTCCGTTAATTGGTTGTCAAACATGTTTCATTTGAATTCAAGAGAGAGTTGAGCTAATTAAAGATTCAAATATTAATCATTTTTAGTTTTTTTTTTTGTTTTGTTTGGTTTTCTCTTTATTATCATTTTCATTCATATTATTTCGTTTCGTTATTATTATTATTATTATAGTTATTATTAATTATTTTAATGATAATCTCGATTGAAATTTAAATGAATGCATTTATTATTACATAACTATGTGTTGTTTTGCGATAATTATCGTTTGAAAAGAAAGAGAAACCCCGAGGAAGGAGAAAATGAGAAAATTAGAAAAGTGGAAAATTGAAAAATGAAAAGAGAAAAACAAAAGAAAGTTAGCATAAATTTCTTTTCTTTAATATTTACCATCAAACGAATTTTATTTATTGGAAAATAATATTGAATTTTTATTTATTTATTTATTTTTTTTTTTTTTTTGTCTCTATTTTATTTAATACATTTTTCAATTATGAAGCGGAAATTATAGTAAATCGTAATTCTTTTTTAAATAATAATAGATGTACACAATACAATTTCTTTTTTATATATAAATATATATATATATATATTTATGTATATATGTTGACACGTAGATATATGTTTTCAATCTTTTGCTTAGTAAATATATATATATATATATAAAATAATGGAAAAATTAAAGGAAGAAAATCAACAGAGAGGCAAGAGAGCAAAGAATTAAGCAAGAAAATATTTAAAAAGATAAAATTAGAAGAAGTGCAAGAGATTGTAAACAAACAATTTTACATATATTTAGTGTAGTGTTACAATTATTAATATATTTCGTTATATAAGTGAAGTCCCAAAAAAGGAAAAAAAAATAATAAAAAACGGAATTACATAAAATTTCTCATTGGGGTACTTTTTTGGTTCAAGTTGAAAAACAAAGAACGAGACGCATGCGTCCTTCCGCTGGCGAAATGAAGATATTCAATATTTCATTTCATTATTGTTACTGTTATGTTATACTTTCTTTTCTTCTTCTTCTTCTTCTTTTTTAAATATGAAAATCTTCACAATGTTTTTTTAAATTTTAAGCAAGTGAAGCTAAAATGATGGAACTTTTACATTTTTCGCCTTGAAAGGAAGAGTAGAAAAGAAGCGATGAAGGAATTGAACAGATAAAAGTGCTAAATAAATTTTAGCAAAAAATATTAAAAGTTTTTTCTTTGCACTATACCTCGGAATTGCTTAAGACAAATTAAACTAAATTGTTTAGAAGGGAGGAAAAAAAAGTAATATTTTATTTACTTGGCTAAACATTTACATGTACACAGAATATCTCTACACGACGACCACTTTTGCTTTTCACGGGTTCAATTGTCGTAAATTGTTTATAAATATTGCAAATTATCTCTCATTATGCGTTTTTTTTTCTTGTTTTTAAATTATTGCTTAGACACAAAATATAAAAGAGAACTGCTGCTTGGAATTTATATGAAGAAGAATTTTACGGTTTTTTCCTTTCTTTTATTTATTTATTTTTCTTTTCTTTTTTTTTTTTTTGTTATTATATTCAGTGTTTGACTTTACTTTTGTTTCTATGTGTGTGTATTTCATAATTTATTCAGTTGTTTTATACTTTTAAAACATTTCGTTAACGTCATGAAATGTTTCGAGTTTTCTTCTTTGTTTTTTTTTTAGTTAGTGTTTGCCTTATTTATGTTTGTTATGTTGTCTTGAAGAACTTTCAAAATCTGTTTTTTTTTTTTCGTTTTTTAACGTTTATTTTTCTAAACCACATGCACATCCAATAATACACTATTTTTTTTTTTTTTCATCATTCATCATCATCTTGGTAATTACGATAATTGTTCTTTTTAGTTATGTTTTAATTTAAATTTTTAAATATTTATTTTTTTTATTTATAATTATCAGTGTAATAAATTTTTCAAATCTCTCATTGAAAATTTTATTTTCTATAAGTGAAAAGAGTAATAAAGAAGAAAAGAATTTATTAATTTAATTTGCAATTTTATTTACACATACAAGGACATACGAACCTACAAAAGGACATCACTTGCAGCAATTGTTCGTCTGTCGATTATTTTCATTTTCATTTAGCCTTCGTCCAGCTTGAGCCTGATTATTAGCTCCATCGTTTTTCGGTAATTTCTTAGCTGTAATAGGAAAGATTTGGGAGCGTTAATAAAAAGCAGGCTGTGAAATGAAAATAAACTAATGATAAGCCTATAATTTGAAGTAAGCATCAAAAACGTTTTCCTCAAAGTAAAAGGCGATTCTACTCAACAATTCCTTAAACAACAATTGTGTTAACCTACTAAAACTTCTGCTGCCATAAGTCCTAGCAGCTCAATTTTTTGGTCGCATGTCCTCCTTTCTTTTCCTCGTCTAAGCTCACAAAGGACAAATTGTGAAATGGAGAGGTTTGTCCATCTAATAGAGCGGAGGCGTGCGTTAATATTTTCCATTCAGGATAACCTCGTAACAGTAACAGATTCATTTTGATTATTTAATTCGTTACTACTGACTGTTTGATCTGATCTCAGAAAGCCACTAACGTTCGCAAAACAAAAAATCACTTCCCTTCATGAATCAGAATTCGACACACTAAGCTTTCTTTTGGGTCCATGAAGGGGCATTTCATTGACAATCTTTCAATTTTTTATTCAACTTTTCGTCTTTTTATAATCACCACCGAAAGAAGCTTCAGAGACCCCATACAGTGTATATTTTCTTCGCAACCATCAAATTCTGAATTGATTAAGCATGTCCGCTGGTCTTCAGTGAAGTGTCTACGGGAAATATTCTCCTAACCACAAAAATGACGACAATGGCCTTAGATCTAGCACAAATGTTGGAAATGGTTGAATCTACAGTACTACATAAACTGAAGAAAACATCTGTTTTCAAAAACAAGTTTGGATTTTCGCTCAACACTTCTAAACTACAGCAGGTAAAACAATACAAATTTCCGCTTTTATTCTATGGGTTATCTCGCATGTAAATTTTCCACACCCGTCCTATATTGTAGACATCAAATTTCGTTTTTCTATTTTATCAAAAATCTTTGTAACGTCCAAAACGAAGGTTCAGCGATAGCGTAAAATATATGTAACCACCTAAGCAAGCCCGTATCTTCACATGTCCGCCTGCCTTTTTGTGTAATATGTGTAATTAACACTCTGAAACTTGCAGAAATAAAGACATCGTTTTCAAATTGCGCGAAAACATTGGAAATACTTGTACGCAGGTTGGTATTGAAATTGAGCCCAACCGCCTACTTCTTCCACTCATTACATATAAACCACAAAAGATAAAAATGTGAAAATTTCGACGTATACTCTAGAAAAATGAGGAATGCCTAATTTTGAAAAGTGTCTTTATATGACTATATAACTGTAGGGTGACGTAGGGCATTTATTGGTGGATCGTGTCCATTGTAGAGTTTTCGTATGTTTTTTTCAAATTTTTGCTTCTTAATCAGATAGAAACGACCATTTTTCAAATTTCCAACCGATATAAAGAAACTTTTAATAGTAGTTTCCCTTGAAGTAAGACTAGCGTGAGGAAAGAATATGCACCATTACGGCAAATTTGGAACGTGAAAACGGATAGGACGTGAAAATCGAAACTATTTCGGTTTCTTTTTAATATTTCATATTTTAGCGGGTCAATGACGACAAAGCTAGCTATCTCTAAGGCAGATTTCGATGTGTATACGACCAGAACTTTATCTGAATATCTAGTTCCATTCGGGTTTGTGACTCCAGATTTGGACACTAAGATTATTGAAAAATACCTCGTTACGAATATCAAAGATTTGATAAAGCAGTTCTTTAGAGAAGAAGAATTCCTAATTTTGTAGAGAACGAAAGAGTTTCATAAAAATTTAATTAAGGGATAAAATATTTTGTTTTAGAAATTTCTTTACCAAAGAAAAGCATTTTAGGTTTACGTAAAATACTAACCAATAGCTAAGAAAATATCGTTGACATTCATGCCGGTTTTTGCCGATGTTTCCATAAATAACAATCCATTCTCCTCGGCATATTGTTTAGCTTCTTCATACTCTACGACCCGTATATTTGATAAGTCCGCTTTGTTGCCAGCCAATGCAATTACAATGTTAGGAGATGCCTGTTGTGGAACAAAAAAGCGTAAACAACAATTTGTAAAAGAAATGAAAAATCTTTGATTTAATTCACTCACTTGCTTATGAAGTTCTTTAACCCAAGTTGTTGCACGTTGAAAACTGTCTTGATTTTGTATATCATAAACAACGATGGCTGCTTGCGCTCCTCTATAATACATAGGTGCCAAGCTGTGATATCTGTGATTACAAAAACAACAAACGTGAGGGCAAAAATTTTAGGCATTATTTAGATGGACGATATAGTTTTACCTTTCCTGGCCTGCAGTATCCCATATTTCGAATTTAACCACTGTGTCCTCTATGCAAATGGTTTGTGTTAGGAATGCAGCTCCTATCGTACTCTCTTGGTACTCGTGGAATTGGCCTTTCACGAAACGCAGTACTAAAGATGACTTGCCGACAGCCGATTCACCCAAAAGTACAAGCTTAAATTGGCAACTTTTATTCTGAGATGTGCCATTTGGCCGCTGAGCTGTACCTCCGCTAGAGCCGGTGCTCGAACGTGGTGTCGTTGTGGTTGCCATTTTGCTCTTACTATGTGATGTTCACTTTATGTGTCGTTCTTGCTTAAGCGATTGTTATTTTCTTGTTATTATTATGCAAACAATTCAATTTGAAACTTTATTACTTGCTTTTTAAATACAGTGTCTAACTGTAACTGTGTGTACGTCTAAATATGTTTACTTTATTATATAGGAAAAAGTATATTGCGAAGAGGGTTAAGTAGAATATTAACGAAACAAAACCAAATTTTAAAGGAGAAAAAAAGCAAATGAATGTTTCTTTACTTTCTCTTTTTTCTAAATATGACAATCTCTAACTGTTTGGCCTATTTAAGGACGGTCTGCAGAAATTAGAAGATGAGATTATCTGCAAGAAAACAAAAAAAAAAGAAAAAGAAATTAATGTATTACATAATTATAAATAATCTTCAACGCAGACCATTGATGTTCCATTGAAAAGTATGCAGAAAGCATTTTACAACTTTCGGTCATTACGTCAAATCCTTGGGCTTAAAACTACAGTGACCTACACCACAACTGGCTCCTAGTGATGCGCTCACTTACACATTGCAGAAGAAGCAATAATAGTAAGCTTCTCTCTTCTAAGCTATGATCAGCCCATGGCTGATATATTATGGCCGTGTCGAAGTTCCAAAATTTGAAGCACAATTGGAGTTCAATAGTAAACTATAGGCAATCTCTTTATTTGTGGGACACTACGCAATCACTGGTTATTAAAAGTTAAAACATCACTCAATAAGTTCGTAGGAAGACGTACGAGGACAACCAATTCTTTTTTAACCCGATTTCGGAATAACACAATCTAACACGATTTTATCGTTCTAGCACAAATACCAAAAGAAATTTCTTTTCAATTCTAAGTTTGACTTTGTCAATGACCTGATCTACAGCGTTTCGTCTTTCACTATGCACTTTGTATTGGAGTGTTCCATTCGTAGGATGCATTAAATGGTTTCAATAAACTTGTAGAGGTTAATGTTCGTTTGTTGATGGTCCAGACCGTCATAAAAGTGCACGCTTGTTATCAAATAGCGATGAATTGTTGCGGCATAGATTTTTTTTCCTGATTTTAAATTAATTTGAATTTTCACTGTAAATTAATTTTAATTCTTCTTTTTGGAATGAAAATGTTTTTGATTTATAAATATGTAAAATGGATTTTGTTACTTTTTTTGCACGCTTTTTTGAGAATATATTTAGAGTTTTTTTTTATCCTACGCGATTTCTTAAAATTGTGGACCATATCCTCAAATTTACCATATGTCACATGTGTTTTCTCGTACAGTTTTTTTTGCACGGTCGCTAAATAGTACAAACTCTCACAAACTGTTTACAGTTGATTTAGTTTCACTACTTTCGTTGTCGCAAAACAATGGAAAAATTTGAGCTTGATATGTAGTCACACACTAAAATAATCGTAACTTGTAAAATAACGGTCAGAATATCATGAGATTCCGTGGCATTCCGGTCGAAGGTTGATGCTATTTGCAAATCCTATGGATTCGGCAATACACATACTACATGCTTACGATATGTATTAAATGACACTACTGAAAAGTGTAGAGGTATACATTTTTTTTCCTTTCTTACCCATTTTTCGTGTATCGTGAATCACTTTTGTGTTCTTCACATTACTTGAAATCTATTGCTCCCTTATTAAAAAACTTCGTGAACAGCTAAAAGCAGTCGAACGGCCTTGAAGCTCTTTCAATATGAGAACAAAAGTAGGAATCCAATCGATTTTATTTTTTTGAAAAGATATCCATTCGCAACTTAACAACAAGGGCTAATCGTTGTGAAAAGTTGGAGTATACCATACTTTACTTTGATTAGGTTCGTGGGTCATTTAAAAAATGTTACAAAATCGAAAACAAATTCCTGAAATTGTATCTGACAAACAGACTAAGCGTGGAGTAGACATTGTTTAATCAAAGAGATCCTTAATATAACGCGAAAGCATCCTCCCATAGCCGGCCTTTAATTTCGTAAAATACTAGCACAGTTTTCTTATATCCAGTTTTCTTATATACAGGACACGCCAGAGAAAACTTTGTTCCAAAACTTGTCTAATTTTGCCTATAAAACTGCTGACCGTCATCCATTTGTTTTCCGAAAAACTATTCGTACGTGTAGTCGAATACGTAAGAACCGTGGATGGCAGCTCAGTGATAGCGGATTCAAATCTCAGTACGGTAGAGTCTACTTTGGTTGTACCTATAGTGAACGCCCACATATGGCGCACATATCCACTACACTGCGGCGACTTCTGCTAGCTCTTTTCCTTTCTTCGCTTCTTTCTGACCGTCACTGTTCTGCACGTATAGGGGACATCATCTCTGCAATGCACTTGCAATGTCCAATTCAAGGATTGATAGTCTTTTCTAATTCAAACTTCTTCTTCTCGTCAAACTTTCATTTAATGTCATCCATATAGATCGTCTATATCGGGCGTACACCTCTTCGGCGTCCTAGCCAAAGTAGTAATGTCAAGATAAAAGATTAATATAATTACTCCAAGACCTTACAACGGAAATATCAGACATTGAGTTTTTTTTCCGCCTATCTTTCCCACCAATAACTGCAGTCGAATGAAATTTTCTTCGACCTTCTGACCTTCTTGACAATTAGACAGTTGAAGACACTGGTGCGGCTCTCTTTATGGCAACATAAGATCACGTAGGTGCATGAATTTTTATATTTAATTATTATATATGTCTACATTACTAAGCCACGTTGGCATCTATATATATATTTTTATATTTATATTTATATTTTTTTATTTAAATAAATGCGAGTATTTTTGATGGTCAATGACTTGTGAAGATATGAAATTTGGAAATCGTAATACTTTATTATAAGTACGTAGCAGAATTCACAAAAAAGAAAAAAGAAACAGAAACAGAAATAACTTAATAAATTGTTTGCCGTTACTGCTTATCTTTATTAAATGAGCGAAGTACGCAAAAGCAAGATTAATAGAAAACACCCCTCATTATTTTGTGCTTCTACAATGCCGATTTAAGCTATTAATGATAAAAGGCGATAAAATTTAAAGCAAACGAAAAAACGATAACTCGAAGGAATAACAAAACTTTATACCATATACGTATATATATATATATAGAAAGTCGCGTTATACGAGCCTTGATTGTATAGATGCATACATATACGTGTATATATATACATATATATAAAAAAAATAAATAAATTATATATATATATATATATATATGTATATAAAATACATAAATAATATATATATATATATATATATAAAATAAATAAATAAAATAAATAAATAAAATAAATATATACATATATATATATATATACGTATATGTATGCATCTATACAATCAAGGCTCGTATAACGCGACTTTCTATACCACATAGCGAAAATTGGAACAGCCCTCGTGTCCGTCCAAAGCGCTCTTCCTTTCCAACAACTCACGACGGGTTCAGTTGTTATTGTTGACATTTATGGATTTTTTCCAGTTCATTATGTCATTCATCAATTTTTTTATTAATTCTAATCTTCTTCTCATGCGGCTTCCACAAAACGCGGGAGTGCAGTTTCATATAACGTGACATAATTTATTCTGCTTTTTCTTTATCCTATGTTTCCCTTAATATGGTTTCCGCAAATGACAGTTCCTGAGTTGAATTAATTCTGAGTTTCACAGAACATGATATCCACATAACGCAGCAGAAATTAATCGCGCTATAGGAAACTTTATTGCACATTAAAAAAGTTATGCACGCGCCAAGTCACTGCATTATGATTGCAAAATATTTTTAATTAAATATATATACAGTGGATCGCCATATAAAACGGCTTCGTATAATACGAATTAATTAGAGGCTCGTACAACACGGCAAACGAATGCGATAGACGTTACGATTTTATTATGTTTTAGCTCCGATAATTAATATGACGATTACGTGCACAAACGGAAAGGTAGAAAAGAGGCATTGAGGCATAAGTTCAAAAATAAATTCTTCCCGTTTTTTAATAAAATTCAACTTAATTTAAAACATAATTGCTACAAAGCTTAACAATCGCACTATGCATCATCATCATCTAGCTTATGGATGCCCTTGCGGCAGGAACTTGCCGGTTCGGAGACGAAATATGCATCGATCGATTTTTGTATATCTGCAACGGCCGTGAACAGCTGATCCGCTAAATATGACCGCATCAATCTGAATAAATAGTACTCGGAAGAAGGCAGGTCTGGGAAATATAGCGGATGCTGTAAAGTTCCTCAGTCTGAAAATTGTTTCCTTGGTTGTTTTTGCGGAACACGAACGGACGGATGCGAGTTTTCATCGTTTTTACGACTATAATTTTTTGCCCAAAAGCTCGCAAAACACTTTTTATCTTTTTCGTGGTATACTGTATTTCCGTAGTTCGCATATCCCCATAGTCCGCATACGTTTTAAGGTTAATCCAGTTAAAAACTCAGAAGAACGCAGTGCCATAAATCACATTCATCTCTTTAAACTCTGATATGCACTGAAGGACAGGTCGTACGCAGCTGAAGCTTGCATCGTAGGTACGTTTTACGAAGCAAACAATTTCAGTGGAAGAAATTTATTTGTACACCTATTAAAATTTTGTATATTTCTTGTGAGAAAAGCATGTATTATTCAAAGCCTGTAGAAACTGTATCTACGTATAATCTAAGTAATCGAATCTACCGTGTTATGGGGCGTGTACTGTATTGAATGTCGCATGAAATATCTCCCATTATAAAATGGCTGAGTCAGTTGCCTCTCCAATCTTTCACCAATGTCTGTGCAGGGTTTTAGGCGAAAGACTTACTCGACGGTTCAGGCGAAAGGTTTACTCGTCGCGTGACCATCAACTTGTGTGTCTCAGTTCGTTGTGATCAGTTAGATTCAGAATATTGTGTTAACCTGGAATACATACACACTCCTTATATTACCTTCTCCACGCCTGTATCTGGGTATGACGAACGAAATCGAAGAAATTACATTCAGCTTACCCACCGACTCTTTGCATGCTGGCTTCCAGTAAATTATCATAATTGTCTTCTTTTTATATCTTTTTGATTAACATTTGATCGTAAAAATTAAGAGGAAGCGAAAATAAAGTATTTCCGTAGAAGCATAGCAAATTTCTTTCTTCTCAAGTTTCTTTGGATGTTTGCATTTATCACATTTTGCCAGTTAGGAAATGAATATTACGCACAAAGAAAACGTTTGCACTGCCCTTTAAAAAATTTCTTTGAAAATTCGTCATACTATACTTATTGTATGTACATTTTTAACGATCACCTGCCTGGGTTTAAGAAAACCCTAATGCAAGCGTTGCGTGATATTTGAAATGATATTTCAAAAATAGAAGCATCGGTTACATTAGGAAAAGAGATTGGAAGCGGCCGTAGCATAGTGGGTAAGTATTACACCTTTACTTGGGGTAAATAAGAAGAGTTTAGAACCAAAGTTTCTCGAGCGAAATTTTTTGTAACATTTATTACTCACTCTACATTGAAGATAGGTTGAACGAGTTATATTGCGTATACGACGTAAATATCTTATGGATACTTCAGTATGTATTTCTAAAAATCTTAAGTATTGATAGCTAATCTATTAAAATAGTTCCTCTAACGCATATAAAAACAACAGTGAACCACAGCCCACAATTAAATATTCTACACCACCCTACGGGATTATGGGAAGTGACCGAAAAAGTGATTCGATCCGAACCATTTCCAAAAAAGTTCGTCGGTGGGCCAAAACACGTCAGTGTACGTAATTTCATCAAATTTTCTGGACGTAAGAAACAAGACGGACAGACAAACTTAAACCGATCCAAAAAGTAATTCCGAATCCATCGCTATAATGCAAGGTGAGTCTAAATAAATTTTTTTTGGTTGGTGTATACAACCGCACAAACTTAATATATCCTTACAACTAAAATCCACAAAAAATTGTACTCAACTGTTCACGAGCTCTCTACATCGCTCTACCTTTATCTCGAAAAAACCCTAAAAAAAAAAACAAAAATGAACTTTTGAATTTTTATAATATTTGGAGACCGTGGCCAACATTTTTTTTTATTTGCCAAGGTCCTGTGAGATTATGTATAGAACAAATTTGGAGTTTTAGGTCTTTCTTGTAGCTTATAAGTAACGAGTTTTTGAGAAAAAGACTTCCCGGCTTTTTTTTTCATTTAGGGTACGTTCCATATTCGTTTAGCACGGTGACGATCAGAGAGGAGTGAAGAAGATGAAAGAAATAGGAGAGAATGGCAGCAGCTTAATGGGTTTGTGGTCAGTCAGTAAAGGTTATGCTTGTAGCAACTGAGTGTTCACTATAGTTGGAACCAAAGCAAACTCCACCGTACTGCGATTTGAACCCGCAAACAATGACTTGGTAGTCGCGAAGATTACCTACTCCGCTGCCCTTGCGGATCAGCGTTTACGTAAGTTCAGCGTTACTTCATCCTACGTGTAAGCACTTCCAGCATCTTCGTGAAATTTGAAGCTGCCAACTTGATGTTTCTTCTTCTTCTTTATAGTTTCTGTAGTTTCCCTCTGAGTGATGCAAACGTTTTGACAAAGTAAATATGCTCATAACAACTTGGCGGTGGACACAAATATAAAAATAAACTTTTATTTCTAATAGAAGCGCTGATAAGAGGTAAGAGTATGCGAAATAACATTTTGCGTTTTTAATAAGAACGAAAACACGCTCACAAACTTTTGGATAATGGCATAATTAATGTAACCTTACAATTTGTGTGTGTTTTTGTTGTACTTTTTGACCACGATCCGAGGTACCTTTTTTCTTGCATTCGCGCAAAAAGATGAAAAATTATTCTCGAAACTGTTTGGAATTTTCTATTAGTTGATTGCTCTCTTCTTTAGCGCGGAACGTCTCCGTTAAGCGCGGCATCTTTTTTGATCACTTCATCTGTGATATATATATGAAACTCATGCCGAATCAAGAGAGTTACGTGAAAGCTTAACACAACTCCAAAAATGCGATGAAAATTTCAAAACAAAAACTCTTATCAGTTGGAAATTGTCAACAATATATTTAAGCCGCTAAAGTTGAAGTGCAAGCTTGACTATGAACGATTAGTCCCAGAGATAAGTCGTATTTCGGTTTTCGTCCTCAGTTTTGTACTTTTGGGACTAGAAGGCAAAAGTCAGCAGTTAATTTCATCCACAATTATGGAATAATTCAAAATTCGTATACTTTATCGAATCTTTAGGTATGAGTTAGAGACCTGTCTGTCCGACTATCACCACTGTCCGAGTTGGAGTGTAAATATTTTATTCTAAATAAAATAGAAATTAATGTTTTACTTTTATTACACCATCGACAACAGATAGACAGCGCTTTTTCAAGCACGGACCAGTCTTCATTGCTGCTGAAAGCTCTTAGAAGTTCAGAGCAAAGCATATATTGGATGTACTCACTGTACTAGCGAATGTAGTTGGCGAGAAATTATTTTGACCCCAATATTATTAGAGACAAAGAATGTCAAATATAATTCAAGAATATTTGTGAAAGAACTGGAAATATTAAGAAGAAGGGTCTACCGCTACTTTAGTACCTCAGCGCGGTAGAACACAGTTTAGTTGATCGCGTGTGATGTGTATTCGCAACTATAGCGAGTACCAGGTCGGTAAAGGCATAACACGTATCGATCGGGCGCCTTACCTCCCTCTGTAGCCACCTCTATCCCTCCCTCCATACTTCTTTCACGCCATCTCGTTACTGCAAGTGTAAAAAGCATTAAGTAGAGAAAAATTCAATTAAATCTCATACTGCGTAGGAACGGTAATCAGCTTGTCTGTCCGGCGCAAAGGTACATACATATATTTATTTACGCAGAAGGACAAAAAATAGTTGCGAGGGGTATTTTTCAGTTCTATGCCACGGAAATTGTAGAAGGTAGCTTCTGTAAAGCCTACTCAGCGTTTTTGCATGTCAGGAGACTGTTCAAAACTAATTCCCGAAATCTCGCGTGAGCTAACGTCCAAATTTGTTGTCGCACCATTAGAAGGGTCCGCATACCTTTGTCACGAATGCTTAAAGCCCCGAAAGGAAGACGCGGAGAAGTTAAAAAACTTTTCCTGCTTCCGATAATCGTCGATAATCGCCAAGAGCAATTTTCCAATAAAATGGGGAATGTTGTATTATCCCGAGCTGTTCGCCGACGGTTATCAGCTGGCGACGTACCACGTCGAGAATAGCTCAGAGAATCAATTTGGTCAGAAAAGTTTATTTGGCGAAGAGAAAAGACCTTTGTTTAGCGCATAAAAATTGGTTCGGACCCGAAGGTGAACAAAAATTGGAAAAATATACTTTGGAATGACGAAACAGAAATAAATTTGTTTGAGAGTGATGCGCGAGGAAGTGTACTTCGGTCAAAAGGAAAAGAATTCCGCATTAGATTTACTAAAAAAACATTGAGGCCTAGCGGGGAAAATCTTTTGGTATGGGGCGGTTTTTCGCGGTCCGATACATCTCAGAGAAAACACTATGAATAGATTTGTATAAAAAAACTGTTGAAAACTGTAATGCTGTCGCGTGTGCCGATAAAAATATGTCATTGCTTTGGAAATTTCAACAGCGCGTAGTGATCCGAAACTTTCATCCAATTTGGTGAGTACGTGGTTCCGGGACAATATCTCTGACGTCATTGAATGGCCAAGTCAATTTCGCGACCTCAACCCTATTGAGAATCTTTGAGGAGAACTAAGATGTCAAGTTTCCTGCAGCAATCGGAAAGAAATGTGGAGAAATATTTGAAAAGTGTGGTATGGTATAATATCCCGGCGGAGACCTGCTGTAAATTAATTTCATCTACGCCTAAAAGAATCGAGCTGTCCTTAAGAACAATGACAGTTATACCGATTATTGACTGACTGCATTGATTTCTATAGAAATGGTTACTTTTCACTAAAGAATGTCGCGTGATTTTTAAATCTTAATATATACATCTATTTTACTGTCCATCTGGAAACCGACATCCGACATTTTTGAGCTGAACTTCTATGTTTTTCGATTATACTTAGCATACGAAAATGCTCTTGCTTTATAAATTAACGATAAGTATAATATATAATAGGAGGAAAATGGGACAGAAGGCCCCCCCGCCCCCCAACATAAAACCGCCAACATATGTAGACATAGTGAGTAACCATTTCCACGTCCCATATCAGTCTTTTCCGTTGGTCAAATGTTAAAACCTTAGTTATAGCCGCTTGCGATTCCCTTTAGCAAAACCATTTGCTATTCAATTTCTTCTCTTTATGACCGCTAACGAGTATTAAAAGATGATCGAACAATCAGCTCCTTCCTACTTTCATAATTAGCGAGAAAGAGAAGCGACAAAGAATTTTTGAACATAAAAAACCGAACTTTCTTCTTATATTTAAAGCCACAACGCGACCTTGAGATTTCCTTAGCAAAGAAAGTTTGCAATTATAACAAATGAGCGGTAGTGTGACATCATTCGAATAAATAAAAATGGAAGAACAAGGAAAATCTAACAAACACAAATTATATTTAATTGCCATGTGATAAGTAAAACTAAGTAAATGGAAATTCCTAAGCAATTTTAATAAGCGAAAGAGATATAAAAAGACACAAAAAAAAAATAAAAAGCCTTAAAGAGAAACCCGGGTACCCACCACCGCTCACGTCAATTCGCATTCACAAATATATCATAACTGACCAGAATGACGTTTGACACATATTTGCACCAAAAGTCCCAGCAATCTAAGCTACAAGTGTAACTTACAGTTTTATGTCCATTACAATGGGAAATTATGTTTTAAGGGGTAGACAGCCTAAAAAGCAGGTCACCTTTTTTTTTTTTTGGTTGGAAGCAAGGGTTGCACAATTATGTTTGATGATATTATTAAGTATATCTTGAAGCATAGGAAAAGAAAAATTATTTTAGAAAAATGTTAAAACATGGCAATACCGGAGCTATTCTCGTGAGTCATCTACGACCCATGCATTGTTTATGCAAAAACAAGAAAATCTCTTAATCTCTCTATTCTCTCTATCTATTATTCTACTAGAAGTAGAAGCACGTAAGATTTTTTAGAAATGTTGATTTTTGTTGAAGTGCGAGTGTTTTAGTGAAACAGGAAATTTTTGACCAACAAAGGGCACCTGTTTATTAATAAAAAAAGCTTATTATTATTACAATTATTTGTTTAGACCAAAGAAATAAATTCTATGATGAGCATTAGCAACTATGACACTATCGGTTCTTTTTCTTTTAACGGTACAATAGACGATTACTCCAGTCACTTTTTGTTATCAAGTTCTCTATCTTATACTCTTCAAGACGAAAGATCATGGCATTTACAAAGTATTTGTTTAAACGTGACAGACAAGGGCAGATCCGAGTTGTAGAATTCTTAGGAAACCATTGATCTGTTGCAATGGTATACCCAACGCGGACTTTTGCATAGGTTTTGATCTTGATTGAATGTTTAAATTAACTTATCGAAAAATTGTTATGTGTATCTCGGGAAAATATTCAAATCACATTTCGAGAAAAACGCTTATTAAGTTTGAAGTACCCATATACCGTCCCATATGTTGAAAGAGATCAAATTTTTTATCATTAAAAACTTTGCCACGCCCACAATTGTCTTTTCATGTCATTTTTAACTAAATAAGCCAATCGAAAAAAAGAAAGGAAAAATGAACTGAAAGCAGACCAATAGACCACTTAAGGAATAATAAATAAATTGGAGCAAGCCAACTGCCAAATGTTGTAAGTGTAATAATGAAAAACCATGAATATTCTTCGATATTTTTCTTTAAAGGTATTTGCTGATCGATAAGATCTGAACAGTTAAAACGAAATTAAGAGAGAAACGATGAAATTTACTTAAAAACACAATACACTTGTGATAATTTCCATTGCGTAGAGCGCATACATATTATATTCTTTGTGTGTTACGTGATAACGTTGCATTGAATTAACGCGCGGAAGTTTGCCGTAATGTTTACTTATTGACCTCACATTTGCTGTTTTCATTGATCGCAACACTTGAACGGTCTGCTATTTTGCAATGAAACCAAATAGGCCAAACCAAATATTTGCTTTGTGTTTCAAACCACAAACTCCATATGTCAAGTTGCTGAAAAACTTGCGTAAAACTTACTTAGGAATATATTTATATCAAAAACACAAGCGTATGAACGGTTGGAATAGTTCAACCAAGCCCACGAACTCTTGTCAATCAATGGACTTCTTAAAATTTAGGAGCTAACGCTTAAAACTGGTGGAACAGGGCTTCCCCATGCTCAAATTTCTCCACCCGCTTTTGATTAAAAACGCCCACAACATTGTATCGATCCATTTCGAATCATTTTCTGATTCGATCTAAGTTTGTATATCCGTCGATCCGTTTTGTTTGCTTGTGTTCGTACTAGGGGCCACATTTTTTTAGATATTTAGATGACATGAGATACTTTTGCTCAAGGTCAAACACTATTGAAAATGACTCAGATCGGATCACTTTTTCGACCACTTCCTACATAACACCTTATTTTGAAAAGTTTTGTGTGAATAACTAACTGTATTAAGTGAGGTGGATTAGGGGTATTTAATGGTGGGCCCTGTCCCGCAATAGTGCTTTTATTTGTTTCTCAAACATTCACAGCACATGAATTTCGATTTTATAAAACAAAGAAAAAATCCAAACTTTGTGCGTAGTGTCACTGAACCAACTATAACTTGTATTTTCGCTTGATGGTAGGTCCTATACGAAATTCATATGGTTTCGGCAATTAACTGTATGTCATTCTACGAACTTATTGAGTGTTGTGTTAAATTAAAATTTTAAACTACTTTTGGCATATTTTCAAACAGCTCAGGGCAATTTAATTTCCATCTAATGAGTTCTTTACACACATCGTTACAATATGGATAAAAGATAGCATAAACATAACTTAGTTAACATCAGAATGACAAAATTAAGAAATAAAAAAAAAATGATTTTACACCGCTTTTAATAAAATGGGAAAGTTAATATGTCTCCCATTGAAAGCTTCAACTGAAGGCCAATATCTCATATCGCACCCGCCAATACCTTCAAAAATTATTGCAAATTACACCTGTCATTTGCTTTACGAGCTAGTCGTTCTACACGTTTTCGCTTTCAAGTGGCTTTCAAGATGAAAAGACGCAATAAAATATTGTTTTTGCTATTTCTGCTTATGATTGTCTTCGTAGCACTTACTAGTGATAAATTATGTTTGTGCCAATTTTTTTAATTGATAGTAACACCTTTTTATATTTACAAAATAGCTTTTTTGAAGTTACAATTTTCATTTTGCAAGCGAACTGAGTTTTTATTTTTATATATTTACCTGATTAAACTGTTATTTTTATGTTTAATGAAATAAGTTACTCCATTTGATATACCATTGAATTTACAATTACTTAGAAAAAGGGATAGATGTATGTGTTCGATTTATAAGTGTTTATACTTATTATCTGGACATGCAAGCCACATTGGGTTGGTCCATTCAATCTCAACATAAAAAAAGAAATAAATAAATGTTTATCCACAAATATTTTCATTTTCGATTTACACGATTTGATGAGAAATCTATCGCCAATGTGAAAACTTCTGTCAAATTTACCCCGCACTGTTTACATGCAAATGCACGTGTGTGTGACTTTAACTACACTTGACACATTCAGAATTGAAAACAGCAATTCATTCTAGTTTTTGAGAGAATGGGTAGAAAATAATAACTCTCATTAAAATATATAAATACTGCACCAACTTGTGATCATTTTTGTGGAGATATACATATAAGTTCATTAATAGCATATTATAATAACAGGAAAGACGCAAAAACTTTCACCTTTTGCTATCTGTGCTTATCACCTGTACGTGTATACATATATGTACATGCACATGTATTTTTAAGGTTTACAATATTACTTTTATAAAACTTTTACGAAAATATCGGAAATCATTGTTTATTTCAATGAGAAAAAAAAACAAATAAAATCAGCTGACAACACTCAACCCACGACAAAACGTCAAAACGATGCGTCATCTATTTTACTAAGTAATGCAAACAAAGACAATTCATATAATATGGAAAAAAGGGAAAACGAAGAAATGAAAACAAGAAAAATTTGTGACTTTGTGTATTTAGAGTTGCCAGGTACTAATCGACAATAAATAGAGAAAGATGAAAATTATGCTATGAACAAAATGGCGCCTCTCGGCTCATCAAGCATTCGGGCATTATCAAGGCTTTCATTAGGTCTGAATACGACTTCTAAATTTTAAACTTTACAAAGACCCTTGTTCTTAGATTATTACTTGAAAGGAAATCTTTTGTATTTTTTGCCTTATAATGCACAGGAATGTGCTGTTTACGCGGTAAATATATTCGTAAGAAACAAGTGCGAACTTAAAATATGTTATGCATTTAGATATTTTAGAGATTAATGAAAATAATTATCTCTCTTGCGCTAATTAATTTCTTTAAGCATGCTAACTGCTATGACGTCATAATTAAAATTGGATTTTGTAAAACAATATGCAACGCTTAAGTAGAATGCTGGAGCCGTCAAATGCTGCTTCATTCTGGCTCTCAAGCCGAACGTGCTTCTTTCTTCCTGTGAGATTGCCACGGCGTGATATTTTGAATTTTAATGCCTGGGCGCAATTTCTCTTATTTGTTCTCACCGACTTATAGAAAGCAATATTTAATGAAACTTATATTTTTCTTTGAAGAAAAAATTTTGAAACCAAAACGTGCATACAATGTGTATTATATTGTATTATTGTATATATATATATATCTATATATATATATATATATATAATTAATAATTATTAAATTAAATTAAACAAGAACACAATATAGATATGAATTCCAAAATGGAATGCAAAAATTTTTATTATTAAATATTACTTAGAAACGATAAGCGATTTGGTCATAAACGCGAATTGGTTTAGAGAATAAAATACAAGTAACATAAAGATGGTTTCGCTATGTTCGTCTGTACTACTCGTTTAGTATGAAAAAATTTTAATTCCGGATATTACTTTAATTGCAGACCCATCCTTAAGCTTTACCCGAGCGAATATCCTGTTCAGGGGATTTTTAATGTGAATTATGAGAGTGTGCAGCAATATTACAAACTTGCATCCTTCCAACTTTTGCGCCAAACCTTCAGTATGGACAGGTCATTGCGTTAAAATATTTCCAATACGAATCAGGATATTCATGATTGATAGTAAATGCGCGGTCTACGTTTGTCTAGGTTTCGAAATGTATTTGATTTCCTTTTAATAGTATTAATGTTTGTGAAATATTTGATAACATGGTAACGACTTATCAGCTAACAAAAGCAATTATACAAAGGAAATAACGAAGAAAAAAGGCAACAAGTGAAGGAATTTGGCAGCATTTTTTAGACGAAATAGAAAATCGAGAGGACGAGCCACCAAAGAGAGTAAGTATAATATGAAAAAAAAGAAAAAAACTTATTCTTTGAAAAAAAAGTTCGAAGTGATTATTTAAAATAAATAAAGACCTTTCATAAACACCTATTCTTCGTATGTCTGCTTGAACGCGACATCAAGTTCAACAAATTCCGTTGTTTCATTCATAACTTCAGCCCAATTACTTTCACAACTTAGGTACAAAGTCACAAATTCAATTAATGGCATACTGATGCCACAATTTATCAGCAAAAATCTTGTTTTCACCTCAGCTTACATTCAAAACTACATAACACTTTACCTTAAAACACAAGTCAACAATTAGGAATATGCGAAGTATTGTTTAACTTTTGAAACAGAAATTAATTAATTTTTTTTCCTTTCTGTAATTAAAATGCACTTTTTCTCACGCACGCACGCACACACATAACACTACAAAAAAAAGTCTGAGGCCGAAACCAACCTCCATCACTGTAGACAAATTGAAGTGGCGATTTGGTAGCACTTGTTCTTTTTTGGCCACTGGCATGTACATGCCGTCCTTGTTTAGCGAAAGGAATTAGCAAACGCACCCAATATTTTTTTTTTAATATATTCAATTAAAATGCACACACTGAACGAGAGAATATGCGAACTCTCAACATAACTTATTTAGTCCGACTGCTTTGTCTGCCAATAAAACGATTATTTTAGTGTTTGCTTGGCATAATATAAAAACACGATAGGTAAGGGATAATTAGAAACTATTGAGCACACTGGAATTCTTTCTCATCATGTCATTGAAGAGGGGGGTGTCCGCACATCAATTGCAATGACAAATTCAACTAGCAATAGCATAAAATTTGTTAAACCATCTTATCTTAAAAAAGAGTCGCACAAAAACAACGAACTACACAATAAATTTATCCACTACACCTCGGCCTAGATTATTCACCTTTTTGGATGCGTTTTACTTGGTAATCACTTATTGCGTAGTGCCCCTCTTTGTACGAGTTAACAATATCCGCTCGCAAGGTTCTTTAAAACTTTTCCTCACGTAAAGAAAACCGAAAATTTTGCAATTTTGTTCAATCAAGAAAAACGACTAGTAACCAGCCTTGCCGTAGCTAAAAATTTTAACGTAATGCTAATACTTACACAGGGTGGTCATATTTATATTTAACAGTTACAGATGGCCACGACGTATTGCATTCTGTTAAATGGCAATAAGGGTGGCAACACAACGTATTGCATTCTGTTAAATAGCAGCACACGCAAAAAGAGCCAACCCTTATAGAAAACTTTACGCAGCGAAAAATTTTGCAATTTTGTTCGATCAAGAAAAACGACTAGTAACCAGCCTTGCCGTAACTAAAAATTTTAACGTAATGCTTCATAGAAAAATGCTGCCAGATTACTCTACCTGATAACAGTTTGTAATAAATTATTCTTTTTAATATAATTGCCACATATTACTATGCTGATTTGCAAATCAACTTAAATTATTTAGATGCCGTTGTATACTAAAAAGCAAATAAATGTTATATACGGAGCTGTATGGTATATTAGCGGTCTGCGGACTCTATACATAAAACTCCCAGTATAAATGCTATCGTGCAAATGACGGCAAGTTCGTACTTTGCGGATAATTGCGACAATCGCCACCAAAAAAACGAAAGTTTCCAATTCAATTTTATCCAGTTGACTTATCAAGCACAACAAAGACCACAAATCTGCGAAAAATATGGGTCAGAAGAAGCGGCGTCTGTTACGTGCATTGGGGGAGTGATGTTGCACAATTCATTTCAATACTGTGATCATTTTCTGAACGGTTGTTGCAAATGGTGTCGCCATTCTAAAACAACAACCTCGCCTATTTTGTAGTGTTCCACACATAGAAGTGTCATGAATATTCGTCTTTAGGATCGCACCCATCGTGTCCATTTTTAATCATTCGTTAAGTGGTCTTTGAAATAAAAACTTTTTTCGAGGACCAGCGCTTACAATTGCGAAGCGCTGAAGTTTCTTGCTTACATATGATCTGATTAAACGTTCGAAAAATGTTACTTTTACTATTTCCAATAATTTTGAAAGTTTTTTTTCCTTCTATTACTGAACAAGACCATCCATTTTCTCAAAACATTTGTAATCCCCGCAAAGCAGCTCAAGAGACCCTATAAAGTACGCATATTCTTCCAAATTCCGAACCGATTTAAGCATGTACGTCCGTCTGCCTGCCTGTCAGCCTCTTCAATGTCTGTGGGGAACATTCCTCTGGTCACAGATTATGGTTTTGTTTATTTGATTGTTTGGTTTCTTGCTCTTCTTTCCATTTATTTGCATTTACATTATGGTCACATAGTAACGGTATCGCAAATATTCATTTGCCCATTTATTGGGTATTGCGACAACAGTTGATTCATAAAAGCTCACAAAGCGATACTCACGGAAAAGATTCTAGAATCGAGTGCACCCTTAATAACAGCAGCTGTAAGCCGGACTCAAGGTTACTCAAAAGCTAGTACGATTTGATCGCTTCAACTTTGTTCCCTGCCGCATACATCGTTCTTGTATTCACAGTTACAATTTACAAATAACAATGCTTGACTTAAAAAAAAATGATTTTCGGATCCAACTATTGTATATGACTACTTTTAGCAAAACGTAAGGAAAACATCGATTCCTAGTAATTACTGTGGATATTTGACATAAATATCATATCAGAATCAGTATTCAATCTATTTAGCATTTATCCACCTAGTATCTACCTATTAAGTATCTCGGTGGAAGAGGCCAAAGAACTGTTGAAACCGGAAAGCAAGTTCGTGTTAAGCAGAACTTTTTTTCCCAGTCATACTAATTTTGTTGGAACTAAATTTTTGCGTTCACAATATTTCATTCGCTTTTTAAAATAAATATAGTTTATGTAATGAGTCTCCATAAAAAAAGGACATTATTTTGGAACCGATCGAAGAAGTGGGCCTATCCAAATCATTCTCGATAGCGTGTGCCCTTGGGCCAAAACACGCTAATTTAACAAATTTCATCAAAAAATAGGAATTCTAGGGTGAACATAAGAATACAAGACGGACAGATGGACAGACGATTAATTAGATCGATTGAAAAAATTATTCTGAATCGATCGGTACAATGAGAGGTGAGCCTATATCGGGTTCTTTTGAGTGTTGCATATATCCACATAAACTTAGCACATCCTTCTACCACAGCTTGCGTAGGCTATGAATATTTTTCAAATCTTTAAATCGAAAAAAGTTGGTGTTTAATTCAATTCAAATGAAAAATTCCTTCTTGCATAATAATTATCTCAGGTTAAAGGTAATCTAACATGTTCCTGAACGCTAAAAGTTTCAACGAGTTTCAGTGAATTCTAAAAAAAGGCTACCGTTTTTGAAATTAGTTGTGGTATCCGGAAATTGATAAGATATTTTTTGCAAGGATAGTCTGAATGCAATATTATGCGTTGGAAGTACGAATTAGTTCGCTCCGAAACGGTAAGAGAGATTATTATTAGTACAAGCCAGATATTACTCCTACCGATTAATATAGGTTTCAATATTGTTTCTTTTAAATACGAGACTTTTTTCGAGATTGAATTCGAAAATTCCCTGAACGATGGGAAAAAATTATAGCTAACGATGGACAATACCTTGAATAAAATACATTGTGTAAATTTCTCTGAATAAAGTTTCAAAGTAAAACTTATCTGCACACACACAATATAACACCCGCGACATCTTCTCTAAATTTTGTACTACAAATTTCATTTCAATGGCACTCATGCAGCTATTTCCATAGCAAAGACTCAACTTATAGCACATGCACCTTTGGAGAAGATACCACAGGCAATGGCAAAAGAGTAAATTTATTTATTTATTTAAATCTTGTTAAGCCCATTTACCGTTTACCAAATACCGTTTACCATCACCGAGGGATGAGGGGCAATGCCTAGAAGGAATCTTCGGAGAGCCCACAAAGTATATATTTAATGTAAGCATGTCCGTCTGTCCGTCTGTCCCTCTGTCCGTCTGTCCGTCTTTGTAATGTCCGTTATAAACATTCTCCCAACCGTAAATCTAAAGCTATCGACTTCGAATTTATCAGAAACATGTGAGGTTTCGCACGCAGGTTCTTATTGAAAATGGGCCAAACCGGTCGAACGACACGGGTACAGGACATATGTGTTTTTCAAAAGGAATAAAAATTGATGGTACTCGCAAAATACAACAGATAAATTTACAAAAATTTTAACGTATATTTTGTAGTACTTCCGCAAGGATGGAAAAAGTAGGGCACGGCTACTCAATTTTATAATGCATCATAATTTCATTTTTTGTCAAAACCGTTGTAAGCTTCATAAATCCCATAAAGTGTTCCAAATTAGGAACGTACTTAAGCATGTCGCCCGTTCATATGTCTCCTGTTGCCGCTAAGTAAGATTTGTTTTAGATCTCATTCCAATTTTTTTGCTCTTATATCGAGCAGTAATTTTAAGAACCTACACCGTTGATGATACAGGGGTATATTAAGTATGCTTGGATGTATGCATCACTCGAAAGGATTTGAGATAGACCCACCTTTTATTGTATCAAACGATTCAGAATCGCTTTCAGAATCAATCTAACTCTGTCCATCTTGCTATCTGGTCGTCCAGTCTTCTTGAGTTCAATATAGAGGCCGCAAGTTTTCGAAAAAATATCTAGAAAATTTGCTACACCGATATGTTTTGGCCTAAGGACGAACGCTAGAAAATGGTTCGGATCGGATCACTTTTTCGACCACTTCCCATATAACATATATTTTTTTGAATTAATCTTCGATAGTTTTAAACGATTTTAGGGAATAAAAGGGAGTTCTTAAAAGCGTTAGGGAGAAAAGTTCCAATCTCAGCTTCATTCCGGTCTCTGTTCGTTTACCAACTGTTTCGATTGGTGTGTTCCCCTTACTTGCTTTCAGCTTGACAAATATTTCATGGAAAGTAGACAGCAGTAGCTTAAAGTTTACTTCACTTTACGTCGTTTATATTCAGAAAAGGAAACTTTATTTTATATGTGTAGATTTTTTCCTATCTTAGAAGCTCTCAGAAAACGTACCCATAGTTTGTTTTAAACAGAACACGTTATTATTACCATGGCTTATAAGGGAAAATATATAGATCGTAGTCCCAATATTCGCGCCGAAGGCAAAGTTTTCGGGCCTAATGCTTTTGTAGCCGATTCGATGAAATTTTATTCGGATGACGAAATGCTCGCATCTATAATGAGAAATAAATGCGCAGATGAGAAAATTAAGCAAAATCTTTCGAATGTTGCGTTTCTGCCTTGCACTTCGGAAGATTTAATGAAAGGTGTATTAAGTCCCGAGGTGGGGAAAACGCGTTGGGCGATCTTCCAAGAAGAGTTTATGGAGGAAAATTTTTTTAAAAAACATGAACTTGGTAAACCAATTCCGGCAAATTCAAAACCAATGGAGTTCACCAACGAGAATCGTACATATGGTATGAAAACGCCACGTTCAGAGAGAATATTGGATCTGATATTTCCCAAGAAGACCGCTGACCAAGTGAATCGTGAATATATCGATTTCCATGATAAATACGTGATCTCTCACAATCATTATTTACCCTCAGAGCAAGTTAATAGACGGTAAGCTTTTCTTTTCCAATTGCGTTACAAAACGAATTAACTTACAATGCCGTCTGCTCGTATGCTCGTGTATGCACTAGTTACGGGAAAGGTTTTGATAAAAGATCCACGTTTGGTGTTCCTTATAATGTGGATATAGCGGGTAAAATGGTTAAGAAATGTTTGCAACACCCGACGAACGGGGAGCTAGTTAGTAAGGCGCATAAAAAATTTTTAAATCGTACCCGCTCCCAATTGGGACAACGGTTAAATAGGTAAGAGTTTTTTTGAAGTTTTTAAATTTTTTTTCTCTTCGCATTGTTTCTTTGTGTATTCGTAGATACGAACTTGAAATAGATCCGAACGTAACATTGGGCAAACCTTGTATATTAGATGCCTGTGACGCTCGAGACTTACTTGAAGATATTAATCCTTGCCACGAAGTTGGTACATACACAGCTATTGCTTATGTCTATAAGGTCCGGCGCGATCTCTTCAAACGAGACGATTTTCAAATGCAAGATTTGAAGACGTACTTTCGCTTATACGACGACAACAACACAGGTTACCTAAGTTTTCACGATATCATGACTGCAATGGGCGATTTGTTAATACATGTGAATGGAGAAAAATTACATCTAGCAGCTTCAGCTTTTAATATGTTGGTCGATGAGGGTCTGCCAACCGAACGTATCGAGATAGAGAAGTTTTGGAGAATGCTACACATTCAGTACCCTCTTCCACATGTCGACTCTATTCGATCGGAAATGCATAATAAAGACACCACATATCGACTGTTTGTTAAGGACCGCGAAAAGTCGATAACACCGCTTCTTGTACCTTTTCAGCTTAAGCCATATGATGATGACTTGCGAACTGGAGTTAGTGATTTAATTTCACCCGGAATTCCATTACAATTTGGTTTAGGTCCCAGCGATTTTGAAACATTGCGCTCAAAAGAGCAGTTGCGGCAAATTTTCAAACGTGTACTGGTCGATAATTTTGATACGATCTGGAAGGTAACGCGAAAGAAACTAAATAGGGATGAGAATTGCAAAATATCAATAAATGAATTGCGTAAAACTATTGACGAACAAGCGACCTCAAGCATCTGTCAGGATTAGATTGCAAAAAACTAGGCATACAACTAATAGCTCGCGAAGTTGTCGGACAAGACGAGGAATTAAGGCAGGACAACCTTTTGTGGTAGTGAACAATTAATACGCGTACGTCCGCTTGCTCAGGTTCATTTCACGTCATCAAATCAAACTAGCTTTCTTTTGGACCAGGGGCGCACTAAATACAATGCTTTTGTAAGCCAGAGAGGGGCAGGAACTTTCGCGTTTCCTCATGAAACGCTTTATTTTCATGAAAACTGATGTAAAACATTTGAATGTGATCCGTTTCTACACAGCGCGGAGGATCATTTACTCGTGACTCGTTGAATTTTAAAATAAGAAAAAAAACAAGAAGCGCTGATTATATTCATGAAAGCATTTCGAAAGGAGATTATTTTTTTAATTTCACTTGGGTTCAAAGGGGGTATAAGAGCCACATATTTCACACACATTGTAGTATATAATATCAAGTAATCACGCTTGAACCAATCGTTAACGTTGTTACACATATATCCCGTAGTATATTTTTGAAACGGAGTTTGAACATTTTATCCACTAATGCTGCAGTGTTCCTGACTTTGAATTTAACAAGAAATATAGAATAAATATAGAATAAAAGTTATGCCTTTTTTTATGGCCTTACAAGTGATCCACTTGAATCAAGCGGAATAGTCACGAGTATTGTCCGTCAAATGAATATTAATTTAAAGGGATTTCATTCAAGTACTGTTCGTTTGTTTTTCCCATTTCTCTGGAAACATAACACCCACTGTTTTTTGTCGAGGTTCAACTTTTTCGAAGCTACTCGAACCGATTGAAACCAGTGTCGATCAATAAGAACAATATCTATTGAATAAAGCGGTGGAGTGAGTAGTACTAATATTCAACCATACTCATGTTCAATATAAAGATTTTGCAACCTATGATCGTATGCCGAAGAACCACTTTATCGCATCTTTTACAACGTACACACAAACGAGTGTAGCAACATGAACTTGGTGACATACGGTTCTGCGATCGTTGTTAATCACCGAATTGTTGCGCTTCGGGTTACAGTAGTGCGACTATTTTTTTCACTCACTACTCAGCAACACTTTCCTTACCGTCATATGATCACATCATCACAACATTCGTATCAAGAATAGGAATTTGTGAGTAGTTGCATAAGACCCCTTCCCTTTGAAGCTAAATCGATTCATAGAAACAATTTACAATTTCACGACAGCACTCGACAAGAGTCCAGCCGCCCTTAGTTCTAATCTCTCTATTGTTTGACTCTGTTAGATTCTTGCATCGCTTGAAAGTCATCCGGCGGCGCAGAATATTGTTATAGATGGCTTCGAGTCAACTTTACTATCAAAGGAGACAGTGGATACAAGCAAGCTTGCAAGGATAAAAGGGAGCGATCAAATAAATGACGCATTGGAAGGAATGTTAATTAATTTTAAGCAATAAAGGACTACTTACAGTAATTGTTATACCCACCTGTGAATTGTGGACACATCCAAAACGTAGCTTTAAGAACTACATTTTTAATCGATATCAAAAGCTGGATCGAAGCATGTTTAAATGAAGATATCGATTTTCCATTTGGCCTATGCACCAGACGGTCTTGAAAACGGGCCACTTTGACCAAGAAACATGCCCATTATACTGTCAAAAGCGAGATTAACTCAATCTTCAAAAACCAATATATCCCCTTTTTTACTCGTTATTAATAAATTTCAGCACACACGGTGTCTACTCTATGAATAATCTTAGAGCACTTGTACAGAAATGATAATATCAGCCCTACTCTCCCCGTCTTACAGAGCACGGAATTTTTCCTTTAGGCTTTGCTTAAAAGCATAGAAAAAGGGACTTATGTCAAAGCAATCCCCGCTGAGAGTCCGATAGATATATACATTAATTGTATTTTTTTTGTTACATTTGGAGTTACGCCAGTTACTTTCTGATCCGCCGATCGACTCAAATTATATGTAAGTTCAAGAATGATAGGTTCAACGGGGAATTCTGTCTGTATTTAGTATCAAACAAAATGCTAGTTTTCGAATATAGATCGAAAAGGTTTGTTGAGACGAATCAAGCCTTTCCGCAATCTCCGAGGTTGCAAAAAACGTATTTTGCTCTAACTCAATGCTGACAACGTGGCCGTCCATCAAAGATGATCGTGGCTTAGAGCGTGGCTTATTAGAAAGGTCGAAATCATCCATTTGAAATTTTTTGAACCACATTCTCCAAGTTCTATCAGAAAAGTGACTTCATCAAATGCTCTCATTAAATTTCTGCACGCCTCTGAAGCGTTTCCCACTTGTTGGAATTTTATAATAAAAAGAGAAAGCTGAATATCCGTCAAATGAATATGCGCATGCTTGTTGGAACTTGTTGTAACCGGAACGGTCAGAACTTTCGGGTAGCCCTAATCATTTTTTTTTTTTCAATAGTTAAACAAGCACTTAATAACTTTCTCGTTTTCGTTTCGAGTTAAAAATACCCAAATGGTAAACACAATACCGGGCGCTCCCGTATCCTTAACTTGGAAACTACCATTTATCACCCTCTAATAACACAATTCAATGAATGTATTTCAACTTTAAAACAAATGGCCTTTGATGTTCGTTTTTCATTGCTTTCAAAATAAGGCGTGGTACAAACCAAAATTCCAATCCAGGTAATGTAAAAAAAAGGGGCATTAGTCCCACACAAGAACTTATTTTGAAAAATCGTTATACGAATGTGAGCATTAAGCGAAGTGGCCAGGGGTATTTAATGGTGGGCCATGTCGCACTATAGTGCTTCGTCTACCGAAAAATTGGTCATAAATGAAATCACAACCATTTCGTCATTTATCGACCTCCAAACGGGTCCGTCGCTGGTTTATGAAACTAGGAAATGCAAGCCTTCATATACGATTCGGTGTCTGGGGAAGTTTTCTATCTGTCCGGTCTAATCCCCAGAGAAAAAAACTAATCCCAAAAACTACAGATTTATTGTAGGGAACCATAAGGACTTGTCGCGCAATGTATCGACTGAGCATGGTTGCTCCAAGGTAATGCTGGCGTATGATCCACAATAATTTTTCAAAAATAAAAACTACAGCAACTTACAGCCTCTCTACACCGTACTTGTCTGCCTTTTCGAAAAATCGTGAGCCAATGCTCGCGGTTACAATAAGAATGAGGGTAGTGCTTGAATTTGTAGTCCGTTACACATTCAATAATGTCGCCAAAGTACTGCTTAGCAGAAGGTAATAATGTCAAGGTCCTTAAGATGACTCTTTCATATTCCAAATGCCTTTCGGAGAGTAAACCATTAGACCTTGATCAAGAGCATCAATAAATTTCTTCTTCACAAATACTACTTTTGTTTCACATGACTCTTGAACATAATTTTAATATGAAGTAATATGAAGTCATATGCAAAGGTTTGACAAGAAAAACTATTCAATTTTCCAAATGGTCCCTTTTTCCATGACATCTCTTTTTTCAATCTACAATATTGCGTAGCTATTAGTTTTTAGGAAGGGCAGATTTTTTCAATTTATTTTTATTTAGACTATAGGGAACGAATTATGGCTTATAAAGGAAAATATATAGATCGTCATCCCGATATAAGGGCCGCGGGAAAGATTTTCGCGACTGATGAACGTCTCGGCGATCGTTTGAATATGTATTCAGACGAAGAGATGGCCTCGTATGCAGTGAGATACAAATGCAAAGAGAAAGCTCCGAAACATGAATTGTATCCCGCTTCACCTTTTTTACCGGTGGGAACTATGCACGAAATAGTCAGTCCCGATTTGAAGAGAAGTCGTTTTGTGTCATTTCGCGAAAAGGTCTTAGAGGAAATGTATTTTCCTAAGCACAAACTTGGTAAACCGTTTGTGGTACATTCGAAACCCGATACGCTAACGAATGAGAACATGACGTACGGTATGCCGGTGCAGCGTTCTGAGAGCGTGAAGGATTTATTGTTTCCAAGCAAAACGGCCGGCCAAGTGAATCGCGACTACATTGAATGGCATGATAAGTATTTGTTATCTCATAAACATTATTTCCCTTCGGAGCAAATTAATCGACAGTAAGTTATGGTTGAATCCAATTTTTAATTCGATTCCCAAGTTAACATAATGTATTTTGGTTAACAGTTATAACGGAAAATTTGATAAAAATTCCACTTTTGGTATCCTATTCGACGTAGATAAAACTGGTAAAATGGTTAAGAAAATTCTTCAAAAAAATAAATGTGGAATGGAAACAATCAATTTAGTGCAGAAAAAGTTTGTGGAACGCACTAGTCCCGTGCTAGCGAAAGGCATTGATCGGTAAGGGAATACGAGGTATTACGGAAATTTAAAGTTATTTTTGCGTTGCTTTTTCTTTCAATTCCAGTTTTGAACTTCACCTTGATCGAAATGAGACGAGAGGTAAACCATGTGTTCCGGATGAATGTAATGCTCGGCATTTGACCGAACCTTTAAATCCCTGCCAAACGGACACAAATTTAAACAAAGCTCTAGCCCATGTCTACAAACTGCGTCTTAATCTATTTAAGCGTGAAAATTTTCACATGCAAGATTTGATAGTCCTTCTCCGCAAACACGATGAACGCGGCACGGGCTACGTCACTATGGAGAGTGTTTGGGAGGTCATGTACAATTTGCAAATACACGTAAATGTGAATAAGTTACGTCTGGCAGCGTTAAGCTTCGATGTCGTTACGGATCAGGGATTGCCAACGGAACGTTTGCATATAAATAAATTTTGGAAAATGCTCGACGTACGTTATCCTCTGCCACATATCGAAAGTGTTATGCCATTTCACGACAACAAAGATACGACCTATCGGCTCTTGTGTGAAGACTATAAAAAACCGTTAGGATCACTTTTCATATCCTATCAAAGCCGATTGAACGATGAGGATCGGACGCGGGTGAGCGATTTAGTCTGTCCAGGAATTCCGCTACAATTTGGCTTATGTCCAAGCGATTTTGAAATTCCACGATCTAAAGAGCAACTAAGAGCGATTTTCAAAAATCTATTGGGTCAAAACTTCGATAAGATATGGGAGTTAACTCGAGCCACATTGAAAGGAGATGAAAATTGTGAAATATCAGTAAACGATTTGCATAAAACTATGACAACAATTGCAAATGAGGGGAATCTGAGTTAAGGTACACCATATCGAGACTGTGCGATTTCAAATTCGTAATTGCTAGCCAGAGGAAGAGCTTAACGTTATGGCACTGTTTGAAATTTTCAGCTAATCCGTATAATTGTATTAATTAGTTAATAGAATGTTCTCCTCACTTCACAACATCAACATCAGCATTAACGTTTTGGCAACGACTAGTAAAAACATTAATTTATGCCATCAAATAAAGAGTTCGTTTCATTAAACAAGCCAGTTACTCGTCCTTTGGAATCGCCCACACGACTAGAAGAGCAAATTTAAATTTCGACAAAGTTGGTCCATGTGTCATCTTGCAAAACTGTCAAGATACTAACGGTTTTTTTTCATTTTCCTAATTCAAGACCTCGATGTGTTGTTAACGCGCGCGTACGTTCCTAATTGCAGCCTAAATGCAACGGATAAAAGTTTCCTTTTGGAAACTTATGAATGCGTGCCCTTTTACACTCTATGCCACTTGTGGTAAAGACATGTCTACACCGGCATATGTACGATACATCGATCAATAATTGCTGGGACTACGTTAGCTAACAAAATTCCCTTCAAAAGTTATGAAATCAGTTCAACGTTTCTCTAATATTTGGGCCCACGTTTTATGTGCCAATGCAATTCAATGAAAATACGCTACAGTTTGCACAAAGATCTAACCGTTTCCTTCAAATCGTTTTCCCTAAACCACCCTTTCGAAATTTACTCTCAGATAATAGTCGCTTTGGGCGAGGTTGGGCAGCACCTTCGATTTTACCATTGCAGCCGTCGAATAACAAAACGATATACATATCACACTACGAGTAAAGATGAAGAATAACTTTCTCATGACTAAGTTTTCATGTAAAATAGTATGCTACGCTTAGAATAAGTTGAGATAGCATCCACCGTTCGCTATGAGAATGGATTCAAAATCCGTTTCTTGATCGGAATCACTTTCACGGGTTTAATGGGTTTAACATCGTCTGCCCGTCTATCTGTCACACATCGTAAATATCGAGATATTTTGATGAGATTTAGTAAACTGAAACGATTAGGTTCACGGTGAACACGACTGAAAGTGAATTAGATCGCATCATTTGCACAAGCCCATGACATGAATGACTATTTTGTGAGAAAGACGTTATATGAAAACGAATGGCGACTTTTAATATTTCTCATCGAAAATGGATTGAAAAAACTCTGTTCGCACACTCACTAAATGAACGTGATTCGTTCGGATGGAAAGGGACCATTTTTTGTACTTCTTTCAATGCAAACGTTTTAATGCAATATAAGCTTTTGTACGGTAATATAGTCTTTTATGGTGAAAATTAATTGAAAAAAAAATGGTCAACATAAAAAAATTGCCGTGCCACGTTTGGACGGGATGGGTACATTTTCCCTGTCGTTTACTTAATGAGCGTTGTCGCAGAAAATAAACTTTTATACGCCGACAAGTTTCAATTTTCAAAAAGTTTATAACATAGTCTATGTCGATTCACGTCAAGCCATGTAAGGCTTCTCATTGAAAAAGGGATTTTACAAGATATCGTTTTGCAAGACATGACGTTATTTTATGACGAAAATTAGAAGACGTAGTGCGCGGTATTTGGACAAGAACGTTTTAACTTATTACACCCATCACATAAAAATGGTGGGTAATCCCTGTGCACAAACGCTTGCAACCTGCAGAAAAAAGGTTCCTACCTAAAGCACATATACTCTTGATCAACATCAAATTCTGAATCGAACATGTCCGTCTGTCTCTCCATTTACTGCATATATTAAATATACTCCTGGTAGCTTCAAGTTGGGCGAGAACATGGCAAGTTGTTACACACAACTTGGCATTGAAAGTAGTCCAATCCGGGCGAAGACGAAGGACGAAAGCAAAAAGAAAAGAAGATTTTTGCTCATTGCTCATAAACATGAACAATAAAAATTCGAATATTGCCATTTAACGTGAAGACGGGAGGATACAGAAGACACGACCAGAGCCGAACATTATTCCCTTACCCGGTAAGTCTCATTTTGTCATAGTTTTCATTAGTATAAGCAATGGAAAGGAATATTATTATCATAATTGTTATTAATTTAGCCATGGAAATAAACCCTAAGTCTAAAATTTTAAAACGCTACTTCACTTTAGAAAGGGATAAAAAAGGAGAATAAAAAGAATTCTAAAATTAATTCGGCATTTTCTTTTCACCAAAGTATTTTAACGAATTCTGCAGTCGATAGTTCCAGTACGGCGAGGGCAATACTTGCCTCCATTAACACTAGAGCCGTTGCGTGGGTTCGATCTTTTCTACATAAAGGCGCACACGTGATCTGCCCCCATGCACACCCACAATAGGTGAGAAAGGGGGACAACCTCGAAAAAACACCGAATTTGTTTTCATATTTTTTTCTTTACCTTTCGACCAGTAAACCGATTTCGACCGCCTTTGGCGCAAGTGTCTAGGCCAAATTTCAGCTGTTCACCAGCATTTTTGCAATTATCGCAATCGTAAGAAAATTATGGTGAACGCAAAATGTGTGTAGTTATAGTGCTACTACGGTTTATGCAGGTGAGTTCACCAACCCTTCTTACCTCTATGTCTAGGAAATGGTCTTTGGTCAATGAAATGCGCAAAAATATATCGCCAAGTATATCTTATAATAATAGTATATATACAAATAGAGGTTTCCACAATGCCTCTCTTCAAATCCTTGTGATTCTACAGGAAAACCATGTTTAGTAGGTGTTACTTGTATGCACGCTATCAATGGCGATATTAATGAAACTTTAAAGCCGCGCTTATTTAACCGTCTGTAAGACCGGCGCGTGTAGCTATGAAACCAGCACGAAATGATAACAGTGAAGATCCGTACGAAACGTTACTTGGTGACACCTGTCGCTAAATTGATGAACGCGAGTTTCCAAAGGCCAAGAAGCACCATGAATGCATTCCTTTCTAGTCCCTTCAATTTATATACTGTTAACATACTCTCTCTCTCTCTCTCTCCCTCTCTTGCCCCCTTAAATATCAAGAAGGGATAAAAAATATCGATATCGAAAATATCGATTGCGACGATATTTAACAACTTGATCAACATTCGCCTATAATTCATACTCACACTATAATAGAGGTGAAGAAGAGTTTCTAGCGTAACATTTTTTACAGCCCGGGAAAGCCCAAACCTGGCAACTCTGAAAATAATGAATTCAATTTTCGACAATTCATTGCTTATTTCGAAATCAAATATTTCCGTTTTCCTTTCTTTTCAATCGTACATTTCGAAACGAGAAATTATTTTGAAAAGAGGGTAGATTTTTTTTTCGTGTGTTTTATACATATTTTTATTTAGACTGGGACGTTTATAAAGAGGAAAATCTATGGCTTATAAAGGAAAATACACAGATCGTAATCCGAAAACGATGGCGGCGGGAAAAATTTTCGAGCCCGAAGGAAATGTCGGCGATTTTTTAAAAATGCATTCAATTGAAGAGGAAGCACAAAATATATTGGAATCCAAATGTAAGGAAAAAATTTACGAATGCAAGAGGAAGTCCTGTATCTGTTTTCCTCCACACACGCCGGAGCAGTCATTGAAAGAATTATTGAGCCCAGAAGTGAAGAAAAGTCGTTTTGTCACATTTCGCGAGAAATTCTTGGAGAGGATGTTTTTTAAAAAACCCCAACTGGCTACAGCGTTTCCGGTGCATTCAAAACCGGACAATTATACCAATGACAGTGCAATTTATGGTAAAAAATTAGATCGTTCCGAGAGTTTATATGACGTCGTATTGCCGAAGAAGACGGCTGAGGATGTGAACCGCGACTTCATCAAATGGCATGAAAAATATATAATATCCCATAAGCATTATCTACCCTCAGAGCAAATTAATCGCCAGTAGGTTATTGTAGATAATCGTTCTCTAATTCTATTTCAATTATTACGTTGTTGCAGTTATGGGGATAGCTTTAAAAAAAATTCTGTGTTTGGCCTTCCACAAAAAGTGGACGAATCAGGTGAAACAATGAGGAAGATATTGCAGCCGTGTGACCGTTTAGTAGTTATCAATGGAGTGCAAAAAAAATTTCGTGACCGCACTCATTCAAATATAGGAGAAATCGCTCATCGGTAAGAAGCAGAGTCTCCGTGGCTAGAATTGTTGATTAGGGTTCCTTAAAATTTTTTCTTGTAATTGCAGAACGGGATTGCATCCCAATTCCAATGTAGCTATCGGTAAAAGAACTAAACCTGATCTCTGTAACGTTCGGGACTTAATTGAAGATATTAAAGTTTGCAATCGTGATATAAAAGTGTACACGGCTATCGCCCACATCAATCAATTGCGGCGTCATCTGTTTCGACGCAGACAGTTTCATATGTATGACTTGAAATCGCTCTTGCAAAAATATGATGAGGACGAAACAGGCTATATAAGCTTTGCTCATGTTTTGAATGCAATGCGTATCCTACAAATACGCCCCAACGAAAGTAAATTGCGTTTAGCGGTTACACACTATAAACTTTTGATTGACGCAGGTACGCCCAATGAGCGGGTAAATTTAGAGAAATTTTGGAAAATGTTACACATGCAACATCCTTTGCCGAACGTGCAAAGTGCCGAACACATACCCGAAAACCTCCATGACAAAGAGACGGTGTATCGCATAATGTGTAAGGATCGTGAAAAATCATTAGATCCTCTGCTTGTTCCCTTCGCACGCAAACCGAGTGACGAAGATCGGACACGAGCTGGAGACTTAATTTCGCCTGCAATTTCAATTACGTTTGGTCTCGGTCCAAGTGATTTTGAAGTGCCACGCCCGAAGGAAGAACTACGCAGAATTTTTAAACGTTTACTAGTCGACAATTTTGATGCAATTTGGGAGTTGGCTCGTGCTAAGGCAAAAGGAGATGAGAATTGTAACATATCAGTGAATAATTTACGTGAAACTCTGAATGAACAGGCAACTGCTGGAATTTCCCAACGCTGCGATCCTCAAGCAAATTTATTTGGATTTTAGGTTTTCATTTCACTATATAATCTCTAAATTGTCAATTTGTCATTTATTATCAAAATTTAAATATATATAATCTTTTCAATTAGAACAAGCCAGCGGTGCTCTGTGCGTCTTTCGGTAAAACAATATTAACGTTAATGGCTTCATTTAATTTAATTTAATTTATTCATTTATCAAGTAACTGGAAAGCCGTCGATTTATCACCTAATTCCACAGATATATTTCATGTGCAAAAAGAAACTACAATGCAAGTGACGGTCCAATGATTTTAACGTTTAGAATTTCTTTAGCAGTCAGAAGCTTGTTTTGAAACGACTGTGTCATTTTGGAAACATTAGGAAGGTTACAAGTGGTGAAGAGTGAAAATTCTATTTTTAAGCAGATAAATGATTTCTAAATCGTAAGTGCTTTTCTTGGGGCGAACCCCGACTGAAGGCAAGTCATCAGATTGCGCTTTGTTTTCCACTGTTACTATGATATCCGAGACTGACTGCCGTTAAGAGTTTAGGAGAATTGTTCGTGGACTGCTAGATGATCATGTTTTGGGCGTTGCAAACAGTTAATGAAAAATTGTACGCACAAATGTTGTAGAGTATGCGAGAATGTGCACTAAAGGGAGAGGATATAACAGTGTCTAATAGTGTTAGCGGATGGACTAGAAACACCTTGCGGGCTCACGGGCATCAAGAACATATACGTATATAAATCACATATTTCAAAATATTTGATATTGAGCTATGAGTAATTTTCAATGTGGGAACTTACTCTTAGATGTGTTGTACCATCCGTCTGAATATACTGGACCGATCTTGTGCCCATTCCGTAGTAAAAATTCGTTTGAAAAGAAAAGTTACGCCATACGCGTGGAAGGTGGAGATAGGAGCAAACAAATACCTTTATACGTCACTGGTTCCAACGGCTCAGTGACCTGCCAATATAAAAGTTTTCCATTTCAGATGCGTAAAACTGTAGCTAAAGATTTACGCCAAGAGTACAAAGAGGTATACCGCGAAAGACTGAAATAGCAAAATTATTTACAATGTTACCTTATTAAAGGGATGAGGGTTCACAACACGACGAAGAGGAAAACTGGGAACAGATCTCACACGATGAAGCTCAATGGGCTTTACTGATAGAAGAATTAGAGTACATAGTCGTACTTGGCGCTATAATAGAGTATATTCGACGGATGGTACAACAGATCTACCGATTCGTTGTCGGTCTTATAATTTAACATTAGGCGGATTGAACAGTGTAATCACTAAACTACCATAACGATCATCAAATCTAGGAAAGAAAACATTATTGAAATTTCTATACTCATTATTGAAGTATACTGAGTTTGTTTTTTCATTTGTAACATTCAGAAATACGCCTACGAAACCTACCATGCATATAAATCTAGAGCCATAGGACTTTCCGAATTATAGGAATGAAATTTCCACGACGTAAGTTGTGGACGATTTTCTGGGATTTCTGTAGTGCAGGACCAGTCTTATTCCAAATATTGTATCATCTGAAAATTAAAAGAAAAGTTAAAAGCACTTTATTTGCAATTTGTTTTCCAGTGTTCGTTACCTTTACAGCCAAATAATTTCCAGGATATTTGGATCGTCCGCGAATTTGTATTCTTGGCAAGGGCAGCAAATTACCAACAATATCCTGTTCACCAAGATTCATGACATCATCAGAGTCTTCGTCAAAATTAAGGTTTTGATCGCGATTACCAGGGGGATTGACAATCGAAATGTCGCTCGATTAAGTTGTTTCACTTGTCGTCACTGGTGAGGTATTCTGCATAACTGAGCTCGTTAAATCTCTTGGGTCTTCACTAGGCAGCATTTTCATGATGTCACGTTGCAATTGGTTCCGCGCCGCTGGTTGACGCGTTTGTGGCGATGTTGAAGGTTGTCGCGGTTTTGAGGATGTTATTGGCGTTCCCGGTGGTGAATTCGTTGGTGTGCCTTGCGTTCTTTGACTAGCTTGGCTGCCGTGCGTACGCTCAGAAACACTATCGTTAACGCCTATGTTAATAGGTAGAACACTACGCAATTACGTTGGCGCTCTCAAATGGAACGTATAACATAAGCATTTTACATTTGATTATCAGTTCAAATCAAATCACAGCAGAGCTAGACTAGGGCTGGACACGCGGAGAACTGGATTTACCATTGAAGGGAAGCGCGCCAGTTTCATGATGCGGAGGCGGTAATGGGCGGCATTTAATTGTGGACGGCTGCCAACGGCTTAGACTTGCTTTTTATCAAAAATTAAATAGAAATAAGTGTAAAATAGGAATAAACAAGGATAAACACAAACTTACCATTGGAGGGGAGCGAATCATCTGCATCGAGTCAGGCATCGAGACAGGCGTCATCTACATCGAGACAGGCGTCCTCTGCAGCGAGACAGGCAGCGAGGCAAGCGTCGTCTGCATGGAGACAGGCGTACCCGGCGGACCAGTCCCATCAGTGCTAGTGACAGCGTTGCTATTCATTTCTATCAGTCCTCTTAGCACATCATCTATGTATGATATATCCTCTTCTCACACGCACTCCTCAAACCCAAGGAAACCCTCAATCTCTAAAAGGATACTTTCCTCTACTCTCATGTCACGTTTGTTTTGTTTTTGTAATTGTCTCCACGGCCCGGTTATACCACAGTTCATGCGCACACCATAGGTACGCACTATGAACTCTACGATTATTCGATCCCCCCTCAAATCTTTTCAGATCAAGCCTAACGCACTCTAAAATTTTTATTACCTTACGGACAGTCACTGCCCGGTTTAGTGCCGAGCTAAGCCTTTACGGCAGTTCCTTGTATTGTCCGTTAGTCGACGCCGCTTTCGGATATTCCCGGAGTAGTTTACTTAACGCTTCCTGCGTCGCTTTCCTATTTTTTATCGTAGAACTAAAGAAATATTGGAAATAAAGAATTTTTGAAAAATCGCGCTAACGTTTAATTATTTACTAGCAACAACATCGTCAAATATTCGTTTGCAATTACAATGACCGAGAAGTCCAACTCGATAGAATTGTCACTATATGTTGTAAACTGCTTTTTTTATTGTGGGCCTTCTAATTCTAGTATTATTATAGCAAATAAGGAAGACTATGCGAATCTCAGATGGGTCTCCTTGGCAAAAAATGAAATATATAAATAAAATGCACTTACCGTCAATGCTCTTATATTGCTTGAAGGTACACTTTTTTATACTTATTCTATAAACTTTTATTTGTTTAAATTATTTATAATTATCAACTTTTATTATCAAACTCCTTTACACTTATTTAACTTATTAAGTGATATAAATTCTAATAAACTTTTTTTTTCTCTAAACTTTTCTAATACACAAAATTTTTTTTATAATTTTATAATTTTTTGTTTTTTTATTTTATTTAGTTTTATATACATTTTTCACCTTCTTCTTCTAATTTTTATTTGCACTTTCATTTCTCGCTAAAAGCCGTTAGCTGGTTTTTTCCTTTACACCTCTTATAAGAAAAGTATTAAGTGTGGTAAATAGAGAGAGCACAGAGTTGCTTTTCGTAAATAAGAAAAACGATGAATAAAAAATCTCTCTCATCTGTTAAATGGGAAGAAGTAACAGAAAAGCCGTCAGCATTTCTGTTAAATGAGCAGAAGTGGTGGAAAAAAATGGTAGCAGCTGGATATATGATTCTGTTACAGTCGTTGTACTAAAGAAGACGTGGTAATAATATGAAAGTGTTGCTATCCGATATAGAGAAGTAAATTCGTTCAAATAGAATGCTTTGCAGAGTCTACCTCTAAGCAGTCTGAATTTTAGATAATCAGGAAAAGAGAATTTCAAGAAAGCATGAACGAAGAAGTGGATATGGTATCTAAGCTTGACGCTATAAAAAAAAAATACGGTTAACAATACTTTGAACCCTGGCTAACCTTGGGTACACCTTGGGGACCCAGAAAAGTCATTCAATACAATAGTTAACGTGCGTCATGGGGTGAGAAAGTGTAATGGTTCGTTTGACTTTTAGAAGCAGATCTAGATTTAGATTATACAGTTTTCGGGGCGTAAGACAAACATTAGCAGAGACATTGTCAATGTGGGAGCTAAGGTTGAGTTTGCGATCAGGGCTTACCCAAGACATTGCATTCAATAAACAAGATTTTTACATTGAGGTTGAATGACCTTGCACGGGCAGAATTGAAGAATAAGACTTTAGTCTTAATGGAATTTACGCAAAACAACTCATCTAACATCCAGGAGTTAATAATTGTTAAAGACACCTTAATATTGTTTTCCAATGAATAAAAATTATTTGCATTATCTCTATAAAGCAGAATGTCATGAGCATACACAAAAGAAGCGCAATCGTTACCAACCAAGTCTTTAAGATCACTTACGAAACGGTTAAGGAACAGGCGGCTCAAAATGGGACCTTGCGGTTCGCCAGACATAGTCTCACTTAGGAAAGAGTTAGACTCATTAACTGAAACAACTCGTTACACGACCACGTAAGCTTACGAAGGACTCTGCCAAATGCTTATGTTAGATCGCGAGCGACAAGAACGCAGCTTCCACCAATATTGATGTTATCCCTAATGGACCCCGTGGCGGAAATTGAAAGTTTCGAACTGAACTCGGCGTCATGCAGGACAGTACTTTCTTTGGTTATTCAAGAATGAATCAAGTTACTCTTTCATGATATGCTCAGTAACTTTGCAGAGCCAGGGTAAGATGCTAATGGGTCTAAGTTTATTATGTGCAAAAGAGGAATCCTGTTTAAGGATGAGTCTTAGTCAAACCACTTTCTGCTCTTTGGGAAATTTTGAGGCCATTAGTACCGTAATCTGCACGACCTGCTCGACGATGATTAAATATGTAGGGAAAGATCAAGCTGAAAAGTTTGATAGATACTCCATCAAACCCAACGGAGGTATACGTTGATTTTCTAACAACACTATAAAGAATGTCTTAAGCCACATTCTGGATTGAGAAAGAGAAATCTTCGCCTCTAAAATTGGTGAATCGCGGAAATTTAGTTAATTTTGAACGAGAAACTCATTAGTAAAGTTTACATCTACATCGTTAGAGTCATTTCTACTACCTCTCAATATGCCGTTGTTAAGGAGCATGTACCACATTTGCTCGGAGTTAGAATTACCGAGGAAGTTAGCTTATGCTTGGTCCCTTTCCTTTCTCCGGTCAAGAGGCCGGAAACAATGTTTGTAGGCAATTACTCTGACGGATTTTTAATTTACGTGAATGGGTGCAGTTAGGCCTACCATTACCAGATGAATATTTAGAAGCGGCAATAAGATGTAGGATGTTGTGCAATATACTTATAGTTAGAAAGCCAAGTCGGAAGTAGCGCAATTTAAAATTATGTTACAATGGGTTGTCAAACACTTAAGCCTGCGATGTGCTGTCCATTTCTGGACAACGTAGCTCGTAAGTTACGAGTTATTATTATTAATTTTGTTTTAAACACAACTTTTACGAGTAAAATTTTAATCTTTCTCGAATTTCGATATTGTTTCCAATAGAGAGTCCTTTGATTCGGAGACTTCAGGTGATTGCATTATTGTGGCCATTGTATTCGTTTTCGACCACATGATTTTATTTTTTTTAAGTGCAGCAGCAGAAGCAGCCTTTTTCGCTTCACTGCAACGAAATTGCTCCAAATAACTGTTACGGCGATCCGCTTGTAGATCCTTGGTAGATCCAAACATTAGCCGAATAGGTAAGAATCGCTATCATCAAGTTCGTGGGTCCAAACTTCAGCGCGGTAGGGTTTTCTCTGAGTGGAATCGGTTTAGCCATACCAATTGGGCACACACCCACTTGGCTGCGGCCACTTCCCTATCTGCTTCTCTTCTCAATAAAAAAACAACTTGTGATGAGAATGGGAGCGGTTTACCGTTTTAAAATTGTCAAAAACACTGAAAGGGCAAAAAAGAGTAGATCGACTCAGAAAATGATTGTGACTCGATCCATATAATAAAAAAAAAGAGCATTTGTGTTGAGCCCTTCTGGGTATTGCGTAGGCCACAAATTCAGTACACCCTGTACGTGGTGTAGGGTATAATAACTCGAAATGAGTTAATAAGTATTTTCCAAGTTATAAATGCTTACTGCGAGCTAATGAGGAAAGTAACGGGTTTAAATTATCTTCACAGTCCAGATGTAGTGAATTGGATGTCATGGCATTCCCAGTCTCATTCCGTGCAGAAATAACTAAAATTCTAAATTGCACACACACTTTTATTATAGTCAATGATTGTTAAATACTTGCATCAACTGCAACATATAACGAAAATTTCCTTTTTGTACAAATAAAAAAATTCTTAGTTTAAATGTAACTCGTCTCTAAGGGCTAATTTAATGAAAATTAACCTCTTTCTTTAGATGTTGTGCGTATCCTTGAACGTTCATACTCATGTTGCTTTTTTGCATAGGTCTCACGTTTGCGGTGGTCACGACTACGGCTACGTGTTCGTTCACGTTCATCTTGACGCCTGCGTTCTTCGTAACGATCAGGATCGCGATGGCGATCCCTATTGTGACGACGCTCTCTATCGCCAGGCGACCGTTCTAGTTCAGTTCGTTCACGAACTTTCTTGCATTCTTCTTGTTGATCTCTTTCTCGATGACGTCTCTCTCTTTCCTCCCGCCTTCGCACCAGTTCACGTTCTCTTTGTTCCACGCGGGTTTCATCAACTTTCTCATCGTAACCATTTTCGTCCTGCTGCTTACGACGTTTAATGTCTTTCTGATGTTTACCTTTTTCGTCTGAGCGTTCTACAGGTTTTGCACTTGTTTTTGTTTCGGTCGTTTTTCTTGTTTTGCCTTTGCTGTTGCTCTCACCGCTGTGACTGCTATTACTCGATGAGCTCATACTATCCGAGATTGATTCACTTTCCGAAGATGACGAACTGCTTTCCTGTCTATGTTTTTTTTGTCTCTTTCTATTCTTTTTTGACTTTTTATTTTCTTTTTTTTTTGACTTTTTCGTTTTGTGTTTTTTATTTTTTACGTTCGAATTTTTCCTTTGCTTCGATTTGACCTTCCTTTTCCCTTTTATTTTCTTGAGGATGGAATCTGAATTAGAGTCCGTAGAGGATTCCGAAGATGAAGAATTTGAACTGTCACTTGACGACGATGACGAACTAGAACCTGACGACGACGATGACGACGTTGTGGACGATGAGCTAGCACTTGTAGAGGAAGAGGATTCCGTCGTCACCTTTACTGGTTTATTAGCTAAAATTTCAGCATTTATGGCCGGAACTGATTTGGGGGCATTTTTCAGAAATTGCCTCAATTCATCCGTTAAACCACCCAAACCAATGGAGGTGAAGAAATTAATAGAAAACCGCGTATTTCGCGGATTATCTTTTGGGAAGACACCAGCTAAGCTCTCAATCAAAGCTTCATCCTTAAGCTTACGATTCAGCTGACTTAGTCCCATATATTCGGCTAATTCCTGAAACAGTATTTTAATGAATATACGACTCGAAGATGTGGTATCGTCTTCGTTTAATTTAATACACTCCAATACATCCCATCCAATTGCATCGGTAAACAATAGATGTGCAAAAAACTTGCTTACATTACGTAATCGATTCGTGTCCAATCGATGGGTAGTCTGATAAGTATCTTTAAATATTTCCTCAAATGGCTCTATATAGATTTTGTTTATCGCACAAAACCGTTGGGCCAGCAAACCGTAAAACTTTTCGTATGTTCGTTGCTCCGCACAGCAATCCAGAAACATATGGCAAAGTTCAATTTCTTGACCTGGTTTTAGTTGCATTTTCATTAGTTTATGAGCGCATTCCTCATAATCCAAACTGGAGTTAATAGTTAAGTAAATAGTTCTTCTCAATGCAATCAAATTAGTTTCAGTGTTATCGATGATGTCGCCAGAAGTGGCGGTCTTATCAGCTTCACCATCATCATCACTGTCCGAAGCGGCATCGGAATCAGAAGCAGAACCGGCACTGGAAGAGGACCCATCGGAAGCGGAGGCGTCGCTACCTAATATCTCACGGCTTAAACCTTTGTATTTGTCTTCATTCGTTTCAAAGTTTTCATCAAATTTAAAAGCGTCTGCAAAGAAAAAAATTCAAAAAACGATTTTTTTTAAATTATGTTAACTATTGCGTAGCACAGGTAGTATAAAAAGTATTAAGCTTCTCAACATGAAAGCCGAAAATACGTTTATTATCAACAGTTTATTCTTCCGCGTAAGAATGCGGCCATTTTAACACTTTCCACTAACTTTGCGTCACTGTGGGCGATCGTGATCTACGACTCCAACAATTGTTGGAAGATATAACAATCTTTAGACTATCAAATGTTAATTTTGATCTAATTTATTTCATATTTTAAAAGTTCAACTTACTCAACGATTCTTCCGGATCGGTGGCCTCGTCCAGCGTTAACAAATGAGTAAATTGGTCGTTTTCCTCTACCAATTCTAGCGATTCAATTACGGATTGATGATCTTTGAAGCCATCCTTCCGTACTTGGAATACTACTTCAATCATATATTGAACACGTTTATCCAATTTTCCTTCATGCAAGATGTTCTTCAGCATTTCAAATATGGCCCCAGTGCCTTTCGAGGAGACTTCAGTCAATTTCATACCGCACTCTTTTAAAAAAGCAATCGCCACTTCCACAGAATCATCCGTTGGCATTTCGACAAGTAATGTCAATATTTCCAAAGCTAATATTTCATGAGCTACGCGCTGATTAACAATATGGGCTATGAAACGTGTAGAAGACAAGCAAACATTTTTATCATTGCGGCGAAAAGCTCTTTTAAATTGTATAACTAAGCGTTTCAGTAACAGCTCCCCAATTTTGGGGAACTTCGAATTAATAATTGCAACTAGAGCGGCGTAAACATGAGTGAAAGTGGGAGATGCAGCCTGAGCTTGTATGATTGAACGGCACAAGAGACCGCGACCTCGCACGATATTCTCTTTGAGTAATTCCCGTGTAATAATGGCAATATTATCGACATTTACTTTATTAATGTAACCATGTATTGACTTTTTTAATGCTTCCCATGCTAACCGTTGATAGGCAATTGATGACTTGTCTGTTATTTCGGCTTGCATTAATCGCAACTTGGCAGGCGGAATATATGCACCCCCAGTGCGGGAAGTTAACAAATCAACTGTACGCCGTTGACGTTCAGTCATTTTTTCCGCCCCGTCGTCTTTGCTTTTGTCACTAACAGCAGCATTTGAAGTGTTTTGACGTTCTTTCGAGATGCTACGTTTATTGAGCCTCCCGCGATCCTCTCGTTCGGCATGACGTTTGCGACGTTCCTCCCTTCTTCTCTCCAAAGATTCCGAACGCTTTGAACGCCGTAGCTTAGATTCTTCGGAATGAGAACGTTCTCTTTCTCGCTGCTTTTTTGATCTGCGCTCAAAAGAGTTCGATTTAGAACGATCACGTTTGGTTTTAGGAGAACGACTATGTCTGCTATGATTGTCCCGCTTTCTAGCAGTTGCATCATTTCTATCTGAAGATCTTGAACGACTGCGAGGTATTAATTTTCCGACTGATTCATCAGTGCTTCTATTTTTTTCTGAATTTTCAACTTCTTTGTTGGCATTGATTGAAGAAGAACTTAATTTATTTACATTGATAGCTTTGGCGTTATTATGGTGTTCCTCGCAAACTTCTTTTGTCTTGGCTTCATCTTCATTTTGAATTTTAGCATCACCCTCCCTTGGACTGACTTTGCTTTCACTGTCATTTAAAGGGGTCCTTGTGGCATTTGCGGAATATTCACCCCTCGCATGCTTCTCGTTCATCGAAACTAATTTCGTTGATTCTGAATTCTTCTCATTGTTAGTCTTATCTAATTCACAGTCATCTTTCTTCACCGCAGGCTGGCTTTGTGTAAATTCATTTCTTTGATCCCAGCGCGATTTAAATTTTGCAGCACTTTTTCCGTCCTTTTGAGGTTCTGCTTCTTTCATTTTCACGCTTTTCACGCTCTCCGTCGAATTAGAACTGCTGCCGCTGCTACTATCATTACTACTACTTGAATTAGTGTTTTCGGAATCACTTTCCACCATTTCAATTGTTAAAAATGAACAGATTTCGATTTTTTATAATTTTAACAATTATTCTTAAAAATCTCTTTGCTTTTCTGCTAGCCTTAAGTTTACCACCGCTTTTTAGTAAAATGCGCAAATGAGAGAAAACAACTGTAAGCGGCGTTACCACTATACAGGAAATCGACTTATTCGAAGAAGAGTTGCCATTCTAAAATTATATTATAATAGTTGCGTTATTTAATGAAAGGCGTCCACATATATTTAGACCGATGACATAATGATCAACGGAGCAAAAACGAAAAAAGACATTTTCTAAACAAACGAATAATTTTTTTTAGCAAATAGCATGTGTTTTATTTTTATCACTATTGCTTAAGTTAGAAAAATTAAAAATAATTAAAAAAAATGAAAACACATAGTTATAAAATTCTTTGAAATTGTATGGAAATACAACCCTTTTTTGTTACCTACCTAATCAGGAAAATCATCAAAGTCGATTTATTGGTTTCGTTGCCTACTGCACTCCAGAATGGCACTCGTGAATCGTGCACAGTTACAAGGATAAAATGCGCTAAACAAATTGAACACATTGCATACACGAGTAGACGGACAATTTTGATGTAATTTTCTGCATGCACTTACATGGGCGAAAGCAGTGTTGTTTCAGTCAAGAGAAAAAAGCAAAAAAAACTGCACAATTTTGTTCTGACTATTTTATGGCAATGCTGCTCAAGTTTCTCTGTTAAGAAAGATAATCTGTTCAAGTTTCTCTGTTAAAAAAGATAATGTGTTCAAGTTTCTCTGTTAAGCCGAAAAAACAAGAAGTGTAGCAAAGTGCAAACCAATAAGAAGAAGAAACAGATCGACAAAGCTAACTTTCTCACCGCTTTGCCGAAAAACAATGTATGTGAAATAAGTTTCGTTGCTATTAGTTTTTTATTTTATATTTTAGGACAACCAAAATAAATATCGTACGGTCAATTTTTCAAACTTTATGATTTTGCTGCTATAGTTCCACGCAAGTTATACGATGTGCGCAATGCATATACATGCATCGTGCATGTTGCAATTCGTTAAACTTCATTAATATCGTTTCTTTCATTATTTGCATTGCTGCAGCAAAATCAGGCTGTGACAATATGATATTGTTTTAAGAAGAAACAATTAAAAAGAATTCTTCGAAAAACGATTATGGACAAATGTAGGAACACGATAAACAAAATGTCACTGACATTTTGACGAACCCTTAAATAAATTCGCAGCCATATAATAGTGTGTCCGAAAAGAATGATCAATACTCAAGTAAAATTGCGCGGGTATACCGGATACCAGAATAATATTTTTGGTAGATTGGCAGCATCTTTCACATCATAAACGTCATTAGTCTTTCCAAATTTTACTCTCAGAAAAGTCAAAACAACTTTCATAAGAATATACAGCAGAGAACGCAGCAAAGCAAGTTCAGAATTTTACTCTCAGAAAAACCAAAACAACTTTAATAATAAGAATATACAGCAAAGAGTGGAGCAAGGCAAATTCAAAGGATTTTAAATAACAAAAGAAAACTACACAACGCACATACGTGCATATATTACACATATTTGGAATATATAAAAAAAAAAATAATATAAATGAAAATACGCGTATATTAAACAAAAAAAGTATTTTTTCGGTTTCTACAATGCTTCGAGTGTTGCAGAGAGTTTTTGACTTTGCTGCCAAGAAATGTTTATAAATGATATAAAAATACCGAGAACGAGTTGAAGGCAAAGTGCGCCCGGACAAAATACACATGCACCGCTTTTGACAACAACAACATACACGTGAACAAAATTCCACGCTTCGATATTATTAAAAACTGAATTTTCTATAAAAATGTAGTATGTCTGAAAAAGCGACACATATTATTAATTAATTTTTGTTCACATCATTTTATTAAAAAACTATAAAGGCTTAAAGCTTATTAGCAATTTCTCAAATTTCCTAAAAATGCGGGCACTTTTTCTCAACTTTGTAAAAATCATATACATACATATGATTTCTTCTCATATAAACATTCTCTCGCAGAATTTCTAAAAAATGCAGGCACATTTCTCAGATTTCTAAAAAATGCGGACACTTTTTCTCAAATTTCCTAAAAATCAAGTACATACATATGATTTCTTCTTTCAAAAGTCAGCTAAATCGACTGTGAAATAAAATGGACCCATCGAGACACTAATAGTGTATCAGTTGGATGACAACATACTTGAATTAGAGAAATTTAGAGCCAAGACAGTACTTGGTGTGCGACCACTCTGATCACAGTGAAAGGTGGGATTACCATTATTTGAGACTTTAAAACCGCGGACATTAATGGCATTTATCGCCTTTATTGGTCGAGAGCTGATTGCCATACGAGCATTCTCTAGCAATGAAATCTCCAGCATAATCTTACAGTTTGTACGCCAATAGTGAGTGAAAACTATCACTATACTATGAAAAGATTTGATTTTACATTCATGGTCTTGTTGGTATTAATATCAACAGCAGATATGTAAGGAATAAGTCCTCATTTTTAACTAGATACTAACACCACCGTCGTCATTGCATTTGGTGGTTGTTAAGTCTTCTTCTTCGTCTGTTATTCACCAAACTAACAACCGAAAATTCACTGGGATGTCTAGGAAAGTCCCAATATGAACACAGAGTTCTTTGCTTGAGCGACTGTGAATGAGGAAGCATCTGAGAATAAAAATAACAATTAAATGAGCGAGGAATTCCTATACAGAATGTGGTCACATTGAGAATAAAAATAACAATTACATGAGCGAGTCTGAATTAACACTTGTTGCATCACAACACTTAAACGAGACAGGAATTCCTATATAGAATGTGCTTATAAGCTAGTTACATAGATACAAATTAGGTGTAAAAAGAAACTGCAACACAAGTGAGTATATGATTCAATGCTTATTCTACAAGTAAAATAAGTATGTAGATGTATAGGCGTGTTGCTCAGCGGATTGCAACATGTTTATCTAGAAAATTTCTAACACTTTTCTCAGGAAAAGATAAGGTATGGTTATACTTATATATATTATTGCTAGGCATATTTTTGTGTTTTGGAGACGTAGCATATAATGAAGGGACTATCTACATAGTTGCATAGACTTAATATTTTGTTTTCTTACTATTTTTTCTTTTCTTTACACCTGAACCTAAATTACCATAGTTTTGTGCGAGAGAGGGATGATCTTGCGATACCATAGAAGAAAATGACTCTTACAGAGAAAGTATTTTACCTTACGTCCAGGAAATGGTCCAACGAGAGGTATTTAAATCTTTAATGCGGAAAAACGAAACAGCCTGAATGCTTTTAGAATCTACAGGTGGACATTTATGCGGACGAATTTATTATCAGTAAGGAAGCGTTTTGCTTCCTTACACAGTGATAACGCATTCCAATATCTAGCAACACGAACAGAAGACAATCATTTGACAGATAAGTTAGACAAACGTGGTATTGATATGAAATGGTTTCTATTCGATCTAGAGTACCGCAGTCGTTCAATTAAAAGGCTTGATGATCGACATTATATGATTTTGTAGAGGTAGGTAAGCAACCTGAATATTAGATAATTAGGAAAAGGGAATTTTAAGAAAGAGTGAACGAAAGAGTTGTCGTCTTAAATTTAAAATGCAAAGCACGTTATCTATCATCCAGGAGTTAAGAATTGTTGAAGACACGTTAACATTGTTTTGTAACGAATGCAACTTATTTGCCTTATCACTATAGAGCAGAAAGATGTCATCCGCACATCCACAATACATCGCAGACGTCTCTAGCCAAATCCCCATGACTATTTGCGAAGTGATTAAACAATAGGGACCTTAAAGTGGAACCTTGCGATACACCAAACATAGTCTTGCTTAGGGAAGTGTTAAACTCACTAACTGAAACACCTATTTGCAATCCGAAATATACGACCACATAAGCTTACAACCACTGCGAGAAAAGTTGAATTTATCATACAATTTGCTAATAAGCTCAGTGTATAGGACTCTGTCAAATGCTTTTGTTAGACTGCGAGCGAGAAGAACATAGGCCATACCAAAATTGATTTTATCCCTAATGAACTCCGCTGGGCTGGATTAGAAGTTTCGAGCTGCAACGCCCAGACCGAAAGCCGAACTAAGCATCATCCATAGCATTACTATTATTCAAAAATGAATCTAGTTGTTCTTTCACTATATGCCCCTTAACTTTAGAGAGGCGGGCTACGATGCTAATTGATCGAAGGTTCTTATTAGCAAATGAGAAGTTCTTTTTAGGAAAGGATCTTATTCGAGCTATTTTCCACGCCTTGGCAAATTTGGGGATCATAAGTATTGTTTTCGTGGGAAAGCGGCTTCCTCATCAACAAAATGGACTACCAAATTGTCCAGACCGAATAACCGATAACCTTCAAGGATCTGCGCACAGGTTATCTCAACATTAAAGAAGAAGGTTACATGTGGCTGCTCACAGAATACCGAACCACTTGCTGTATCCGTCAGCAGGTAGCATGCCAAGCGTATATAAACGAGTGGTCGAAAAGTCGCGAAGGATAAGAGAGACAACTTGACTCTCACTAGCAAATATCTGAAGCCGACCTTGCCAACACGGGAGGTGCGCGATGCATTCTAGGCGTACGACATTTTTTATACGGCTATGCGGCAACATATGCTGGAGTCAAACATCGGCAAGCGCGTGCAGGCAACAGGAGTGTCGCGGCGTACTTTCTTCATGGCAGCAGGATCCTGTGGTAGCGGCATCCACAGCATCAATTTGATGTGATACATATTGTTTACGCTACTAACAGCAAAGAATTTTAGAGAGCCATTGGACAAAAACGTAGTTCCAAGGTTACATTTTTCCAGATTTATCATTTGTTCATTTATTTATGTTATACTTCAGCTAAAAAACCGTCGAACAACAACGAATCAATAGCAATTTATGTAGTAAATGTGACGTGAAGGCATATATATATAAATATATTTATAATATTATTATTTATTAAATTATTTTTAATCTACTTTAGATTAAAAAGGATCCATGCGCCTCCGCTCATCGCCTCATCATAATCAAGCATACGCTGTATTTCAATGGTGAGTTTGTGTTTATCCCCACATATTATTTATAATTTCCTCATTTCTTTTTATTTTAATTTAAATTAAAAAAGAAGCAGACACCTCTGCTCATCGCTTCAGCAGAATGAAACTTAATTAACGTCGTACATATGCGTGAGCATTTGTTGTAGAGTTATCCTGCAGCCATCAACTAAGAGATTATGTGCTAAATGTTACTCGCCCGTTCCAATTTTTAGGTAACAACAATAAATAGCAAACAAGCAAGTGGGTTCAGAACTTTAGCTTTAAACTTAGTCTTTCTTTCAACCATTTCTACGTAAATGAAAGCATATTCAAACGTAAGATTTTATTGATTCGTGCCGTTATATATGTATATATCTATATCAAATTTGGATAAGACCGTAATTACGCACAGAACACTTCATGAAGGAGAAAATTTGTAATATATTTATTTACTTGGAACATCCTGCAATTAGCGATATAGCGTAGGCCAATGGTAAGTTCGTGGTTCTCTAAAATTCAGTAATTAAAAAATTGTTCCATTGCAAATATCAATACACCGGCCCACAAACAGCAATCCTGCATTATTTATTTATATTATTTTCTTAAGTTATATTTTATATTATTTATTTATTTTTTATTTTAAATTATTAGATTACATTACTCTTTTGGTAAGCGGGGCTTTATTTATTATTGTATATGTTAAGTTCAATTATGGTGTAGGCCTACAGGGGATGCCAGCCACTTAAATCAATTGGCAATGCGCCTATAACAGCACCTCAAGGTGGAGTGTAAAACCGTGAATGCAAAAGGTGGAGAAAAGTCAAGGCTAGCGAGAAGCATTATATTGTGTAAGCACTTGCCACATAGATCACCGCGTATTGCTATCGTAGGTACATATAAGGCATCGACTTGACATTCCTTTTAAATAGAGATATCGACTTCATATTTGGTAGAAACAGTGCAAGTTTCTCAGCATCTTTGTCACGCTGTCCAACTCTTAACGTAGTTACTAATTTTGCAAAATTACAATAGTGTCATAATTAACTTAATTACAATTCAAAGATTTTAATTGTGATGATTGGGCCAAACGCCTTCCATTTCTAAATAACCAATTAAATCAATAAATTTGATAGTTTTATGCATATTTTTTTATACCTCAAGCATTATTTCTTTGTTATTATAAGAAAAAAAAAAAAGAAAATAATTTTCACATTATCGATAATAAAAGAAAGGATTGCATAAAAATATAAATACATTAATAACGAAATCAAGTATATCTTGCTGAACTACCTTATGAATCTTTACTCTTCTCATTTTGTGGCTTTGGGGGTCGTGTTTCAGGTCGTGTAGGGCTGACATCGTCATCGCTGCTGTGACTCGAGCTAGATGACATGGCTTTGCTTCTCTTCTCCGGTATTGTATAAGGGAATTTTTTGCCTTCCGCTTCTAAAGCCGCCTTCAGATTTTGCAGAGCAGTACGATTAATATTCTCCAAGCAAATATCCTTGACCGCAGTTTTAACGATTTCCAATGCCTTGTCGTTGTTACCTTTGCTACATTGTATATCGATCAGACATGAATACGCATTGCCGATAGCTCCTTCCGATATTTTTGATCCACGCAATTGATCAACCACCGTTTGAGCTAACTTTTCATCATTTTGTTCGCGTGCCGTTTGCAAGACTCGTTGAAACATTAAGCGTGGCGCATTAGACAGATATTTTGACCAAACATTGTTGGCACGATCGATATCGCCCTGCGACAGAAAATGTATCCAAAGCATGTTAACGGGTCCCAAGTGTTTATGTGCAGCATAACTTTCGGCCAACTTTTCGACTAGAAATGAAAAATGGTTTAATTTATGGCAGAATGTTGTATTTAAAAAAGTGTCATACATTGAGGTAATACCTCCGGATGTTTTTCCAGCATTCCCAAAGCTCCACCGCGTGGAAATTTCGCAGCGAATTTAGCTATTTCTTCAGGGGTTTTAGCGTTTGCCAATTGATCGGAAAGTATTTTTAAATACTCCTCTGTCTTGCCTGCTGCTGTGATGGCGTTACAGTAACGATTATCGAAAGATATTTTGCGTTTTTGTTCTTCACTTAATTGATTATCTAACTTCTTCATGGTTTCTAAGTCTCCACTGCTTGCTATCCGGTTTAAGTAAAATTTAAGAACGCGGAGCAGAGGAAGGCGTTTATTATCCAACATTTCGTTAACACATTTCGTAGCTTCAGTGAGACGATTGACTTTTACTAGTTGTTCAATAAACCGCGACAGGTCAGAGATTGACAATGGTTCAGAAGAATTCAATTGATATTTTGCCGCGATCATTGCTTCTACGTCGTCTCCATTCAATGTTTTTCGAAACATCGAATGTTTTGAAACGTTGGTGGAGCGCATATCCTGCGATTTTTTAGGTGATTCTTCTTCAGCTTTTACTTTCGTTTTGGTTTCTACGTTTTGCTCTTGTTTAACTGTTGGTACTGAAAATGGTATTTTCATGTTTTTCGATTCTAACAATTTGGCTAATTTTAGAAGGAATGCGTCGCTAGGTGTAACATCTTCCTCTTGCATTTTAGTCCATAAGCCCAAAGCTTTGTTCACGTCGTCTATTTTGCAATAGCTTAGAAGTAGAGTGTAGTAAATTTTGTCGCGATCGATGTGGTTAAGATCTTTAGTAGCTTCAACCAGTCCCTCTAATGATTCGACCATGCCTTCATTTTTGTAGCGTTCGCAAGCAGTGTCAATGCGATGTGGTCGCACTCGTAACCCAGGTGTCTCCAAAATTTTCCTCGCCTGCCTGATTCGTCCGCACTCCACAAACGAGAAGACCAAATCATATAAACTATTGATTTCCCCATGTATGTTAGTGCTCAGATCGGTGAGTTTTTGTAAATTAGTGGCATCTTCTGTTTGTATTAAGCGACGAGCTAACTCATTTTTCCATGGCGTGGATTTATACTCGTCACAGATTTTTTCGAAAGCTTGCATAGCTTTCGGTATATCGTCTCTAACTAAATGAACCTACAAGAAGAAGTAAGCAATTAGCTTAGGAATTTCACATCCATATTAGATATTTGATGGCATACCTTAATCAAAGGACCTAATAGAACGTTATTGGGTATTACGTAGTTGCCTCCGACTAAAGTATCAAAAACTTTTTGCAACTTCTCAACATTAGCAGAATCAGCCAAAGCATTTAACATTCGCCAAAGTCTCGACGTATAATTATAATTTGTGTCCAAGTCATTAACCGTTTCCTTTTTATTTTTTTCCAGGAAATTTAACGCATCTTCAAAACGATCCTGTTTTAATAACATTTCGGCTACACCTACAGTCTTGAGATTATCTAGCAAGAAATTTGGTTCTTTAGCTTTAACTTTTTGATAAACAGCTAAGGCATCTTCGATGCGGTCGTGATACACATATAAGTCAATTAGTTGAGCATAAATACCAGAACCAATCTGGAAGTTTTCATTCTCAAGGTTTTTCATAACTTCTAAAGTTTTTTCTAAGTTTTTAGAACGAAAACAAGCATTTAGCAGTAAACGTTTTAAATTTTGCGAATTTTCTCCCTTGGCCTCTACGTTCGCTATGAAACGTTCAAGTTCTAATAAATGAAATGTTTTAACGGTAATATTACTAATCGTTCGATTATACTCGTGAAGCCTTACCTTCAACCGACAAGGTATCCACAGAGCGCTTCTTCTGGGTATTACTTAAAGGCTTCAATTCCAATTCTCCAGAACTGAGTTTTGCTAACAACTGGGAGATATTAGGGTTCATATTAGATCCTAGTTTTTCCGATAAACGGGCTGCATAGCCATTGCTTATCGTAAAACCTTCTTCCACCAATTTAGGTAATAAGTTTTCCAAAACGCCGACGCTTTTTGAACGATAATAAGAAACAACATCTAGAATAAGGTCACCGACCACATCCGAAGTGTAAAACGCTTCTCCACCGAGCTCGGATTCCTCCGATTCCCCAGCTAAATTTTGTTCAGATTCTTTCAAATCCTCCGCTTTTTCTGTAGCTGCAACTGCTTCCTTATTCGAAGGCAAAGATACGCCGGTAGCATTTGTTCGTTTTTGCTCGCTTTCAAGAAGTTGCCTAAGGCAACGGACAAAAGCATCGTAGTTCTCAGTGTTTGCAAATGCCTGCAATAAAGGACCCCTAAATAACTGACCATTATATATAGATTGATGAGATTGCATTATGTTGGCAGCCTTTCCAATCTGATGATTAGTGAGCGCAACAAAGCTGGCCGCTGCAGCTGCAGTTCCCGTTGGGATGCCAGCTTCGCGCAAAAAGGATATAACTTTGTCCCAATTCTCTTCCTTAAGAGATGGTATAACATAATCTCTAAGCGTTTCACCATTTAGCGTCAGCTTAAAGTCGGTTTGCATCTTCTGTAATATATTCATCATTTCATTCGGCTTTGACGAACATATTAAAGGCCAAAAATAATGCTGCCGTATTGGCAAACCAGATTTTTTCATTTCTTGTAATAAAAGCAAAGCATTGTTTGCCGCACCATTCATTAAGCCGGCCTCAGCTGCAATTAGTAAACCCTTGGCATTTAAACCTTGAAGAAAGCAAAGAATTTAAATTTCAGTTTTTCTTCCGGCTTTCGTTGGTATTCCTATAAACTTACCTTCTTCCTTTAGGAGATTACAAACGTTTAAAACTTTCTCAATCGGCCGGTTTGCTTTTACCATTTGACGTATAAAAAAGGACCCAACATCCACTGGTTGTCCATTTGGTCTGTTGTTACGTGGCATTATTTTCAATAACTTTAAACATACATCCTCATAACCTTTGTTAACTAAACGTAATATGACGTTTACACATTCTTGATTAAAACCCATTGAACGATGAAATTTTGACAGCAAAATATCAATTTTGTCACCGTGGCCATTCACCGTTAAATGATAAATAATGTCCAGCATATCTTTATCAATTAATAAAATTTCCTTCTTCTCACATTCAGCTAAACAGGACTGTATAGACTCAAGATCGCCGTGCTTAGCGTAACAACACATCAACGTAGCATAAGTTTCGGCGCCAAGCTCCACACCAGCCTGTTTCATAACACCTAAAATGCCTTTAGCCGATTCCATATCATTGGCCTAAAAACGGTAAATAAGGATAAAAATAGTTTTCATAAAAAAAGATGTTAAGCGTAAGGATGTAATGCATTTTCAAAATTTTTTTTCACTCCATGGTGATTTTATAATATAAGCGCGTACTTTTTTGTAGTAATATACGATAAACAAATAATGTGTTTGGTATGTAGAGTCAAGCCGACTTTACTGAGGCGTACAGATACCGCTCCTCTCCCTCCGCAACGCAGCGAGTTATGTGTTACTAACTTGCTGAATATTCAAGAAGAAGAAGAAAAAGGAGGTAGGGAGACAAGACGAGTTCCATAGAGATTGTATTCGTTATTTTAATACAATATTTTTTTTGCAATTGTGAACAAATCCTTAAACTAATATGTAGAACACTTAATGTAAAGTGTATCAAAAAAAAAATTTTTTTTCCAAGCTACGATGCAGCAAAAACTGAGAGCAAGTTTGCTTTCTCTGCTCCTTGCTCCGCTGCTCATTAACTGCCCTAAGCCCTCGATGAAAATTTCTGCTTTTATGGAACAACCAGCCCTGCCGAGACAATATTATAAAGTAGCAAGATTTCGTTTTTTCGTCTTTGTTTAGCTCGTTTTAGAATAATGGTTTTGGGCAAAGAAGATTCGAATCTTTTATTAGTTTTCACTTAGTCACTCGCTATTCTGATCTAAAGAAAAACGGTTTTTGTAAGCACTAAAATTGGCCTTTCCTGGACTGGCACGTATATGTAATATAAAGGTAGGATCTCAGATATCTTTGCTTACTTGAGAATGGCCCAATATTAAAGAATTGAATACTGCTTCGTTTACAGGCAAATTCTTGGCTCTCATAAATTCCAATATTCTAGTAGCGCCATCAATATCTCCTTGCTGACAATAACGAGCAACTAAACGTTGATATGTAACCCGATTTGGTTCAAGTGATTTTGATTCAAGTTCTGCTAAAAAGTCGGTAGGTGAAAATTGATGTTCATTCTCCAGGTACACGCGTAATAAAGCATTATAATGTGATATATCCATTGGTACATTAATCGAATTGAATGTTTTCCATATTTCCTGTACTAAAGCCGTACGTACTTCAGGCATTTCTTCGGGCACCAAATTGCCACAACATCTGATGACCATCAAAGATTGAGAACTTGTCGCTGAGCGATTGGCACGTATCTCTTCAAGAACATCTTCTAGATCCTGTCGGGATATTCGACCCATACGTCTTAAATCTTTATCTAAACGACGCAATTGATCGTCTAAAGTCAAGTCTGTTTTGACATTACCACTAACACCATTAGCAAAGCCCCTAAGGAAAGATCAATAATAGTGAGGTTAGAATTTATAGTCAAACATTTGCATTAGAATAAATACTTTTGTCATCACAGTCATCATAGTCAGTAATGTTTGCATCATAAATTATAAATTTCCTTTTTTTAAATAATTCTTATTTAACTGTTCATTCATGATTATTGCGTAAGCCGGTATTTATTACTTACTGTTGGTATTGCAACATGCATGGTACTTTTTGCAATAACGTACTGCTTTCCGTATCACGTACAGTATTTACTATCAAATTTCTTGTAACACCAGTAAAATGTCTCAACAATTTCCCACTTCTTAATATTGAAGCCATTGTTTGCCTTAATTTGTATGTAAGAATGGAAATATGGAAAAGAAAAAATTTTTCTCCCTCTGCACGCACAACTTCGTAACAGACTAATGTTGCCGCTACTCCAATATTAACAATAAATTGGGGATGCAGGATAACCAAGTTTTAAATAGAAATACATTTTGCTAGGAATTGCTAGAAATACGCGATCACTTTGCACATTTTCTCTTATTCATTTAAAATTGTCACGCAAATAGGAATGCAGCAAGACTGGTGAAGGGATCGCCAAAAATTTTTATAATTTCTACTATGGTGCAATCACTTTGATATTTAAGCGACAAATTGAGTAACGATTAAAAATCCGAAGCAATATCTAGTCTTGAAAATATTTAAAATAATAATTCAAATATATGTGAAGGTAGCTTTAGTCCTTTCATCTCCATCCTCTTAAAGTTAAGACTCTTCATAAAGCTTCTTCTTTTTTTAGCTACGGATTATATAGAATTGATTGGCCATAATAATACTTTTATGAATTGTAAGGGGGAACACAATGAGGCATCACTTTCGTTTTCGGGTTAAAAACTACAAAGTGCCACAATGGGCAGTCGCGCTACCAAACATGTAAACAAAAACATATGGTTTCAGAATCAAAAACAAAGAAATGAAAGTAAACGTAAACAACAAATTTATAAAAGAATAACAATAAGGAAGTTAATGTGGAATTAGATAAGTTTGTTTATTGATTATTATTATTCGTTCTTATTATTTTATTTAATCGATAATAACCAATCATTAAATAAACAATTACGATTTCAAATAGCATTATTAATTGCGATTAATTAAGATTAACATGGACTTATCGCGCCAATAAGACTATAAAATCTCTTTCGACACAAATCAAAGTACTAGATAACTCGAACAAGTATTCAATGCTGAAAAAATTCGACGTAACTACTCATTACATTAAGGATTATAAAATTTCCTTATTTTTCCTCTGAACTTATACACACTAACAATATAGTAGGCGGTAACGAGTTCCGTAACTTAATAGCGTTGATAAAAAATAGCCTTAAGGATCTCAAATATTTATGGTCAGGAAGAATTAAATTAATCGTACGTTTGGATCGGACAAACCAGATTTTTTCAAATAGATATTTTGGCATACAAGTATAAATGCGAGATACGATCCAAGTCATCGTTAATTCACTGAGTCAGATCCTCCACCAGCCTCCGTGGGCAAGATAGGTATATTTGAGCATCATCTGCATGCAGATGAATATTGCGCTTTTGACATTAAGTAACTATCCTTCTCGGTATCGAATAATCTCGATCGTAGTCCGAATATATCACTCGACGATAGAAGGAAAGACGGATAGTTTATCGGTGTCTACTCGTTGCAGTGAGTGCAAAAGCCGCAGCTATTGTGAATCATAAACTGAGGTTTGCAACAAGTAAAAGTAGTAAAAAGGTTTCAAATAAAATGGAAAGTCCTCCTCGCTCCAACTAAATATATGAAGTGGCAAGGGTATCCCTTCCTAGTGGTGCCACTCAGGCTACTCTATGTACATTCCCAAAAAATATAAAAAAAAATTAATAATGCCTCGTTTCCACGTAGGGTTTCGGGAGTGTCTGCGGGTCATCATGCTGGACAAGTCACACAAGCCGCTCGTGCAAGTGTGGTCACCCTCTCTCTATTCTCCTCAACTCAAAACTCTCTATATGCAAATTTTATTGTTTCTGGTAGAGATCAAGCCTGCTTGTTGGTAGTACCCCCTAGAAAGGCAATATTTGTGTAAAGACTGGCGTCTGACACCTCCTCCGTTAACATATAAAGGTATCTGGCTGCAAAAGCCCATTTGTCAATTCTAAACATGTGAGTATTTTCCAATTGGCTCCATCTTAACCTAGAGCTATCTCGTCTTTTAAAATACTAGTTCCGAGTGAATATATGGAAATTTTGCTAAACAAAACTTTTGTGGCCAATTGGATCCTTGATTAAGGAATCCATTCCGCGGAATCGACTCCGTAATATTATTGCGGTAACTCTTCCACCATCAAAAAACTAAATGTTTCTTCAGGTCCAGAAACTTTCATTTGCCAAAATGTTAGGGGCCTAAACTCAGAAATTCGCTTTATTCGAGCAGTTTTCCTGTTTGGCCTTTACTGAAACGCGGTTAAGGCCGGACTTACATTCTTCAGCACTCTTTCATAATTCTTTCCAGGTTTTCAGAAAGCATCGATTGGATCGTATTGATGGTGGTGTTTTAATTGCAATATCTGCTGCAGTACCGGTCTATTCAATTGATTTTCCTAGTCCGCCCGACGTTGAATTTATTGCGAATCGGGCAAAAATTGCCGATAAACAGTTATTTGTAACTTGCTCCTACATGCCCCCAAAACTGTTTATAAGAATAATGCTGGCCTCATTTGTGAAAAGTCTAATCCTACTGATATAGTCATAGTGTTGGGGGACTTCAATTTGCTATAAGGCACTTGGTGTTACAGTGATGGCTGTGCGGTTCCCACTTCAACGTCCGAGAGAGCTATCGTGTTTTTTAATGAAATATTTGATCGCAATTTAATACAACCGTACTTCTAATTGTAATGGCCAAAATGCCAATTTCCCGGAGATATATGCAAATCGCTGTCCGCCTTTTTGTTTACCTGAGGATCCGTTACATCCATCAATTTGCATTTCTTTTTATTAAAGGGTCCATTGCAATATTTTTTGTTACAGTCCCATTTCAAAATGGATTCATCATCAAGAGCCAACAATGCTGTGTATCATCGGTCTGCAGACATGCAAACTGCTTTGAATTATCTTGAGTAAGAACACATTCACTTAATAGGGAGAGATAGGGAGCTTTGAACTATAGGCGTTTTGCATTAAGAAAATTCGAAAGTTCGTTAGAATAAATTGAAAATAAATTAGAATTAAAAATCTACTATGCCATAAATCCATTGCGAAATAATTGGCATTACATAAATGTTTTAAAAGATCATCTTTGGTAGGTTCACAAAATGGCGAAGAAAAAAAAACATGGAGAAGAGAAACTTGGACAATGAACACTTCAAAGTATTTGTTCAAAACAAAAATGGTATTAATTGGCCCGATTGACACTTTAATAATTCACTGAAAATTCGGAGATTCTTGTATATATTTTGGAGCTATTGGTGACTATTTCAAAATCGCCAAAAATGGAATGTAATACATTTACCTCACATTACTCTGTAATAAAATATCGAAGTACATGGCCACGTGAACAGGGATCAATAAATTAAATACAGTTTTGTTTAAAAAAAAGTGCATATTTTAAAAAGGGGTCTTTAACTGTTAAGTTGTTAGATAATATGGTAACTATAAAAGAGAAAATTTACTTGTAAGTTTTCGATTCTGATTCCACTCAACTTTAAAAAGTTCTCTTCGCAATTGTCTAATTAAAAAAAAAAAAAAAACAAAACAAAGCTTTGGTAAAAAACCCTGACCTTACCGAACAACAAATCTAATAAAATCAAAGTCTTCATGCATTTATAATACATAATCTTGTATATATCTTTGCATTTCCACATAAGCTGAAGCATGCGATATCTCTATAAATAATTGAATTTTTGAAAAAAGCTATAATTAAAAATGTTATAAGAAATGTTATAAACAATTCTTTAAAAAAGTATTACAAGAGAAGAAGAAAATGAAGAAATAATTCGTTTATCTTAAAGACGGATTTCCCCTTATCTTATTTATTTGCATTATATTCTTTATATTGCACATACACAAAGAAATTTACTTACTCCATTCAAAACAAAAAACTCTCAGAGACATAAAAAGAGAAATTTAGCTACTATTTGCACAGGCAAAATACAATGAGTAAAGAGAGAATAGTTTTACACACACACATATACGAGTTTACGGAGAGAAAAAACTCGCTTATTCTCAGAAGAGGCAAAACTCGGCAAGTATTTCTCTTGAATTTCAGCTTCATGCGCATTTAAAAGAAAACACAAATGCAATAAAATTTAAATGCGATAGAAAATGAGTCTGCATGTATATGAAGAGTAAGTGCAGATTGCTACTGTTTTGCAAGTATTCTGCATTGAGTATAATTGCGTTTAAATTATAATAAATATAAATTCAACTTTAATGTAAGTGTAGCAATGTAAACAATACAATATAAGAATTAACATACACACACATATATATATATATATATATATATATACATATCTCTATATATAATAAATAACATATTTATATATAGAGAGAAGAGCTAGTACATAAAAGAAAAAGAAGAACTTGCATATTCCCCTCAAGAGGATCATTACAATAACTCAAATAAGCTTTTTTGTGAAAAAAGGAGATAATCTAATATATATATATATATATATATATATATATATAGGTCTGTATTTGTATTTATGTACATGTGCGAAGAAGAGCACTGAACTGCACTAAGGTTGTATGTCGCGGTCTGCTTTCTGCGTTTACTTTTTGTTTTGTATACATTTATACAATACATTTACTCGCATACAGAGCAAGAATTGCACAAACTTAGTGCGTCGCATTCATCACAATTACCGCGTACGGCTAAGGTCGTTGTGCCTCGTCATCGCCGTTTATCGTTGATTATTTCATTTTCATACGTGCTCTTTGCATTTTGCATTGGAGAATATTTCGCGCGTGTGTGTATGTGTGTTTGTGCATCCATACACAATTACGTGTTTTTATATTTATGCATGAATGTAATATATATATATATAGTCATAGCTGTTTCGGTTTCCCCATAGTTCTGTACTCACTACGCACTCCACTCCACTGTTATATGGAGCGCAGAAATGCTTGCATTGTACTCGTGCATACTTTACTCAATTTGCGAAAATGTCTGGCTATCGTTCAGTTTCGGCTAATGTCGCGTTCCTCTACAGCGTCGGACCCGTCGTCCTCCTTGTTATCAATAAACCCAATCAAAGCTGCATCACTGACAGACGGAGAGGCAAAAAGGCGGCGGTAGACTATTATTACATGTGTGTTTCTTCGATATTATTTTAATTTTTTTTTCATTTTGTTTTCCTTTCAAATGTTAAATATATGAAACTATATATATATGTATATATATACATACATGTATAATTGGGTGATTCCATCTCCATGTATTTTTGTATATTTGCCAGTTGCACTAATAAAGAGGCAAATGTGTGGGGATATATTGTCTGTTGCATGCACTTAGCATTGCACATTCTCACAATGCCTACATATAATAATCAGCATTGCCTGACCGCCCACTAGACTCAGTCGTTTTCATTTCATACGAAATACTGCCTGACATCGCACACTGCCATTGCCAACCAAATAACATGAAGTGTACTTGGGATAACTCATTTCTGTTTAGCTCAACTCAATCTCAGCAGCATCTCTTATGTGTGTATTTATTCTTCCTCTTCTTATTCTTCTTCTTATTCTTTTTCTTCCTCTTTTTTATTGGAACCTATATAGACACTCATCAGAAATATGTGTTGGATTTCGGTTTGTGCGTGTATCTGTAAAGTTCTTGGTCGTCCGTTTGATAGCGATGCATGCACTTCTTCGTCGTTGTGTTATTTGATGTCATTTCCTCAATTGCTCCAGTACGGAATTCATACACAGCATAAAACTTTTTAGTATTTTATTCCATGTACATATACGTATAAGTATTCAGGTGTGCATTCGTATATGTGCGGGCTTTTTTTCTTTTCTTCTTTGCGTGCGTTGTGTGCCGTGTGTGTGTGCCGTGTGTGTGTGTGTGTGTGCATGTGTGCATAATTCTGTTGATATTATTGCTGTATTTTTCGCTGCAAAATACCCTGGAGAACTGGCTTTCTGTACGAATTATGAACTGTTTAAATGAAAAGCCGCCGTCAATAAGTGCAATGCGCGATCATACTACTACATAAAAAGAATTACGAAAAAAAAAATAAGAAAATAAATAAATATTGCAAAATTTTAAAAATAAATTTGCAAGAAAAAAAACATAAGAAATGAAAAAAAAAAAAAGAGAAAAACAATGAAATGTTTTGTCTTGCATCTTGTATTTCCTTAAATAAAAACGATTTATTAATCGTCCGATAAACGTTTTGCCTTTGATTTTGAAGGAAAAATTAAGCAAAAAATTAAAAAAAAAAACAACAAACAAACTACTGCTGCGTAAAATATAAATTTTTCATCAGACATTAAAATGTGTATTATATTTGTGTGAATGATGGATGCAGGCATGTGTGTGTGTGTGTGTGTGTATGTGTGCGTTTTTTATATTTGTGTAGGTGTTGCGTGAGTGAGCTTGTTTATGTATTCATATGTATGGATAGACGTATGCTTGCGGAAATAATAACAAAGAAATTTCCAGTAAGTTTTTAATTACACGTTACACAATTCTGTTGCCAGGTAAGCGAATGATTTTCATATAAAAAAACAAGAAGAAATAAACGAAATAAATAAAGTTACAAAAAGAAATTGATACAGTTTTGTTTTGTTGAAAATATCCTTTACTGGCAACATACCGACGGCATAAGCTAAACTGATATCTCTATACAGTAGAGTAGAGTTCTTTATCTCCATAGACAGAGAGAGATAGAGATAGAGAGAGTGAGAGGGGGAGAAAAGCTTTCAAATTCAAAAAATCATACTTCATAGTTCTTTGACTAAGTAATTAAATTTTTAGAATTAATTAAATAACCGAGCACTCGGTACTAACGTAGACAAATTCATTGCTCTTTATATTTGTTGCTAATTATTTCTCTAAAAAGTTCTCTTCAAAGGCACTTTAGTTTATCAGATTACAAGGTTTTTTTTTTTTTTATTGTCGTGTTCTTTCTTCTATAAGAGATTTACATATTTCTATGCAGACTTCAACACGAGGGAAAGGGTAGAAAGTGGTTTAACTGAAGACACCTACAGGTTTCATATTTCTTATGGAAGCGGCACAGTTCTGACTTCAAATGAATAGCAAAAAAAAAAAAAAAAAAAAAAAGAAAAAATATATAAAAACTGTTGTTGCCGTAACACAATTTACGCAACGAAATAGTCGCATTTGCCCGCCCGTGCCTTACAAGGGTGAAGCCTTAACCTTTGCAGGCATACGAATGCGTTCACTTTTACCTACTGTTTGTCGTAGGTTAGCATTGGCCGGATAGACTGCGTTCCTTTCATTTGTTAATTA